>VXAU01003176.1:0-62941 GCA_013399695.1 Formicarius rufipectus | reverse complement strand
TCAAGAGTCACCAAAAAAAAAAAAAAAAGCCAAAACACAAACATACAAAACCCCCACAGACAAACAAACCCCCAAAGAAACCAAAACTCACAAAAGCCCCACAAAAACCCCTGAAGTGTTTTTTGGTTTTGTTTGTTTGTTTTGTGTGGGTGTTTGGGGTTCTTGCTATTGTTTGGGTTGGGTTTTTGTAGCAAATATTTATAGGTATGATGGAAAACATGACTTGGTAAATGCAGATAGTCTCAATTAGTAGCTTTGTGGAAACAGGTGTGCTACTTGATCCTCCTGAACAGGACTTGTACATAGTGAAGGAGGCAGTACTACCAGCTCTCAAAACTCGTCGTGACTCACAGTATTTAGGAAGAATTTTCAGATTCCAACTTCCAAACTTCTACAATTGCATGAGAATCAAAGCAGGAAGTTGAAATAGAAACAAGTTTCTGATTCTCTTGATTGCAGACATAAGGTTGATAGCTGAAATGAAGTAAGCCTAAACTTCAACCATTAAAAAAAATCTCTCGATTATTTAAACAATTCATGATTAGTTTAGAATTTGAATGATCAACTGTGAACTTCTCAAGAGGACAGCAGAATGCATGTGCTTCTTTTCCTATTCTATGTGCTGCCTGAAGTCACTATCTGCCAAGGTACTATTTACATAAAACTTTGGTTTGATTCAGCATTTAGAAAACATATTGCCAGATCTCTTTAAAGTATCTTTTTCAAATAAGCAAAAAAGTCCAGGCATAATACACTGCCTTTTCTTTGCACTTTTCTGCTCCAGCTGCATTGTGACCTTCTTCTTAATGCTTGCAATGCAGTGAGTGTACAAGAGCTTATTATTTCATAACCTTCTGAGTACTGAGTTTTGGATTGTTTTTTAATTAACATTTTAATTGCTCATCAAAGTAATTGAAAACTGGGTTGGAAAAATTGTTCATTTACTAATCCCTTTGGTACCAGTCAACACTAAGCTTTTCTCAAGGTCAAATGAATGCTTATGGTGGTGGGAACTTTCTTTGCTGATGTGATGCCAAAGACTTGGTGGACAGAAATGTTTTTACCATACCTTGCAATGTGTCTCTGCCTGTGGTGGGGGAACAAGGAGGCAAAATTTGGTCTGAAATGTATTACCTTATTGCTTATCAAGGCCAGTCTTCACTTGTAAACATACAAGATGAGTCTTAAGCGGTTATTGCTGGTAGGGAAGCTTTTATTTATTACAGTGTTCTTGGACAGTGTGTGCACTCAGGGATGGTCATCCCACTTCTGAAATATGATCACTGGAATCTAAGCTAAGACTCAGTTCCTGGAACTGTCTAGCAAAGACATTGAACAGGCAAGGATTTAAGTATTAAATCCATATTAAGCTGGAAGCTGTACTTAAAGGGTATGAAATAATTGTTTAGATATTGTTTAAACAGGCTGTATAAGTCCTCACTAATTTTTACAGGAAGCAGTGAAATGACCTCACTAATCAGTTTGTCCTACTGTACTTTGAATGTGTTTTGGAAAATCCTGCTCATTGTCTTTTCTCCTCAAGTTTTATGTTTTACCTTGCAATGAACTTACTCTTCTTCAGCTACATGATCCCTGCTGGGAGAATTCCAGCACCCTGCCAACAGAGAGCTCAGGAAAAAATGCTGAAATATTAGGTTTATCTATATTTGCTTTAAATCTATAGTTTCAAATAATTAATGTGATTTACTGAGTATTATTTTGCCATCCCATTTGTGCAAAGGCAACAGTGTTGTGTTGCTTAAAAATTGGTGCATAAAAAGAAAGAACTGAGATGAACCTATCTTTTTCTGTTCATGATTTTTGTCCACATAATTTCCTCAAATTTCACTTTTGTTATTCCTTTGGGCATCATAGTCTCCATAAACTATATGTCTTTATATGCAATACTAGGTAATACAATTCACAAGTTTTCTCAATGGTTTTGGACGAGTGTTGTAAATTTTTTACTAAAAATATTTTGTATTGAAATGTGTCAATATTCTCTCTTCTCTGTGGAACTAACATGGAATTAAATGGAGCAAAAGCTTTTTGTTTTAGTAAGAGATTTTTGTTCAAAATTTTTTTTTACAGTATTTGTGGTTTGTTGCATAGCAACATTCCATAATTGTATTATGAATCACCTGTGGAACAGATTTTAGCTCTTGATAAACTCAGATCACTTTCTTCCATTCCAGACCCTCTATGTGAATTTAACCTGTCACATAAATTCTGTACTTGAAAGAATAGTTTTTTTCATTAAAAATTTATTCTAATTTTTCAGAGCAACTAAATGGTCACGATGCTTGGTAAAATTAGTGAATATTGTTTTAAGCCCATGTTAAGGACTTATTTTTATATTGGTGTTAAGTGATAGGCTTTAGTCTTTTCAGCCAGTGAGTTCTTGAAGCAGAAGCATATTGGAAATTGAGGAAGAAAAAAAATAAAAATCATAAAACTAACTGATGAACCTTCAAAGCTGTTCTGGGCCTAGTAATGGTCACAGAACATCTGAAAGTCTTAGAGAAAGCCTATTTTACTTTGTGCTCATTGGTAAATTAGGATAAATTGCTAGCTGAGCTTGCAGTTGAAATGTAATTGGCTCACTGTCACTGGAAAAGCTTAGGATGGGAAAGTACACTGGTTATTACTTAGGAAGTTATAAAAAAAGAAGTCTCTACTATGTTTGAAATGAAAATAAAACAGCTAGAGATTGACCCATTGAAACACTTCATAGTTTTCATTGCTAGCAGGAGATCATCAGTGAGGCAGATCAAATGTAATTATTGAGAGAACATAAAGAAAACCTCTTTGTTTGCCCGGCTGTAATGAGGACAGCTCAGCAGGATTGGTCCTGTGTGCTGGCTTCTGACTGGTGTACGGACCTGTACACTGCAGAGTTAGCAGGGGTCTTAGTTGTTTAATTACATGGAGTTATTTTTGCTTTTGCAAGCACTAGTAACTTTCTTTTGAAAAGAGGTAGGAGGTTGCAATACTTAATATGCACTTCATATCCTAAAGGTGTTTTACAATTATTAAGCAGTTAGTGAGAATGCCTTTTGGGTGTACTTCTGTCCCTTCATGTGTATGTTGTAATGATGGATAAAACCTAACCCTGAATATGTCTGTTTACAGATGGAGAAACAAACCAAAATGAGGTCTTTCAGTATGTCTGAAATCAGGTTCAGAGAGTTAAAGGAGTTGTTTTCCGTGTTATAGCTAGTCAATGACTTATCTGAAAATATGACTGATCATTTTGTACTACGTAAGGGTTTCTTAACTCTAATGCTGGTGTCTGAGTCTTGGCTTCCAGTTCTTGTACCATCTTTTTCTTTTACAAGTATGAATATTAACATTGTTTAAACTGAGAGAAGGCAAAATTATGTGTACTTCTTTGGTTTAGATAAGAATGTTCAGTTCTTAAAGATATGTTAGTTTCATCTCTGAGAAGTCTCCTGTATTTAAAGAGGACAAAGAGGATCTTTCATGAGGTGACTACGAACAGAAGCCTGATCAAAGAGGTGAGTCATTCTCTGGAGAGATCTCTTGCTCACTGTGGACTATGTAGGGTCCCAAGGGAGACAAGTCTTCTAACTCCACTATCTAATATTAGGCAGTGTTAATATGCTCTTCTGTCTTCCTGAAATCCAAGAGTTTCTTATAAGAAAGATCTCTGGCATTAAACAGCTATGTACATAAAGGACTACAGTTTTTAAATATGAAAATAGTGAGTGATGTATGCCAAGAATATATAAATAGTGTATCTAAAAAGTAATCTTGCACTGCAGTTGATAAAATTTCTTGGTGATCACATCTTGGTCTTTAATTCTTTGGATTCTGACTGTCACTGATGCTGCAAAGGTTTTATTATTGACTACAAAAGTAGTGAGACACACATGTTTTATGTTTGTGTATGTTCCAAATCATAATTTTCTTAGGTTTCTCAATGTGTAATTTATTTAGCCACAAACAACATTTTAAAGTTAAAAACAACCTTGAATTATCTTTCCAATGGAAAATCCCAACAAATTGGTGTTGTTTTAGTTCCAAATTGAAATGGAAATTGAATTTCTTGTTTCTTAAAAAATTTATTTTGATAATTTTAGAAGATGTTTCTTCATTCATACAGTTCGAATAATACCTATGTCATGGTTTAAAACAAAGGAAATATCAGGGATTAATATTTGCCTCATTAAAGCAATATTTTAACATTACTGAAATTAAATAGGAATGTGTAGTGATTAATTTTGATGTTGCTTTCTATGAAATTCTGTCCACAACAATGCAATCCTGCAAAATGCTGAATTTTCTGATGGAAAACTGTTTTCTTAGTTTTCATCAATTCTTATAGGAAAGTATTGTTCTCGGACACGTAGATAATTTGGGCTATATAACTTGTTCCTGAACACATGGGGCAGTGCATATTAAAATGTGTCTTTGATTGCAATCTTATTTTTTCTTCCTTTGCATAAAAAACATATTGGATCAAATATGGTCGAGGCTAGGGATAAAAGGTAGGGAAAATTGGATGACATCTCATTTCCTCAGATTAAACTGAAATACTAAGATAACCCTCCACTCCTTAAGTAAAATTACTTTTCACTTTGATAAGATAGATTGCTAGTGGATGGTCTATTGAACTGCAAGGTACTTTTAAAAATTGTGTCTTGTGTCTGAGCCTGGCTCTTTTGTGGCATGTGTGCCACAGGTTCACTGGTTTGCTTTCCCAAATCCTTTCAAACTCACTTGAAAAAAAACAATGGATGACTGAGTCCTTTGTCTTCCTTGTGTCTCAGTTGGTCAGTATTAGTTTATAGATCTTTAGTACTTGATCTTCCTCAATTATTCTTCCCCTTCTAGGTCTTCTCCTTGTAACTACAAATACCAGTCAGAATCCATAATACCTCCAGAATGGTTGTGTGCTCTGCATTTTCAGATTTATTGAGCATGGGATAAAGTCCTTGGGAAAGACAAATATTTTTGCACAACTGGTTTTGTTTTGTTTGTTGTTTTTTTTTGTTTGTTTGTTTGTTTGTTTTTTTCTTGTAAAAATGCTGTTTCTTCTTTTGGTTTACATTCTTCAGAGATGTAGTTTTCTCACTTGATTGATTCTGTGTGAGTAAAACAAAAATATACAACAATCTTTTTTCTTTCCAGTGGTGTTGTTATTGTATTCCTGTGATCAACTCATCTGGAATGGAAATGAAAAACTTACAAGAGCTCAGCAGTAACAAACTTAAGAAATGAAAATATCAGTGTTAATACGAAATCTTAAAATTATTTTTTTCTGTAAGGGAAGGTTGAAGAAAGCTGATAGTTCTGTGTTATGCAAAACCACTATGACTTGATTCACCATGGTACAAGCTTCTGCTTTTAAGATAGTATATTGTCATAAGAGTTGAGCTGTCTAAATGTGAAATTCCAAAACAAGCAGAAATATTTTTGTTTACTAAGATTTTCACTGTTGGCGAATTCACTTTGAGAGTTTGTGGTTTTGTTGACCAATTCAGAAACTTTTTCCCTTTGGTAGAATATTCTCTCCTAATCTACATAATCTATATATGTGACTGCAATATTACATGTGCCTTACAAGCAGTAGTGACTAACATCTGACACATGCCTGGCACACACATCCTCAGGCAGAGAGGGAGGACAAATCTTTTTTGTGGATTATTTCCTAACTCTCTTCTCTTGTTTTGCTTCCAAGCAGAATGCAGGACATATCTATGAGTGGGATGTTTCATAGCATGTGAGCACTAATATTTTGTGGATGTGGGGTGCTAGTTACTTCATTTGGGGGATTCTTATTTTTTTCTTTTTTAATATATATAATAAGTAATGGAGATTTCCATGGAGAGGAGAGTTCAAGAAAAGAATAAAATTATTGTGGTACTCATACTTTAATTAGTACTCTAATACTTGGATTATTACCTCTTCTGGAGCAAAAATTATCTTCTTTTCCCCTCAAAAGAACACTCAAAATGTGGCATTATTTCAGCAGTGTCCAATTTTGGTTTTGTTTACTTTTCTACTTTTTAGGATGGAAAACAGGTAGATCTGCTTACTCAGACCTCAGGTGCTCCAGTATTCAGCTGGTAAAAGCATTGCTTTGATGGTTAAATCAATCTGACTGTACTTTAAACACCTCTACATGCTTTGCTTTCATATATACTCTCTTCTTGTGAATTTGTGAAGAATAGGGAAGGGCTGGCTGCAAATACACTCCTGACAAGTAGAAATTAGCTTTGACTGTTAGAGTAATGGTTGCTTGATACATTGGAACAAAAATTATAGGGAGATTTTTTAATCTTTTGATGTGCCTTAAAACTAAGGATGACCCCTTAAAGAAAATATGTGGGACATTATACCTGGCATGTGTGAAATATGGCAATAGAATTAAATAGATAACAAAACTGTCAAGTGAGGAATATTTTGAATTAAATTTCGTAGAATCATTAAGATTTTAAAATACCTCTAAGATCATCCATTAAGCATTGACCACATCATCCTTCCATTAACCGAACACTACCAGGTCCACCAATAAACCATGGTCCCAGGCACAACTTCTACACATTTTTTTTGGCATATTTCCAAGAACAGTGGTTCCACCACTTCCCTGGGAGCCCTGTTCCAATGCTTGATAACCCTTCCAGTGAATACTTTTTTCCTCATATCCAATCTTAAACATCTAGAGGTCATTTTCTCTTGTCCTGTCACTTTTTAAACCCAAAGAAGAAGAGACTGATCCTCCTCTCACAACAACGTTTTTTCGCGTAGTTGTAGAGAGCAAGATCTCTGTTAAGGAAACTTCCCTGCCTGGTTCCACAGGTCCCCATACCTTTTCTGTGAACTCTCAAACCCAGAGTGCAATCTGACGCTGCATACTGAGCTATCTGCACTGAATGTATTCTTAAGCAGCCTCCTTTCTCTAGGCTAAATAACACCAATTTCCTCAGCCACTCCTCATAAGACTTGTGCTCCAGACTTTCACCAGCTCTGGCAACTCAGTTTCTTTCTTGTAGAGCCCAAAACCGAATACAGTATTCAAGGTATGGCCTCACCAAGGGGGACAATCACTACCTTAATCCTGGTGGCCATACTGTTTCTGATATAGGTGTTATGATCTAATTAGTGAGAGATACCTCTGTCCAAATTAAGGTGCAAATGAGACCATAAGCCAAAGTGAATAGTTTAGATTTTATTTAATAGCAAGTGTGAAGTAAAGACAGAAATAAATAGAAAAAGGGAAGCTGGGGCAGGGACAGAAAGAGGGAGAGAGAGAGAGATCAAGCAGAAAATAGTTACCACACTTAGATGCAGTGGCATCCCATTGGTTCTTCACCCTGGGTCTCTTGGTGGTGGGGATCCCTAAGTTGCTCTTCTAGGGGCACCACCTTTATACAGTCCATGTTCCAGGTATTCATAGAGCACAGATGCAGTTCCCATAACTTTGGGTGATATGTGTGAGCAATTGTTTCCTTCCCCAAAGTTTGCCACAGTAGTAATTTTTGTCTGAATGGAGTAACTAGAATGTGCTAATCAGATCTTATCTCAGTCAGGTCTGGAATTAGTGCCTTCCTGCTGCCAATACCTCCCTTCTGTGCTTATCTCAAATTCTCGCTGTGGTGGCTTATCTTATGACATGTTCCTTCTGTGGCTTTGACAGAGTTTTGAGACAGGCAACTGTATTCTTCAAGTCCTTGCAACAGGCAAGGATGCTATTGGCATTCTTGGCTGTGCTCATGTTCAACCAGAGGTCAATTTATTATTTCTTTATATATTATTTTGATATATTGTGCAATGTTTATTTATATAAATTTTTTTTTCATATGCCTTTTAGTAGTGGATAGGCTACGTGATCATTTGGTCTGGCATGTTGATACTTATATCAGAGTGTATTTCTGACAGTGTTGTATGAGAAATTAGAGTCAGTGACAGTAAGACAGGGTCACCTACTGGGAGCAGCAATATTAGAGAAGGTATGAGCTGCTGCTGTTCATAATGTAGTTGTATTGCATAGATAGTCTTACTTTTCAACTTTCTTGCATTCCCTCACCCTCAAAATGGTTAATTTCTTGATTCTGTACATTTTCCTGGCTTTTGATTTATGCTATTTCTTAAATGTTTCATAGTTATTAACTACTTGATGTTTTGCTTTTCCCCTATAACATTGTTTGACAGTTCCTTTATTGAAGGAGAAGATGAAATGATAAACTAAGGATAGAAATAAATGCACCAAGATTTCTCAGGTTCATTTTATCATCTGATGATTTCAGAACACAGTTTCAGCAACTGGGAGGTGATTGAATTTGCCTCCATCCTGTCCTCGTTTGGATTGCAAAAGGAGACTAGTGTGTTGATTTGCCATCAGGAGGCAGTAGTGTACAGGCAGAAAAAGAGCAGCAGAATTCTCCAGTGGTGTTCAATACAGCTGGGGAAGCAGAACTTCAGGATATTAGACCGTGTTCAGCAGCCTTTGTGTACCTCAGCCTCTAGACACAGTGAAGGATAAATAAAACCAGTAAATAGATTAAACAGTATTTTTAAAATATTGTCTCATCCTTAGTATCCTTGATGTAAGTAAACTCTAGTAATCCTAGGTAAAATGAAAGGCATTGAAGGAAAAAAGATATATAAAATAGCCATTTTGTCTGTATGTCTGTCCTTCTTTTGGACAGCTAATAGGGAGGGAGGAAGTTAAAAAAATATTTTAATTTTCAACAATAATCAGAAAATAAGACATTTTGTATTGTTCTTTTTTGTTGACTTAGTTTCCTGCAAAATGAATCAATTTCCTTTTCCAGAGACTGGGAGAAGCAAACACTTCACCAGTTTTACACGATTTTGCATTTACTCCTAGCTGATCTTTTATGGTTTTTCTCCTCTGACTCATGCCAAGAGCTATTTCAACTTGACATGCTGTAAGTGCATTTTCTGTCTATAATGAAATGGAGAAATATGAATGATGGATGTGCAGTAGGCTTGCTCACTCCTGTATGCCTTGCTATTGATAAGTAAGCTGGGGTAGCCAGAAATTAACTTGCATTTACTTCCAAGCCATCTGGGCTCCCTTCATTCAAGTTATCTGTAGCACTATGGGTGTCCTCTTGTCCTTGCAGTGATTCATACCTCTGGCTACAGAAAATTTCCACTTTCCTCTTTACCTCAGTCCTTGTAAATAAGTCAAATAAAATAGGTCACTTCTTTACGTGGCATCTTCAAAATGTATGATCTTTCCTCTTCCACAGACAGCTAGAACTCTCTTTGGTAGCTCTGTTAACTTTAGGAGCAGGTATCTGATTTCTCTAGTGTATATATACTGATATATACTATAGCCAGATGCTCACCTGTCATGCCTCAGTTTTACAAGGGTAAACTGAGAATGGTGTTTCCTTACACCATAAAGTTTGTTTTGTAGCCTTGCTAATTAACATCAGGAACATTTTGTGTAGTGAAGGTCAGTTGCTGACAGCAAAAGCTAAAGTCAAACTTTCTGACTTCTCCATGAATAATATCTTTATGATTTTACATTGTGCATTTCACATGTCTGCACTGATATGCTGGATTTTGCATTCCCAGTTAAGTGTCCTCTGCCACTGTTATACTGCATTCTAACTTGGAGCACATTATCTGACTCCTGTTAGGGAGAAGGTTATGAGTGCTATAGTCCCATGTCTAACTAATATCAGTTCAATTTGTCTGGTAGATTTGTCATTTTATGCCAACAGCATGTTGATCCCTCAATCAGCTTTCAGGTATGTGTGAAATTCTTATTTCACAAACTGAAGCTAAAGTTTTCTGAAGAGCTTCTATGCCTTACCTCTCCCTTTGCTTCAACAAGTAAGTTTCAAGGCATATTAAGACCTGACTTAATTCTAAATGCCTGAATTAGACAAATCTGTCATATCTTTTTCTTTATTTAAGATTAATTATGCATTTTTGAGAAGAGTCAGTACAAGTAAATGTCAGTCATGTCAAAGAAATAGAAATATTCCAATGGATAGGAAAAGCAGATCAAAGTTCTGACCTAGTCTTTTCTTTATCAGTGTAGGAATCAGTAACTTATGAGACCCATGCATTCTGTGGCATGCAGATAGAAATCTGATCACATTTCCATGCATTCAGCAGAAATCTTAAAGAAAGAAAACAAACAAACAAACAAACCCCAAAAAACCCCCGCAACAAACAAACAATACCCTGACAGTTACTGTTTTGGCCCCCTGGAGATGTTGCTACTTGAACCTTGGTTCATACCTTAGAGTTCATTTCAGCAATTGTTACATTTGAAAAACTATCTTGAGCAAGATAGCCAGAAATTCTCCATGTCTCGAATCACACCCTGTCATCAAATTGAGGATGCTAGGTGCTAGTGCTAGTTATTTTATGTAGCTGCTGGATTTTTAAGAGAAATTAGCAATGTACAGTTCCTAATAGGAACAATGAACTTTTGATTTATAGTCTTTTCTTATATTCCTCTACTCCTCTTCAGTACCTTCCATAATGTGAGATATTTTAAAGAATCTAATTGCCTTGTTCTTTTACTTTCTATTACAGATAATTTTAAAAGAATGATGGCTAGAAAATTAACCTTCAGAAGCTGAATAGTGGGAGTGGGCACGTAGGTATAGGCTCCCTGGTATCCTGTAAATTCTCAATTCCTAATTTTTACCCTTGACAGTGTTTTCAGCCAGCAGCTGTAGAAAGAACATAGTAAATCTAAAGCTGTGTAAGCCATTCTTTTTGTTACAGCATTTACTGTTTTTTAAGCCTGCATGTAACTTGAATATTGAGCATCAAGATTATCTTTACTTACTACAATAATTAGCAGTATCTTCTCAATTAAGCTGAGTGTTACTAACTTAGGAATCAGAACTTATCACATGCAAAACTTCAAATATTTAAAATCAAATATAGGAATGTCCATAATGTGGTTCTAGCAGGGGAAAAGAATTTTGAATTAAGTCCTAGTTTAAATTGAAGGTGCTGCATATTCATAGGTTTAACACAGACTTAAGTTACCAATGTAAAATTTCAGGTCATTTAATGTGCATTTCCCCTTAGCTTTCTCTGATCCTTAAAGTGGATCATTGCCTTTCTTTTTACTTGTTGAGAATTCAACACAAAACATTCTATCAAGACTCTTTAAATATAAAAAATCTGACCATGTTTACTTTGAGTTGTTTGGTGAGATTCTCTCATATCATTTACACATAATTTTTACTGATGGGAGATCTCACTGCAGTTTACAGATTCCTCAAGAGGGGAAGTGGAGGGGCAGCACTGATCTCTTTTGCCTTGTGACCACTGACAGGACCCGACAGAATGGCACAAAGCTCTGAGAGGGGAGCTAGGTTCTTCACCCAGAGGGTGATTGGGCACTGCAACAGGCTCCCCAGGGAGGTCACAGCACCAAGCCTGACAGAGTTCATGCGGTGTTTGGACAATGGTCTCAGGCACGTGGTGTGATTCTTGGGACTTTCCTGTGCAGGGCCAGGAGTTGAACTTGATGATCCTTGTGGGTCCCTTCTGTCTCAGGATATTCTATGATTGCCTTTTATTAGACAATAGGAGTGTCTTAATTAACATGAATCTTGGAGACCTCCTTGTTGTGCTTTGAAATGAACTTTAAGGTTATAAAAATTCAATAGCTTGAACAGATGCTCCAGTAAACATCTGAACTTGAATATTAGGCAACCAAATTTTGTCAGGGAAGTGATGAAATTAATAATTTATTTAGCGTTTTCCAAAGGTCTGTACTTTAGTGCTGAAAGACTTTTCAACACTGCTTACAATAACTGAAAAAGTGCAATTCTGGATTGAAACTTTTTTTTTTTTCCTCTCTTTTTTTACTGTTTTGGTTTTGGATTACAGTGGAGATACCTGTGGTGGACTTTACTGGGGAAGATGTGTATCTAGGAACGTTTTTATGTCCTGGACAGTGTCATTCAAAATTAGCATAGGTGTTCTACTACTTCAGTGTAGACTTTATTATGATTGTACATTGGAATATGTAACTTAGAAAAAGTGTATGGGGTAGAGTCACAAAATAAATATTTTATATTTGAGAATACGTGTGTATCATCTAGACTTTTCAGTGAATTCCTAATACAATACGCATTGTCTGCAAGTAATTGTCTGCTCATCCTTTCCGTGGAAGAGCTATGGGTAGCCTAATGAATAGACAGTTTGTCTGAGTCTTGTATCCTTTTTATGAATGAGTTGGTACTTGGGTGGCCCACTTTGCAAAATATGTCTGGGTTCATTTCTTTTGGGTTTATTACATTGCCATTTACAGCATGCTTGTAGAGCAGCCCAAAAAGAGGTTATTCTTGATGTCTGAATATAATAGCATGCCTTATGAAAGAATCAGGGTCTGCTTATTTTGCTGCTTGATTAAATACATATTATTGAATGTCTTTTAAGCTAAAATTTTCTGAAGAGCCATTAAATGGTGTAGCTGAATGATGAATTTTCAAAGCGCAAGCCTCTCCAGCTTAATCACAGGATCTTTGATATTTTAATTATGTTTTAAGGCCTCTTGAAGTGACAAGGTTGATATGAAAAAATAACATGCAATCACAAAAGAACCGCATGTTATGTTTTCTGAAACACTGAGGTAGCTACACAATAATTAGTTTTGGAGCTATTAAATGAAAACGCACAGCAGTATTCAGGAATAAGTGATTACTCAGAGGATTTCTTTATTAAATCCTTAACTTGTATTAAACAATAGGTGTTCCCTTTTCTACCTTTATGCAAAGCCTTGTGCTTGATGATGTTATTTTCCAAACATGGCTAAATTAATTTATGGGGCAAATCTGGTCAAAGCAAAGACATGATATCAGTGACTAAGCATGGATATTATTTGAGACTGAGTGATGCTACACAATAGGAGGAGGGTGCTGAAAGAAGGTATAATGCTTCTTTTTGAGATGGAGATTTTCAATGCAGAGATACATGCACTTCAAGAATGGCGTTGTCAGATCTGAATCCTACATTTGAACCTTGTGGTCTGAAATTAAGCAAACCTATTTTCTCTCTTCTGCAAAGATTAATTTTTTTAGGTTATTAACAATTTGAAAAAAAATTAGTGTTTCTTTGAACAGATATTAAAAAGTGTAGCATTTTATTCTAGTTCATAGTTCTTATTAAGTTTCTTATTTACCCTTTTGTAGTGCACCAGTACATTAGGAGTTACTATGCAGTCCTGTCCTCCTCTACTCCCCTCTCCACAAGGAGTAATCAGAACTCAAAGTAAGACACTTCAGCAAGTGCTGAAGGACAAATCCATCAGTGGAAATTTCAGATGCCAAGAAGCAAGTCTGCAAGAAGGATGCTTGTTCCCAGACAGGTTCAATATCTGTGTAGCAATGGTTTGTAGAAAAGCCTATAGAAAAGCAAGGATGATATATGTTTGTATCTAAAAATTCAGCTTTTACATCAATCCTTCCTTCTCTATTACTGTAATAATAATGGCAACAATAATAATAATAGTTATAATGATGATATCTTCTAGCATACGTTTTGCAAAAGTTGACTCACCTGTGGTAACTTGCAAGGACAGTAATGGATTGAATGTGTCTGGATGTGCATAATAATAGGCAGTGGATATGGAGTACATGCAATATAGGCACAAAAAGAAACTGAAATCCAAGGCAATTGTGCTTTACCATGAGTAACTCAGAAGAGATGCTTAATAATGAATAATATCAGAAAGACAGTAAAATTTCAAAAGGCAAGTTGTGGCACAATTTGTGTGGTTACTGAGAAGATAATTTGTACTTAGGATGCTTAAAGTTTAGAAAGTAGCTAAACGGTATTGCCAGACATACCAGGTGGAAGTAATAATTGCTGGCAGACATGACACAGGCTTGTGTTTGCTCTGGGTGGTGCTTTGGGGATTCTTTATTATTCTGGCAAGCATAGTTAAATGGCCATGCTCAAATGCACTGAAACCTTATTGTATAAGTATCTTTTGGACACAGAGCTCCAAGAATTTCTTTCTGTGACTGAATTGTTCATTTTTATCAAATTTTTCAGGTGTAGAAGGCCTTGGTTTTTGAGTAGTGTGTACAGGAAAAATGATGGGATGTGAAAATGAGAGCTTGGGTGCTAGTTTTCACCAAAATACAGAGCCATTTATTTATCTTCACGGAACCAAATGTTCAAGAAAGGGAAAATGTTCAAGAAACCAGATACTCTGAAGATCATTGCTAACAAAGAATTTGTAATGTTTTACTGTAGTGGCTGACGGCCTGAAAGTGAAAGATAATAAAAAATGTTGCTTGAATTACAAGTTTTGTTATAAATGGCAGAGTTAACAGGAAGATTAATCACTTTTGGCAGCAGCCAGATTTTTATTCCTTTTTGAAGGAAGCACAAATGTATTTCCACTCTCATACAATGCTGTGACTATTGAGAAGGTTTTTACCATTTTCTGAGCCTGAGAAAATAGGCACACAGTGTATACATGAGTTTCAAATGCAATAGTAAGTCAAAAGTGCAGCTTTCTAAGGCATAAATGTTTGCTATGAACCTTAGAAGCTTCATTCTGATTTTAGAAAAAATACTCTGATTAATAACTTTAAAAAACTTTTTTCATTAGTTCAGGAATAGAGAAACATGGTGCGTTATATATTATTTCACCTTGAAATAATTTATTTTCAAAACTTTCCTTGGTTTAAAGTAAAAAAAAATAAAAATTCCCCCTGCCTCTCCCTCCCTGCCCCATATCCTTTCTGGACATTGTTACTTATCAAATAGCAATATTAAGCTTTAAGAAATAGATGAAAGCTCTCACTGCCTGTATCTGTTGGATCAGCAGAATTTCCATAAGGTTTTCCTTGTATTTTGCAAGGTATAGAATGATAGAGGGTGGAGTATGGTCTCTGTATTCTGATTCAGGAAAAGCTTCATCTCTAATAAATGATGTTAATGGAAGTGAAGGCTTGAGAGTTTGGATGTTTTTGTTCCCTATCCCCTCAATGATCTTTTCATTTTCTTCCTTTTTCATTCCAAATGTCGAATGACACTATGTGGTCATTTCACAACTGACAGAGAACAATACCGTGTCTCTCAGATATTTTTTAAAGAACATTTAGTTTTCCATTCATTGGAGTAGAGAAGAATGAGACTGTTCTCACTGGAGGTACAGTGATCTTTTTCACAAGATTTTTTAGGACCATGAGTGATTTTTTCATCAAACTGCTTTTGTTGTTCCACACTGTGGCAAATTGGTGCTTTGTGGCAGCAGAAATGGACTAAAACATCCATAAAACTGAATGGGATTGGCTTCTCTGACAGTGTAATTAGTCTATAAAAGAGAATTGTCAAACAGAGTATTTAATTGTTCATTCTAGATTCAGTCAGGATAATATCCTAAAATTTCTACGTTTTTTAAAAAGCTCCTTAATGACCAGCACCTCCATTGCTACATTCTATTCTGCACACAAAATAAAACGTGAATAAGACATCAACAACCTTGTCCTTAGCATGCAGACATAGATGCAATCCTTTCAGCTTGTGAGGTGACAGGTGCTTGATAGAGCAAGCAGCACAAAGGTAGCTGGAGCTGTTACTGCATGTGGAGCTGTCTGCTCACTGTTCAGAATTAGAATCCTCTGTTTATGAGACTGGTCTCCCTTGAGTTTTTTCTAATTTTAACAGGAGCTGCTCAGTTGAGGCTGACAGAATTCAGCCATAGATACAGTAGCAAGATAGATATCATGTAATCAGAGAGTAACACTTACGGGAAACCTACGGTGTCCTCATGCCAGCATAACGACCTTGTGTTTATTAAAATAAATATCCTCGAGCAAGACAGTGCCAAGGAGTTCAATAACAGAAACATTTGCCTCTCCTCCTGCTGCTGAGTGAACAGGATCTAAAGGTGCCACCTCTAATTGAAAGCAATCTGCATGCTCATAACAGTTAAGGCTAATTTATTTGTTTATGACAAATAGCTGCATGCAGAGTGCATGGGAAAGGGGTGGTGTAAGGCAAAATTGAGTTAAATTTTCCAGCTGTGCTGAGGCAAGATAGCAAAATCCCTGCATTGTTAGTGATGATGATGGTGGTAAAAATAAGAAAATAAAAATGTGTCGACGCTGCTGCAAGCATTTTTCTTATTTATAGGTATTATATATGTATATTCTGATTTCCTACCTGTCTGGTAGGAACATGTGCCATGCAAACTTGACTTACTAAGTGAGACCTGAACCTGCAAAACAGGAAGCTAAACTGGTCACCAGGAGTCTTCTGTTCTTGATATTATCTCCGTTCCAAATCACATGGTCCTAAGTCAACTGCTCGAGTTGACTGAGTTATGAGACAGAGATTGGACTTAGATGATCTTTAGAGGACCGTTCTGGTTTAAACTATTCTGTCATTCTGTGAAATTGCTGATAAATCCTGTGTTGTCAACTGACATATTCCTAAAATATCCCCGCAAGATGGAAAATTCTAGAATTATAGACCTAACAGAATTGCTCAAGGTGATGCAGTCATCCTTGTGATGTGGGTTGCAATCAGGCATGATTATGTCATCCCATATACCGCTTTTCCAAGAGGAATTTATTTCATGGACTAAGATGACAGCAACTGTGGAGATTATTTAGTGCAGCTGATGCTTACTGTATGGCAGCTAAGATCAGGTAGTTGAGGACTTTGCTCACTCAGGTTTTTGATACCTCCAAAGATGGATATACCACATCTTTCTGGGAAATCAGTTAATTATTTGAAAACCTTCATGGTGATTTATTTTTTTTCTTGCTTGCACTTAAGTAGATTACCTTTGTTGCAGTTTGTGTTAATCTCCTTTCATGTATCACTGCCACCTGTTAAAAGAGGGTCTCATGCTCTCTCTATTCTTGACAGCTTCCCATTAGGCAGTTAAGGTAAGATGGCCCATGAAATTTCTCTTCTGGACTGAACAACCCCATTTTCAGTGCCTCCTTGTACATCATGTTCTCCAGGCTCTAAATCATACTGGGTGCACTTCAATACATCAAGTCTTGTAATCTGTATTTTATACAAGGAGTACACATGGACAACAGTTGAGTCTCACAACTGTTGTAGAGGGAAATAATCACTTTCCTCAATCTTCTGGCTGTCACTTTGTAAATGTAGCCCTGTGTGGAGTTGGCGTGGGTTACTCCATCCCAGCGGCAGGAGTTTGCATTTGTCCTTGTCAAACTTCATTAGGCCTCTGTCAGCCCAAGTCTGTGGAAGGCCAAAGTCACTCTGAAGAAACTGATAGTGGGAACAGAGGAATCACAGTTTACATATTATATTTTCTTGTGTTATTTTCCACATGGATAGATGTGTTTTGGTTTTTTTTTTTCCTTAGGACTAATGTGATTCTTCCTTTTCATGCAGTTTAAATCTGTTACTTTGGTCATGTAATCCCTGGGCTTGGAAAATTAATTCTGGATATCTTCTTTGCAACAGCTCTTTATGTATTTGGAAACTTACTATAACCTTCTATTCCTCTTTTATAGTTTTCTCTCCTCCCTTTTTCATAGCTCATAATCTCTCTGTAGTTTTTCTTGTTTCCTCTGAACTGTCTGCAGTTGACCCTAATCGTTGAAATGCCTGAAATTTGATGTGATAGTCTATGGGATTCTTTATTCTTAATAAGTATCTTTGATAGAGGATAATTTCTTACCTTCTCAAGGCTGTATATTAGCAGGTATATCCCAAATACAATTTACTGCTTTTACAACAGCATAAAATTACATTTAGTTCCTGAACTGTAAAAACCTCCAAATCCTATTCTGTGAAGCCATTTTTCCACACTTTCATGCTATTTGTGTAGCAGGTTGCTGACCCTAGATTCAAAACATTTTCCATGTTTTTAAGGATAATTTGACTTGGTTCTGTTTGGGGTTTTTTGAATGTATAGTTCTATATTGACAAGATAACTTTCAGTTCTAGGCTTGTCCTTCCAACTGGTTGTCAGATTTTATCTTTCAGTATTTTCTTCATGAATGAAAACGCAGAGTAGGCCTGAATCGATAGGAAACTTCAATAGATGTATTTGTTTGATTTGATGAAATGGCACTGATAATACTTTCTGAGAATTTTCTCTAAGCAACTTTGCCTCTGAGATAATCTGTTTTCATCTAGGTTGTGCTTTTTCCCCACATTTATGAGCATATCAGATGAAGAAATGCCAGAACCCTAAATTCAAGTACTAATATATGAAACCTTTATAAAACCTTTGTATATTGTAGAAAGAAATTACTGATTTAATTGTTTTGATGGCTTTTTGGTTTTTCTCCCTATATTTTTTAAGAACCTAAATTTAGTTAAAAAGCTGAAATTATCCAGCTGTGTTTTGTTCCCAGGTGTAGAAACAGTTTTTACCCTCCTCTGTTTCCACCACTGTTCTGTGTAGAAATGTCATAAAATCACATGCCAAGCATCTGAAAATTGTCACAGGACAATGTATATGTTGCTGAGCAGTTTGCTTCACACAGAATTCCCTTCCCAACAGCTAGCTATTTACTTAAATTTCTTGATTATCATGAAGCCAGATTCTTTCTATTCACCTAATTTTCTGAGTTTTTTGATGTGTACTAGGTGAGTAGGTCCTACAATAGGTTTGTACATCTTTATGGTACTTGGATTACTATGTGATCAACTTAGATGCTTGACACACATATTTAGCATCCCTCCTTGGTTCCTTTCTGTGATTATACCACTTACTAAATGTTTAGAGTTGGTCATAATTTTTCTACTTCTCTATGGAGTTCTGTTACTGTCTCCTCTAGTCATGAGGAGACTTGAAATTAAAAAATATTTTTTAATCTATATGGGTTGTGTTATGTTGCCATGAAACATATCCTATAATCAAAAGAGCCAGAGTCTTTCTGGACCCTCCTCTTCCCAGGCACACATAGTCTTCAGGATGCATCTGCTTTCACCCTGAGCCTAGTACACTTGACTGAAAACAGTAGAAACCCAAAAGTTAATTACATCAACCCTTAAACCAATACATTGCTTTATAGGGAACTTTATTTTTCTTGGAGAAGTTCCTGTCAATATCGGTGTTTGTGTGATTAGTTTATATTAATCAAAACAAGTCAGAAGCTTTAGAGGAAATTTTCAGATATGGCTTCCTGATGACAGAATATCTCCCACAGGTTTGTGTGGGTTGTATTAGGAATGTTTCAAAACTAAGTTTTAAGAATTAAAGTATCCTAATTTCCAAAGGAACTGGAAAGCAAATTTCAATCTGATTGCTTTTCTACCCCTGATTCTAAATGACTCTGTACTGACTATGGATACCTGCCAAGCTAACTTTGATTAGGTCATCTCATCAATAAGCAATGTCCTTCCAGGAAACCACTTTAATTCAATTAATGAGTCAAGTCAAGCTAGGTCAGAATTGAAATTCGGTAGATATTTGTATTGCAGAGACATTTGTTAATTACATACAGTTTTACATAAGGGGCCTCATCAGATAAAGGCCTTAAAGAGTGAAACGGAAGTGTCCAATTGTAATCAAGACATCAATGCACATTTTGTGGAGCTAGAGGTAATTAATAGTATGTGTAAGATACTCCACTGGAAATGTAAAAAGATTTACCAGAGAGAGGCAATGGAGAGGTGGAGGGAAACAGTCAGGTGAATGATATTTATGTGGAACATCATAGAAGAATATAAACCCCAAATAGCAAAGGTCATTGAAGAAATGAAATAGGATCAAGATAGAACTCTGTGTATTTACATGCAACAATTTTGGAGGAAATACTAGAATATAATGCAAGTCACTTAACAACAGTATTTGTGAGACTATCTCTACATGTCTTCTACTCTTCATATTTAATATGTGGAAAAACAGGCAGGCAACAACATTGTACTTGGTCACAATTTTACACCATGTACTTTTGTTAATTGACAGTAAAAGTAGAGTTAGATCATCCCTGGTAGAGACAATCAAAAGTTGCTGGAGTGAATGGTTAAATGAGTTTTGTATGTTTCAATATTAAAAGTAAAAAGTAGAAAATATAAAACATGTTAATGTCTCAATTCTTGATTTTTGCAAAAAATATTTAAGTAGTTGAAAGAATTTTGCTTTGTATTTTACTTCATGTGATCCTGTGCTCTTTTCTCAAGAGCATTGTAATATCCTCTATCCCAAATGCATCAAGGCACAGCTGTTGGTTAGAAGCTAAGCATTAAGCAAGATCCTGATGGGTGATACTGCTCTCCTGTACATCAGTGTAACTGTTCTAGATATTAATGTCCAGATTAGCTATGCTTTTGTGCAAATATAAAATGCTGAGATGAATTCAGAGAAGTGTTTCAAGAAAGCCCTGGGAACCATTACCAGTGAAAGACCTCAGACATTCAGTCTGCTAAATTTGTCAAAGTGTTGATTGAGAGATGATCTCATAATATTATTCAAGTATATTCTTAAGGAAGAGATTGCACATAGATCGTTCTTTATGAAAAAGTTGCAAATGTGGCCTCACCATTCATATATAAAACAAACTGAGGTTAAAAATAAAATAAATTTTAAAAAAAAGCAATGTATCATAGCACAGTAGAATTTCTTCTTTAGCAGTGGCATTCACTTTAAGATCTCAAAACTCTGCATGGGATGAAGGCCTGCTGATTCTAGTCTCCCAGTTATGGCAATTATTGTATTTTAAGGATATCAATAACCTTACTGAGTGTAAAGTAGCACTTTAAAGAAGACACCTGTTTTTAATCCTTTTCAGCACCTGCTTTGTTAGCCTTGCTGTCTCCATACATCTTCAACTGAAGATGCAACTCTTTGAAACATGGAACATTAAATCAGTAACAGACATTTGCTAAAATGAAATTGGAGTGGTTGGTAATATTATGGGATTTATAGCCACTAACAAAAGGCAGGTGTGCAGACAGATTTATTGATGTGTTATAATGATGTGAAGTGAAAAAACCACAGCAGGAGAGCAGAGACCTGCTTCTTCTGTTTACTTAATGCAGTCTTCTAAGGAAAACACCACATTTCTGAATTTGAGTGGTTTTATTGACACAGTTGCTACCTGAATGAAGTCTGAATTGCAGCCACCAAACTGATGTATTTTGTCAGTTTTTGTAGCTCCAGTCTTCTTTTACAAATAAAACACAAAATAGGAGGGAGATGTGCTGGCAACCTTACTGCTTTGTTCAACCATTACTGCTGTGAGGAGAAGAAAAAAGTCAGCATCTGGGTAGGTGGCTGGTTTGTCTTAATCATATTTAGAAGCATGGCACATACAACCAATAAAAGATATGATCATGTTGTATTTTGTGAATCCTACATGGTAGTGGAAAAAGTTGTTTATCATCATTACATGTCCACCCTACGAATGGTAGAGCTGTCATCCAGAGTGATTACTCCAATGCAACAGAAACTGCAGCAGAAGTGCCAAAGTAATTTCAGTAGCTAGAGCAGAAGAGTAATTTTTTTTGGACAGTTTAATGATTGATTTAGTCAAGCTGGCATTAAGTGTAGGGCAATAAAGATTTTTTCCTCCTAGAAATTTTTTGCTTTTGTTTTTGGAGTTGTTTAATTTATAGTAATAATGGGTGCTGATGCCAATTTTTATCTAAATATGTTATTGATTTTTTCCAGAATATTATTTAACAAAAAGTTAGTTTTATTCAATTTTGAGCACTTTAAAAAAATGCATCATTAATTTAAAAATAGGGGTTTGAATGTGATTCAAACAAGTTGCCACAGTTTTGTTTTTTGGTTTGAAAAGAGAAACCATTGCGATGTTTCGTGATGTAATCAATGTGGTTTCTGAGCTACTATAGTACTTGGTTCCATGTGAATTCTAATAGCTTCTTGGTACATAATCCCCTTTTATCACTGAAATCTTACTTAATTTGAGTTGTAAAGCACAATGGACCCAGTTTCAAACATGAAGATGAAGCTTGAAATCTGTTCTTTTAATGTCACAATATTTAGTAAGTTTGGGAAAGTAATGAGAATATTGGTGTGGAAAAAATCTGTGATTAGGTCTCAGGTTCATGGATTTTTTAGAAGAATAACCTCATCCTAGATGTTGTGAGATTTCCCTACATATGCTGCATTATTTCCAGGTAGACTTGGTCTCAGCTGCTAATTTATAATGTAGATAAAAGTGCTCCAGCAGCAAGATTTCAGTCTTTTGTCAACAGCTTAAATTTTCATTTAAGACAATGTTTAAGAAGTATTCAGAAGATAATATAGTAGAACTCATTAAGATAGTAGTGTAATACAGAAGATATTCTAATTATCACTACTTACTACAAAGAAAAGTTAAAAAACAAAGTGTTTTCAGAAATGTCTTAAATGAACTGGATCAGGACTAATACTAAGAGGGAAGATTCTAACTCCTCTGAAATAAGATAGGCTTGAAAGACTTGGTAGAATCTACTAGAAAGGGTTTTGCATATTTTATTATTATGAAAAAAAGAATAGTTTTAGGAAAAGAAATCATGTTGACTTGTAGCTATAAGTTGAAGGCGTGCTGTTTGCATTTAGAGAAAACTAACAGTTCTTTAAGTCTGAAATAGAACGGGATCTCACAACACGTGTAATGCTGTTTTTACAGGACAAAGTTTTATCTTATCTTTTTTAAGGAGATAAGAAAAATATAAACCATAAGTAGTGAATCTGTCTCCAGAAAGTAAATAATCTTTGTCCAAAAAGAGTCTTTTATTCTACCTTAAGGTCTGTCTACTTCTGATCACAGAAAAGGGACAATGAAAGCTCTCAGATTATTTCTGCTAAACTACTGTAGGGATGGATTTTTATAATACATATTAATATATGTATTTAATATTTAAAAAAAAATAAATCTGCATGTATAAAGGATAAGAGGGTAGCTGAGGCTGGAAGGGACTGCTGGAGATCAAGACTTCTGCTCAAAACCAGGACACTTGTGGGGTCAGACTAGGTCGCTCATGGATTTACCCAGCTAAATCTAGAAAACCTCCAATGATACCAAGACTGCAGTTTCTCTGGGCAACCTGCTCTGATGCTTGTTTGTTCTCACGATGGACAAGTCATAACTTCTCTTACTTCAACTTATGTCTGCTCTTTCCTGACTTCCTTGCACCATGGTGAAGATATCCTCCTGTTGAAACTGCCCTTGCCACCTCCCAACCCCCAAGTCATTTGCTTTGAACGAGCCCAGCTCTCTCATTTTCTCACAGGGCAAGTAAATCCAACCTTGACCATCTCAATGGCCCTTCAGTGGAGTTGTTTCCCTTTATTCTGGTGTTTTCTGGTTTTTGGTGTTTGTTTCTTTGGTGTTTTGTTTTGTTTTGGTTTGTTTGTTTGCTTTTGTTTTTCTACTGGGAAACAAAATAATGTGTTGTTGTTTTCAGTAATTAAAAATTAACAAATCTGCTTTTGTGTGGAAGTTTTCTTGTAACTGTAGGTTGAGATATTTTGTCCCCCTGTTCTTTGGGGACACATTGCTTCTCACTAAAGTCACAAGGTTTCCTGCCAGACTTGGTAATTTTGCCTCAGATGGAGGATCTCTGAATAGAATGTAAAGAAGGACCCTTCTCTCTACTGGAAATCCCAGCATGTGGTGCAATGTTTCTCTTTCCTTAGGGTAGCAAAATTTTTCTTTGGAGGTTATTTAGACCATAAATTCAAGACTGAAGAGGCACATACTTCTGTGACTCCATTAGCTGCTCTGCTGCTGTCCTGTGAAAGCTTAAAACCTACTTAATTTCAAGTAAATCTATTTTGATGTGATTGCAGCCTTTTTTTTCCTCTTCTTTATTGCAATTTGTTGATGCATATGAGGGGAAGGTTGGTTGTCCAGTCTGAAAGCTTAAAGCCTGCCAGTTGTATGTATGACTAAACAAAGTAAAAAAGGATATATTTCTTACTAGAGCAATGATAAAACTCTTCCTCCAACTGCATTGAAAAACATATCTCTGTTTAGAAAAACTGCTAAGAAATTAGATCTGAAGCATTAGCTGTATTCATGCAAGGATATCACAAAACTCTATTTAATGTCCACTGGAACTTTCTCTAACTGACTTTTATTAACAGTGTTTCATTGAGAAAAACATGATGAAAATTCTCATTGTGCCTTGTATTGCACTGTATTTTTTGTCTCTCTTCTGTTCCTGAAAACATTCTCTGAAGATGGAGTTTTTCTAAAACTGAACAAAAGTCATCACTGGTACAGTGTTATTTCGTTTCCTACTGAAGAATGTCAGTTGTGAAAGGGACTAATACATCATAATCAATAATACTAATAATATAATAATAAATCCCACACTTTTTGATACCTTGACATTTTCCCCCATGTGAGTCATATTGAAATTACACACAGTACTGCTTTTGAATTTGATCATTCATGCTTTTGTCATATTACTTGCATTTTTTGCCAGTTTATACTATGTGTTTGAAGTTTGCTCTAATATATTGTGAAATATGCTGTGTCTTGGGTAATGATGAAGTGGCACATCCTTTTAGATAAAATTCTTTTAGCTGCTCTGATTTCAGGGACCAAGCTTGGTGGCCCACTTCTTCCAGCCACCTGCTTCAATACTTCCAGCACATCTGAGTGTCTTAGCAAAAGGTATTTTGAGTTCAGCAGGTTACTGTATTGCTTTATAGGGTTTTCAGTAGAAGTATTTAATTTCATTCCTATTTCACGTGTAAAACAAAGAGCTGTAGAGTCAGTCAAACAGAGGTAATAGGAATTGAACAACTTGTGAAGGAAGGTGCTTTTTTTTGTTTGGTTTGTTTGTTGTGGGTTTTTGTTTGGTTTTTTGTTTGTGGTTTTGTTTGTTTGTTTTGTTGTGGGTTTTTGTTTGGTTTTGGTTTTTAGTTTGTTGGGGGTTTTTTTTTGACTTCCCTAAATCAAATATTTCTCTTTATTTGTAGATTTCCTTGACAGAACAATTTTCTCATTACATACTAAGTGACATTCAAATAAAGCTGAGTTAATTTTGCTATTTTTTTTCTAGAAAAATTTTTTATAAGCATCAAAATGAAGATTCTGGTTTTGTTTTTTCCCCTCTTTTAAATGTCATGATGCATTTGTATGACTTCAGAATATTTTGCATTAAAAGCCATTGAAGTTTCCCATTCCCTTGAATGCTTTTTTTAAAAAAAAACAAAAAAGAAAACAAAAACAAACAAACAAACAAAAAACTTACTAGTGTTCTCTTTAGCTTTTGAAGCCAGAGAATTACTGTGCATGGTAAATACATACTAAAGTCAAGAATAAAGCTTTCTGAAGTATCAGACTTGCATTTTAATCATTGTGGACTGTAATGTGCCACAACATTTCACCTTAAGTAGTGTCTGTAGTTAAAAATCCAGTCTTTGAACAGAATGTACTCATTATTATCTTATATTGATATTTAATTGCTAATGCTATATTTTTGAATACTGTTTTCAGTAGACTGACATTGTGACATCCACTTCAAATCTACACATTGTTGTGAGATCATTCTGCATTTTAAAATAATTATCTACTCTCACTTAAGGGAATTGGATAGCAAAAAAGCAGTTCAGTGCCACAGCTGTAATATTTAAATAAATGTACCTGTTTGCTAAAAAATGACTGTTACTGTGTTCCACAGTCACAGGATTTAGAGTGTGTTTCCTTCCACTACTTCTTTCTTTAACTACTTTTTCTCATGTATTTAGAAACGCTAATGCACTTTGATTAGCTTCTGTTTTGTAATTTTTTGATCATTCTTACCTAATCTCTAAAGTGTTTTTGGTTTTTTTGTTTGTTTGTTTGTTTTTGTTTTGTATTTTTGTTTGGTTTTTTGTTTGTTTTGGTTTTTATGTTTTTTTGGGGTTTTGTTTGTTTTGTTTTTGCTTTGTTTGTTTTTTTCTTTTTTAAAATATTATCTATATTAATTATGGTAAAATGAGTAGAAAAATTCCTCTACATATTTATTACCTTGAATTGTATAGTATGGACCTGTGCTGTGGAATGAAAAATACAAGTTTAGACAATAGAGATTAAGCATGGAGGTGACATAATCATTCTTCAGTTTATAACAAATAGAACAACTTTCAGCAGCTTCTTCTGTCTTTCTTGATTAAGCTTATTTTGTATTCTCCTTGACAAAGTCTAGATTATGGAAAGTATTTCTCTGCTTTTGTATTGTGTTGTCAGCAGTGATTGTCTGCTCTTCCTTGCAGACCAACTGACCCTCAGCCAGATACCTCTGAGGCTCTCTGTATGTCAGAAACACCATGTCTTTGTTCTTCGTCATCTTCAAAGCTTCAAAATTTACCAGCATTCTAGAAACACTTCTGTTACACTCCACTGTAGTTTGCTGGGTGTACACTTGAATTTTAGACTTGAACGAATTTTGTCTGTATAAACTTACGTGAAATCTATGGTTCTTTGGTACTTTGACTTCCCATCTGGAGAAAAGACTACAGACTTTTCTCTAAGAGATTTCTTTTAATTTGGTGAGAAGATAGGCATCTTGGGAAAAAAAAACAAAACCAAAAACGTTTTAAAGAAATAACACGCAACAAAAGCATTACAACAGCCTACTGGGACAAGCAAGCATTGCTATAGAGTAGGGAACCTTTTGTTACACCTAGCAAACAGAAAATCCTATACAACTTGAGTGAGATACCTGCAACTTAAGTGAAATACAGAAAATAGGTGTTTAAGTTACCCACAAGAGTAAAGGAAGAGGCATTAAGAGAAGAAAGAATAAAGAGAGAAAGAGAGGAGAATAAAACACAATTTCCACTTAGAAGTCACATGTTGGCTGGTCAGGAGGGCAGTTTGAGGCCAGATGGAGACCTCGTGCCTCTTTATTACTGTGGCCATTCCCTCCTGGCAGGACCTTGGTTTCACTGAGTGCTCAAGTGTCTCTCCAGCCAAACTGAAGGGTGCAGCGGCCAGGCAGAGGCTCTGGGGGGCGTGGGGTGGGTGGGTGGGCAACCAGGTGGGTCTTATTGACTGACAGGTGCCCCATTCTGGCTCTGTGCCATGTGGCTGCAGAGCTTGGAGGTCACCCTTGCTGGCAACATGGACGCTGTGCTGGAGGCCTAGTCCTCTCCCCCAGCACAAACATGGGATGCTTCTAATAATTCCTAATAATTACTGATCTGGTGTCTAACAACTTCTTCTCACCCTGTAGCTTTCTTCCCTGCTTTTTTTTTTTTTTTTCCTCCTGCTTAAAATCTTTTTTCTGTCCCTTAGACATATGGCATGTTCAGAAACTTTCTTAATAATATATACTGTTCTCATAACACTGTGTTAATTCTAAATCATGTGTATTGGGGGGGGTATTCTTTCAAATTCTCTGACAAAATAGTTTTGACAGGAACTAAAATGTTATAGTCAGAGCTGCATCTGCTCCAATTAATCTTTACATTAGATGTTTCACAGAGAGCTGCAGAAATGAAAACATCTTTCTGAGAATTGCCAATTTCCATCAGCACTGTAGCTGGCTAACAAACTGTTAACCAGAACATATAAAATTAAACTGAAAGAATCTTTTACCTGACCTTCGAACAGATTAGGGTTACTAGCTTCCACTAAAAACACAGTTGATGTATTTTGTAGAAATGAATTAAAAAAAGATAAATTTAACCAGACTGAAGAGCAATCATAGCAATGGTGAGCGTTATTAGGTTGCAGGACATTGAAATTTCTCATAACTTTTATATTTATCCTATCACTGCATTGGTCAACAGACAAGAAAATATGTGCTTAGAGACAGCATTGACCAAAAAAATAATAGAAGCACAGAAGTTGAATTAGTCTGTTGACCTTGTGTATATGTTCTGATCTTCTGTAATGAATTACTTGCTGCACTGCTCAGGCCAGTAGTGTAAAGTCATATATGGAGTATCTGAGAACTGAAAAAGTTCAGTTAATTTTCAGGAGTAATAACCTTCACAGTGTACCATATAGCCCATCCATATTTTCACATCCTGTACTGCTTTGATTTCTTAATGAAAAATCCCTCCCAAAATAAAACATCTCTGCTTCTGTGCTCAGTTGTGTTGACTAAAGGACTGGAGTGTGTGTGGTCTTTAGTGTTTTTGTTTAGATTCTGCTTGAGGACTTTATGATGATGATTGAAATTGAAATCCTTATAATTGAAGTATCCTGATATTAAGACACAGTTTCTATATTTATCTAGAAAATATCAGAATCATTATTTTGATTAATGTGTATTTATTATGTCCAAAAATGATTCTTTAGAATACTGCCTGGTCATTTATTCAATACAGCATCCATCAGAGCTTTGAAAGTGACCAGATAAAGGTTCTTGAAAATAACATGCAAGAAATCTTTTAATGATGTGTTCTTTCCCCAAGATTTTGTCTCCCTTGCTCTTAAAAATTAAATACTAGTTCCAGTCTAGAAACATCAGATTTTTGATCTCTTATTAAACTCTCTCATACTTAACATGGGCTTTTATTACACATTTATAAAGAGCTATTTCTCTAAATCTCTAGTTTATATTATGATTCTTAGAACATAAGCAGATTTCTTCTTGAAAACGTGGGCACATTATTTGGATCTTATGTGCTTCCAAAGCATCTAGGGGTCATATTCCACTGGCAGATGTGGAGACTGTTTTTTTCCTCAATGTTTTATGCTTTCTATTGCTGAAACTAGTCATGTGTCAGGCAGGAACAGAGAAGAGAGCTATGCTTCTCTAATCACTGCTATGTTTAAATGTCTGCTTAATGTAGTCATTACTAGTTTGATCAAGCATTCATCAATTTTCTGTGTCTTTTCCTGAAGTTCCAAATTATATGTCTTTATGAAGGAGCTTTTTTTATACTTCACTTTCAGGTATGACTGTTTAGGTATAAAAGTTGATTACTTTTAAATGTAAATTTAGTAAATCAGATTCTGAAGATTTGAGTTTTCCTTCAAAAGAAAGACATTTTGCTACAAAGTATTCTTAGTAAAAGTCTGACAGTGAAAGCACCCTGTGATATAATCATTCAGATCTTTGACTACAATACTGTCTTTTGACCCAGAATTTAGAGTAGCATGAGAAGTTAGAAATGAAAAATGCTGGAAACCTGAGGTACATGTTACGTAATGTATTTGTGATGTGTGAATCACATATTCTGTCTGTAATCAACAAATAACTGTAGACGTGGATAGAGGAGACCAGCAGAATAGGATGGCAGCAAAAAGAGAGAATCCAATGAAAGACCAGCCAGCCCAAACTAGAGCTGATGGTTTGATCTTGGTTGGGTTTGCAGCTATGCCTCAGCAAAGATTCTAAGAAAAGGGCTGTCAGCAACATCCTGATGGTGCAAGTGCAGCGATACTACTTCGGACTGCTCAGCATCTGTCATGTATCCACATCTTTCTGGTTATTTTCAGTATCTAAAGCCTTCAGATTTCATGCTGGAGGAGAAAGTACTTTTGTAATGAGCTGGAGAGAGACAAGAGTAGAGCACTGGGCTTCTGGGTATGCTTTTAAAAGGCTAGGTCAAAGAATGAGGTAGGAAATTAAAGTGTTGGGATTGACTGTGTTGCATTTACCCACTGGTTATCGCACATTTGGAGCTCTGGTGTACATGAGAAGTCAATCACATGTATTTAAGGCCTTTGTGCCATGCCACAGTACCTGAGTTTTGAATCAGGAGGATCCTGAAGGTGTTCTTACTGATTACTTCTACTCAAGCAACTTGAGCATGGCTCAGGAAATCAGGGTTTTCTTTTGTGGGTTGCTACTGTCAGAAATTCAAGTTAGTCACTGTAAAAATGTTCCCAAGAATAGACAATTCATACCCTTGCAGCCTTGGCACTGAGAATTACCAGCATACCGTAACCTTAAAACTGTGCAGTTTTGAACATTTGTCTGACTCCTTGTGCTACAAGTACTGCATTGTAGATAGTTTCATGGCCTGACATTTGCTGCTGTCATCATAGCAGCTATTGTCATCAGTAAGCAATTTTCAAACCTGAACTGGTTCAATGCCTGACTTCTGAGAAAACACAACTGACACTAATTCTTCAGTCTTAAAATATAATGGAAATTCTCATTATTTTTACAAAAGTTTCTCCACTCTGTTGCCCTGAGACAGTAAGAAGGGAAAGAAACAGTGTGGGGAAACTCATATAGCTTGAGAAGATATACTTATTTCCTAAAAGTATTCTTCAGGAATCCTCTCTCTTGTTGTCTTACACATTTTTAATTGCTCTTGTGTTAATTTGAATTTAATTTACTCTTCTTTTCTAAAGTTTGGAGTTGATATCAACAGTGTGTTCCAACCTAAATGATTGATTGAAATGCCTTCTCTGCGGCTACAGAAGTTTTTTTCATCATACTAGAGCACCTGGGAAAACGTAGTTTATACAAAATTCTGTAGCCACTTTAACACTCTATTATGTGGATGGGAGAATGGACTTTGTTATTCAAGATAAGACCATATAAATATAAAACCATATTAGCCATTATGCCCTATTAGCGGGGCAGAGAGAAGGGTGGGAAGACTTCTAAGTGAATCTGAATTGCAAAAAAGACTGATGTGCAAGAATTATGGACAGAAATTCAGAACAAACAGCAAGTTGTCCTCTCCACAGATGAGTTTCATCCTATATAAAAAATAACATTAATTGATATTCTCCTAGTGTAATGCTAGCTACTTTCCTTTATGACCAGTAGATCTCTCAGGGATGATATGCTAGAATCACTTTCCTTTTTGTTTGACTAAATTCACCTCACAGCATCTGTCTCAAATCCCATCTGATCTCTAGCCTTACACAACCTGAAGTTCACCTTCACAGCTATTTGCAATTCTTAACTTCCTTTGTATTTCAGTTCTTGGATCTCTTAGGTCTTTGTACCCATTTTGGATGAAATGGCACTAATTCTCTTCAGAGTAGCTTGTATGAATTTGTGCTGAAAACATTGTTGATATCACAGGGATGTTTTTGTTATTCCTGAGCAGTGCTCAAACAGGGCACTGAACAGACCTGCCCTTCATCTGACACTGCCCCACCAGCGAGTAGGTTGGAGGTGCACGAGAAGTTGGGAGGGGACACAGGGACACAATTAGCACAGCTGACCCCAACCAGCCTAAGGAGTCATGCTTCACAATGAAAATTGTGAGGGGGAGAAAGTTTGTAGGGACTGCTGTTGCCTGGGACTGGCTAAACGTTATTCAGCTATTGGTGAGCAGCTGGGTTTGGTTGTATTTTTTTATTCCTTGTTTTTCTTGGGTTCATTTTATTATCTTTTTTAGGGGCTGGCAGAGGGATCTCCTTTTATTTTTTTGTTTTTCCCTGATTAACCAACTCAACATATGAGTTTTCACAGTTCTACCATTATAATTCTGTCTCCCATCTCACTGCAGCATGAAAAATAAGCAAGCAGTTGTTCGCAATTAGCTGCTTACAGGGTTTAAAACATTATTATCATTCAAACACATAATTTCCTTCCTTTGTTTCTTTCACTTTCAGATCTATACCTTCTCTCCTGCTTCTGTTAGCACTTGGCATGATCTGTTGCTTGCATTGTTTCCTTTCTTCTGATCATCTTTCAAACTTTCCTTTTATAGTCTTTTGCAGAGTCTTCCATTGCGGGTTGGTCTCCAGCTGTTGTAACTTAAAATCAATTAGAAATAAAATGATTCCTGTTTAAACTGTAAATTAAGAGCAGATGACACAAAAATATAATGAGAAACATTGTTTCATTACTTGAATTGCTTTATTTGTTTGACTGGATTAGTCAAGATTCTGCTTACATGCTACCACAAGGTTTCCTGCAGTGCTTTGTAATGAACGTGCTGATAATACAGTTTAGATTTCTGAAACTACAGGTAAATAATCAGCTCTTTTTGAATATCTAGGACAACAAATATGAACTCATTTTTGATTAACAAATTGATAATTTCTTAATAATCTAATACATATTTGTTTATTTCATGTTCATAACAGTTCATCTGTAGTTAATTCACAAATACATTCAAGCTCCTTAAATTTTGATTAGTCTCAATTATGTCCATAGTTTTATGTCTGTATTAAGAGATTATATGACTAGTCAATGCAACTGAAAATTTTGAACTGTATATTTTAGGAGGTAGGTCTCACTTAAATTCTTTATATTTTCCATGTGATCTTCAATTTACTTAATTATATATTCTAATAATTGTTTTTAGATTAATTCTTGGTGGCTAATTTCTTCTCTGGTAACAGTGATCTAAAACATCCTCAAAAATGGGGTAGAATTTAGTTAATACCCATTTAAATAAGTTGGAAAAAAAGAATATTCAAAATAAGGCAAATCAATATCTGAAAATAAACATGCAAATTTCAGAAAGCATTTATTCTCAAATGCAAGGCCTTTCTGCTTTGGGAAGCCACCTAGGATTCATGTTTCAGTACAGTACCGCGCCTTTTCTCTAGCTCTTTTTTACATAACTGCTATAAAAATCTCTTATGCCTATTCATAAGAACACTTTTATTCTGAAAAAAAACCCATGAAGGTTTTAATTCTGTTTAAAAGCAGATTATAAGCAAAATTTCTATTCTATTTAAAGATAAATTTTAACTTTAGCAAATGTTTCAGTTCTGTTATGAATCACGTGCAGGCAGGAGCATGAATATAATTAAGTAAAAGGGTTGCAAAAATTGTCTAATTGAACATAATTACTATTTGGTAATTGTTTTCATGAATGTTATAGCCTTTTAGATACTATTTTGAAAAGCATCTGTCTCAGCAACTAGCAGGAACTTTTGGAATTATTTTTTTTTTTAATCTGCATGTTTAACAATAGTTACATGGGGTCCACCACCCCCTGAGGTCTGAAGAATAAATCAATGTATGGCCTGTGCCTCACATAGGTCTTCTGCTTTTATTATAACTGAGAGTTCATTGCTACTTTATTACAGTCATGTTTCTTGTTTTCAAAATACTCCATCAAATTCATGTGAATGACATTGAGTTCCCATGGCACTGTCTGGGCTGCTTTTATGTTTTCTACTGTTTTAATGCTGTTTATCATTTCATGCAAGTATTTTGATATTAAGGAAGTAACCTATGTCTGAAGACCTGTTGCAAAAGAAGCACTTTGAAGCATTCACAAAATTCAAAGAAATTGCTAATGTCTGGATTACATGTTTATAAACACAACAAAGTGGTAACATTTTGCGTTTATTTGTGAGTCTCAGAATTAAATTTATCAGTCTCAGAATTAAAATGTAATATGTATTGTTTTCTCAATTCTGTGTTAAGCAATGCATTGCAACTCCCCTTTGTACTTTCTTTTGAGAGCATTGAAATGCTGTGACCAAACTGGCTTCAGTTCTCTACATGCAGAGCTGTAATTTCAGGCCTGAAAACATGCGAACTCTGTTTAAACTTATTATCCTACCTTATTCTTTCTGAGCTGTGTACCTATTTTCCATCAGGATTCTCAAGAAACTTTTATTTTCCTGTCACTATATTGGAAAATTAAGTAACATGGCAAAGTTCATGATGGAGATACAGGAAATTAAGTGAATCTTGCATGTATTAACCTGTAAATTTTGAGTGTTCCTTGTCAGAGCACCTAAAAATCTATTGATTTAAAATAGTTTGTAGTTCTCCAAGTGACCAGAATTCATAAATAGCCAGCCTGATTCTATGTGATTTTTTTTTCCCAGTAATATACATACTACCAGAAATGAAGTAGAATTTGCTTTCTCTGTTCCCCCCCCCCAAAGAGGTTTGATCCTACACTTTTGAAATATGGGAAGTAGAGGAAAAATGTAAAACATTTGGCTAAACCAGAGAAAACAGTCGCTAATGCCTACAATGTATTCCCTCGATGGTGAGGGTGCCAGGTTGAATTAGCTCTTCCTGGGAGGCAGCAGCACTGTTCTGGCCTCTGAAAAGATTCTGCTTTTTTTCATAATGTTAATAAATTCTGAAAACAGGTTGATTACGATAATGTCTTGTCTGGGCAGTAGCTGCTTTTGTTCAATGCATTTATTTTAGGAAGGAAAGAGAGGAGGAGGTTGTATTAGGAAAGAGTCTCTAGTGGTGTTACAAAAGAAAAATTCCAAAGCCTTTGTAATTTAGTTGTGAGATTTAGTGCAACAGTTAAACCCCAAAGCAACATCTTGAAGATCCCTGCACTTCTTGCAGTAATTTAAGTAATTACTCACAAGCTCTGTAGCACACCTGGAAACTCAGCGTGGTACTCAATTCACTTCCCATGAGCAGTCTTCACTGACTGTTCATTGTACTGCAGCTGTAAAAGAAACAAAACATGGAAGAAGAGAAGCTTGTGAATTGTAGGCACAACGGTAACTTAGTGGCTCTGTATCGAACCAGTGCCTTTGAGAGTTTGAAGATATCATCTCCTCTCCTAGCTAAAGCTTAAAACTAAGCCTGAACTTCCCTGTAGTAATAGCATTATCTGCTGCTTAGCTTTTGAGCAGTGGAAATATTGACCAAAATATTTCTACTGACCTCTTACAGTTATTTCGGCATAGCTTTATAACTTCTGAAATTTCTGTCTTAATACCAACAGTACTAACTTGAATTGTTTTGTACTGCACTTATTTTGCCTTTTAGACCTTTGTGTTCTGAATTCTCAGAGGGATTTTGATTGAGTAGTTGTCCATGACAATTTGCATTCTAATGTTTTTAAAGGAAAGAAATAATTTGAAATGTTATATAACATTCAGGTATGCAAACCCATTTTCAAGATGAAAATTGAACCTGAAGTGAAGTCCTTAATTGGCCCTTCTGTTTACCCAGCTATACTGAAATTAAGCGGAATTCAGTCTTTTTTTTTTTTTTTTTCTCTTTCATCAGAAAATAAAGCTCTTTTGTTGCATTTTCTCCCTATTTTTCTCATTATAAGCATTGTTTTAGTCCCCTCTACACTATTACTTTATGCTTCTCTAAGTTAATTTAAAGGGACTGACTAGCACTGAACACATTTTGTTGTGGGATAATTGGCTGGCCTTGCATCAACTCTACTGTTCTGTCTGTTATCCAGAAAACTTAAGTTACTTTGTATACTAGTGCTATGGGTTGCCTTTGTGGCAACACAAAAAAAAATAAAGTAAATTTTAAAAAAATTAAGAAGATATGGTAGAAAAGCAACATAGAGATGTAGCTGTGTATTAAAAAAATGCATGTCTAAGGACAAATTTGGAAAGGCTGGGTAAAATTGTGAAGTATGACTACAAAAAGGGTTTGAAGATTTTTGTAAGGTGAAGGTTTTAAAAAACGTATTAGAGTTAAGAAAATACTTAAGATATTGTATGATATTATTTGGGCAAGTGAGCATATAAAAATGTCTGAAAAGAAGATTCATTTATCTATTAATATTCACAAAATGGGTTAATTACAAGCCTGCATTTAATAATATCAAAGAAAAATACAGGGAAGAATAATTGAAGACAAGTTAACACACATGTATGCAAGCTTTATATTTATTGTATCTTGATATCCTGGAGTAGTCATGTAACTAGGAACTGTTAATGTTGGAGAACTCACAGGTCAAGTGGCTTGAAAAGGGTTGGCACTGTACCTAGGTGGGGCTTACAGCAGACTATAAAGTAAATGCATTTGATGCATTATTCTGTTGCTGAACTGACAAGCCAAAATAATAATAATAAAAAAAGTCCAAATGCAATGGAAATGTATATATTATATAGAAATATTTCCACTCCAGGTAATTGTGGCTGGGGAATTTTTTTTGCATCTAAGTAGTATTTTCTCCATGTTTAGCATCCTGGTCTGTAGGATGACTGAATACTGGTTCAGAAAGGGTGACAAAGAGTAAGGAAAAAAAGTATAATAAATTATTTAGTTAAAACCCCCCTAATAATTCAGGAATCTCATTTTCAAGAATGTTTGAAATTTACTGTTGGTAGCAAGGAACATTCCACAACACTGATGGAAATTTTACCATGTTTTGTAATTTAGGATAAGTGAGAACAAAACTTATTAATTACAAGATATTTGTTAAAAGGTGCATGAGACAACATTTTTTTAAAATCAGTTTAATTTCCTACTAGAAGGAATGATATACTCTCCTGGACTTCTGTCAGAGCAGTAGTATTGAACTGGTTCTCATAAATTGTCCTATATTAATCTATAGACTAGTCTTCATTTGCTTGCAAGCCTGCTTCCCTGTTAAACTGATTTCACTCTAAGAGTATATTATTCAGCCTACCTGTTTCTTTACTTCATGTATTCTCATTAATACATATTGAAAAGGGATAAAAGGAGGTACTCTGGATATAACATACAGGATTTTATTCAAATCCTTCTCGCATTAATATTCAAGGAAAATGTGATTTATTTATTTATTTTTTACATAAGAAAAATGTCAGGGTTTTTTTTTTCTTACAAGGTTCCATTTTCTATTAGACTATTTCTGAAAGACATTGTTAGTTGAAATTGAGAACACTTGCTGTGGTAATGCATTTTCATGTATTACCACGACATGACTACTAAAAAAAATTTAATAATTTTAAATAATTTAGCCTCTTTTTTTTTTTTTCTTTTCAGAAATGAATTTCTTTTTTTGTAAGAAATAATGATTATTGATGCAGAAAGAAAATGATCTGATGTTCTTCTGGGTGCTCTGAACAACATGTAAGTGTAATACATTTACTGTAACACAGATTATGTGTTCAATTTAGGTAGTGATTATGACTTGATTTTAAGAAAGAAACCATGGGTTAGATATGTTTCTTAATTTATTTTTGTCATAGCTGCAGATAAGATACAGTGACTGTCTCAGGTAATGACTGTATTGCCTCAGGCAATAACGTTCAGAAGGTATTTTTATTGCATTGTTTTGCTTTGCACAATTATATTCGTCAGACTCTACAGGTCATTCATAGGCTTCACACAGGGAAGTGCATAGCAACACAAGTCAAAATTAACAGTCATTGATAAGAAAAGCTCTAAACAACTATACAGGGCCTACTTGATCAGCAAAATGACCTGACTTTAGATGAATGTCTTTGTTTGTTAGCCTTTTCCAAAATAGCAGCATTGTGACCTTTTCTGGTAGAAACTGAAAAAACACAACTGTACCACAGCTGACAGAAGTGTAAACCCTGTTAAAAATCTTCAGTTTAGAGAAGACACTAAGAAATATTAATGACCTTTGCAGACTTAATGCGCTAGTACAGAAGGGAAGGCAAAAAGGCCATTTGTTCTTTACTGCAGCAATGTGTACGGAGCATTGTTGTTGTTCAGTAGAAATATTGTTTTGGGTATTGTTAGTGTGATGACAACCTAACTTTCCTTCTTTTTATGTTTGATTTCTTTGCCATAAGCATTTCTTGCCTGATTAAGGCACAGTTCTTGGTATTGATGTTGGATCTCTGAGTATTTGTTTAACTTTTGAAAGGCTAATAGATTCAGCTTTGTTCACAATGTTTCAGTCTGTGCACATTTATAGGGACTATTTAGGGGTGTCAGTGTTTGTAGACTGAATATCTGTCATTCAAACACTTGCACAGAAAGAGGATTTTGAGCATCCTGTTACTTGGTGTTTTCAGTACAATTCCTGTCTCTGTTTTAAGAAAAGCTCCAGTCCCTGGGTAGAAATTATATCACTGACCAAGGTTGTGTGCAGTATATAGTAACTAGTCAGAGCCTAAATGTGAGGTTTGACATACAGCCAGTCAACTTGTCCTTGTTCAGGTGAACTTTGCAACAACTCTAAAAAATAAATTATTTAATCAAAGATGGTATTTTTACAAATAAATTATCAATTGAAGGAAAGAGTGTTTTGTATCTGTGTGTTCAAATGAAAAGTAAGGCAGTGGTTCTCAAACTAGGATATAAAAGCTATACAGTGGGAACTGCAGTGTGTCTGGTGAAAACTGACAACAAGAAGCTGCAAAAGTGGTCCTCTGGTCAAAAAAATCCCAAAACTGTAGCGTTAAAATTCTTGTTTTAGCTGGGAAGTTGACACAAATGTTTGTAGCTTCATTCAGGGTGAGACTGGGGGAAAAATAAAATCACCAGGCATCCCTCATGAGTGCCTATGTAGGTTTGTTGTTTCTCAGAAATACTTCAAGTGTCATGATCACAGGACTTAAAATAAAATTTTTCATTATTAGGGAAAGAAAATAGATTTTTCTTCACTGCGTTGTGAAGATTGTTTTACTTGATGTACTCATTAGATTTTTGTGATAAAGGTGATCAGTTTTAAATAAAAATTAAATGTCTTAGTACAATTTTATTGTCCAGACTAAAAGTCAGATTGCAGTTGGCTTAATATGAATGTATAGCTATTGGCTACAGCAGATCAGGAAGCTTCAGTTTTCTGTATGTGACATCCTATCATTTACATTTTCTGCTATTACAGCCCTTATAATTTTATGATGCCCAGTTCTTCTCCCTGCTTTTTGGAAGGGACTCCTAATCCCTGTTGCTGTAAAAGGTTAGTGTAAGATACATTACACACAGTACTAGTTCATTTATAAGTCCCTCAGACTAGTACCTAACAACATAACTAAAGACAGGTGTTTGATTTTCAGCACATTCAGCAATCAGGTGTTCTGACAGTAGCAGGATGTTGTTGGTACTGGTGAGAACTGATCTACATTTTTTAAGAGTTTTTTTTTTCCTCTTCATATCAGAAGACACAAATGGGTGGAAACTGAAATATATGTCTTCAGTCTTTTATTGCAACTGCCCTCCTGATAACTTCTAGGAATACCAGTGCTTTTCCAATAAGGGAGAAGCTAAAAAAAACGTAGTTTTGTTATAGACAAAACCTGGAGGGTAGAAATTGGGCTTTGCTCCTAGCCGTGGAGTTTTGGTGCTAGGGGTTCTGTTGTTGTGTAAATTGTGTGTGTGTGTGCGCGTGGGGAAATTAATTATCTGAGTAGTGCTGATAATAATCCAGGTATTTTAAAGGGATTTTATGTGGATATTATTCTTCAACTGAAAACACTGTTTGGGAATGATTCATTTACTTCTTTCATTAGAGAATTGGCTTTTAACTGGAAGCATTTTATATTGCACAGTTACTTGAGGCACTGTTATTTTCAATTCAACAGAAAATGGCTCTAAGTAAGAGCAGAGAATTGAGTGACATTGTGTTAGGGGACCGTGTATCACAAAATACACAACTTCAGCTTGCATGCAAAAACATCATTTAACTGTGATAATAGAAATTAGATTTCAATCAGTATGCTCTTTGTTATTAATCCATTTTTCTCCTTTCATGTGAAGAGGTCCTAATAACACATTAGACAAATCATACTCTTTAAAAACTGATTTGAAATAAAAATGCTTTTGAAGCCTAGTAATTTCAGGCATGCATTTTGTAATAATAATATGTTTCCTCACTGCTAATGGATTGACGCATACTTCTAAGTGTGCGCAATGTTGTTTTATTTTTGGTCCAAGTTTATTGTTAGGAATGAAAGTGTTCTTCCTGTTTCAGCAAATTTGTGAGTAAACTGTGGCAAGTACAGTAAGAACACTAAATTTGAAGACCTAATAAAGACCTTAAATTATGAGAGCTGATTATTAATATGTAGGATTGAAGTTCTAAGGTTAACTTTTTCCTTTGGGGGAAAAAGTAGTGGTGTTTCAAGTAGTTATAAAACTTTGATGTTTCATTGGTTTCAATTACTGTCTGAAGTTGAAGAATTTGTAGTGTGTTCACCTTAGCAAATGCTTCTGTGTGGATTCTGCATAGCAGAACTCCCATATTGATTAGGTTGCTTGTACATCTTTATGAAGCTTCATTCTGGCACACATTTTGACACAGAGGCACAGATGTAAGTGGGCTTTTGATCGACTACTGTGTTATCTTTTTATTTTGTACGACCGGCTTAAAGAACAAAATACTTATTATCAAAGATGTGGAGAAATTACTGCTAATTTAGTAACATTTCTTATTTTCTTCTGCTGTTTTTGGTCTAGCAATTTTTATCTGCATAATATCGCCTTACAAGTAAACCCTTTTGGAGGGAGGAAGAAACAACAACCCTTTTGCTTTAGTATTAGTTTCTTTTGTTGAATTATAGTCAGAGATCCTCTACTTTATAGTCTGGAAACTTCTTGTTTCACAAAGGAGCACAAGTTCTATTCAGCAGCAGTGGGTCCTCCATATTTAGTGTCTTTCTACACCAATTGCTCATAGCTTCTGTGTGGTCTGCTTCGATTAATGCTTTTATCAGTAGCATCTCTCTGTATAATAGTGGAGCAGTGTGTCTAGTTCTGGGCTCCCCAGTTTAAGAAAGACAATGAACTACTTGAGAGGTTCTGGTGGAGGGCTCAAAGATGATGAGGGGCCTGGAGCATCTCTCTTGTGAGGAAAGGCTGGTGGAGTTTGGCCTGTTCAGCCTGGAGAAGAATGAAAGGGCATCTTAGAGAGTTATTCAAATATCTTCAGGGTGGGTGCAAAGAGGATGGAGCGAGACTCTTCTTAGTGGTGCCCAGCAACAGGATAAGTGGTAACAGGCACAAACTGAAATACAAGAAGTTCCATCTGAGCATGCGGGAAAATTTCTTCATGTTCAAGGTGATAGAGCACTGGAACAAGCTGTCCAGAGAAGTTGTTCAGTCTCCTTCTCTGGAGATAGTAAAAACTCACCTGGATATAATCCTTTGTAACCTGCTCCAGGTAAACCTGTTTTGGCAGAGGATTTGGGATAGATAACCTCCAGAAATCTCTTTCAACCCCAAACATTCTGTGATTCTATGATACAATCATTTCTGTGGTGATGATCTCTGTGAAGTATTGAGAGTGAAAACATTAATTTTTCAATAAGAGCTCAGTTTCTTTTTCAAGAATATTCCTAAAGCAATCTGTCTGAAGAGGAGCTTTTCCACCTGATCAAGTATTATTAATATCTTGCTTTTGTCTCACCGCTGTCACTGCTCATCTGGGGCTCTTCAGCTGAGGAGACTGCAGATGGAGCTGCATGGTCTTTGCTGTTCACTGACCCCGTATTCTTTTCTGATAAAAACTAATTCATGTTTTGTAATTTTTACATAAAGAATTTTATATTTCATGCAAAGATAGCCTGGCATTCCCACACACATTTATAGTGTGTTACATAAACCACTTTTATTTTATTTTTGCTTCCCGAAAACTGCAAATGTTTCTCTGCAGTTGTCTTACCATCATGCATTGTAAAGGAGGGTGTTAAAGGAACAGCTTCACTTTCTTTTGCAGTCGTAGCAGTGATTGAGCTTGGTCAGGACCCACTGAAGAGAACATGAGATTTATGCAGGAGAATTTACCACTTAAACCCTTGAGACAGTCATTGTGGGGCAACTATTATATGTGAAAGAATAAACAGGAATAATAATTACCAAGATATTTACGATTACATTCAGCTTAATTAATTTAGATATCTGAAACTGTCTAAGATTCAATGATATACTTTAAGGAAAGTCTACAGTGACTATTTCAGACTTTTATAACATACTAGAGATATTTAACTTTAGACTGGAAAACAAATTGTGAAAAGCAAATTTACTTTGATGGGTTGATAATTCTTAAGTCAGCCTGTATAAGAAACCCCTTTTACCTTGTGATGTACCAGAACACTTATTTTTCCAAGTTTTGCCCATGATATAAATTACTTTGCCATCTCATGTACATATGGAAATGAATGTTGGAAGATGCTTTTCTTCTGTCCATCAAGGTATAAACTGTGAAAAAAATTTGTCATGTTCTATATTATGACATGGTAATTTTTCCCAGAGAGTGGCACTACTAGTTAAGCAGAGCTACCATATAGTGCCTGTAATACTGTGTGACATCACCTCTGTGTTACTTCAAACAAGTAGTTTTTCTGTGTTTCAGTTTTCCCCATAGTCCTTCATTTTCTTGCAGAGTGGTACCAGTGATCTTCCTCATAGTTTCCCCTCTTGGTCTACTAATTGTTCTGCTCTGAGTTTGCAAGCAAAGTCTGGTCTGGGAGCATGCAATTACTAGTGGCAATATATCAAGCTTCCGGAGACATTTTACTGGTATTGCTTTTTTAGAAGGTAAATACACTCCATTTTCTCAGGCCTTTATGCAGGTCACTTAAAAGATATCAATTTGAGCAGCCTGCTGAGGGAATTTGCAAATTTTTCCAATTGTTTTTCCTCATCCACCATTTAAACTGGATCCTTTTAAACTTGAAACAGCAAAACTAATGGACAGAAGCTCTAATTGCTTTTGTATGCTCACCATGATCTAATCTAGTTATGTGTATGGGTATAAGAAAAACATTCAGATGATAGAAAAATGTGACACTTTAACTGTGTTCTCTGTATGGTTCTGTTAAATTAGTCCGTGGTGCATCTGTGGCTTTCTGAAAAAAACGCCTGTGCTTGCCAGATTACAAGAAGACCCGGATGTGTCTGTTGATGTACTGGACTTATAAAAACTTGATTAAGAATGTTTCAACAATAATGTCTGCAAAAAAACTAATATTATTAGGTATCTCAGCCCACATACCAGGACAGAAAGTGAAAGAATAAAAAAGTAGCCTTTGATTAGTGTACATCAAAACCACATTCAATTCAATCTAGTTGTCATAAACATACATGTATATTAAACACAGCTAATTATGTGTTTAAATTGCATTAACTTTAATTCTGTTAATTAAAAATATTTATATTTCTTAGATACTGTTACCCTCAGCAACCTAGCACACTGTGTATATTTGTTAATGGGCTCTTTTTCTGTTAAACAGAAGTTTCCTTGGTGCAGACTCAGACTGCTATGCTAGAGAGTTTTTGCTGTGTTTCCCTTGTTTCCAGAGTTGGTATTTGCCCTGGTTGGGGCAGAGGTGCAGCTGGCAGCTTGACCCTAACACAGGGAGCAGCTGTTGGTGTGCAATGTGTTATCCAAAAGGTTGCAATTTGTTTTGGAGGCGAGATGTATGCCAAGACCACATATGTGATGAAGTGATTTTGTTTTGAAGGAAAACGTTGATAGAAAGTGTTACAGTACTTTGAACTTTATCACCAAAGATGTGTAAGAGAGTTGCACTTCTTCACACTACTAAAAAACCAGTGTTTGAAATTCCCCAGTTTTGAGGTATTGATATCAAAACAGCTGTTGGATGCTTTTTTGTAGCTGCTTTTTTATGGACATCCTGCCAGTCCTTGTCTTTGTTGAAGTTTCAGTCTGTTACAATTCTTCTGTTTGATAACTTCCAAACTGATTTATTAAAGGAATAGCCTGGTACTCTTATGACTCTTAGAAAGTATATCCTGCATTTGTTGTTAGTTGAGCAAAGGGAAAGAATTTATATGGTAAAATTGTATCTATGATGTGAAAAACAGATATCCTAACCATCTCACACATACTCACTCCAGTTCACCACTCAGTTCTGTTTTGTTCTTTTGTAGGACAGATACTGCCCGCCATCAAAAGTATCTCTATTTATCCTCAGTTTCAGTGATCTGTGTTCAGATGTATGTGTAAATTTCATCTTATTTTTTAAGGCAACATATGTTGTGATTTGAGAAAACAATACTTTTAATTATGGTATAGGCATGACCACATATTTCTACCTGAACAAACCATATGCTTTCCCTGCATTGACTCCCACTGTAATGAGAATAGTTGGAGAGGAAAATAAGAGCTAGTAAAAATGCATGTTATGAGAAATATCAGCTACTTAACTTCTAGTAACAATAAAATAGATTCTGGTGAAGCAGTTTTTGTACTAGGTGGTGTAGTTAAAAGTACATGGTAAATCACCAACAGTTGGCTAATGAATATGGCATGCTATTGATAAATAACACAGATATTTCTCTAACTTAACTTCTTGCATTTATCTCCATAAATATATAGTTTAAATATACAGAGAAAGAAAAATATGCCTTAAAACAGGGAATACCTGAAATTTCACAAGGTGATCAGCACCAAAGAATTAAGTGCTACAAATTGTGTTAATAAACAGGAATTTTTTGTAAACAGTCACTCCCATTCTGTTAGTGGAACCTACAACAAGCTTAGATTGGATTAAACTCTGCATTGGTATCTGCTATGGATCTGAAGTCATGGTGGGACCTGTGACTAGAATAATCTAAAAGTGCTCTATGGACAATATGAAGAATACTGCTACTGTCACCCTCAACACATCTGAGATCAGAGCAGCACTGTAGCGTTAGTTGTCCCTGCTGTTGTAACATGAACCTGACAATGGATCACTTTCATTCTCCAGAACATAATCAAAATTATCTTGACAAGAGAATGAGAGAGCTGCCACATACCTGTCTCAAGGCACTAAAAGTATAATTCTTGGAAACCTCCTTGGCTGAGCCCAGATGAGAAAATCTTAGTAGCATTTTTGATATGGGTCTGCAAGCCTTTTCAATCAGCCAGTGAGTATTGAGTAAATAATAATGCAAGGACAAAATGCATCTTTACATCATAGGGCACAGTTGGCAGGGCCACCTTTTTGGACACAGAAAGCCACATTAAGTGAAGGAGCTTGACCAAACTCAGAATTATTACAGTTCTAGAGATACAGAGTAGTCTGTTCTACTGTCCCAATCTGAACTGCGGAAGCCAGACATCTGAATGCAGGTATAATCCTGGATGGTAGTTATTGGGTGTTCTTATACACATCTCTTGTTTTGGTCGTGTTTTTTTGTTTGTTTGTTTGTGTTGTTTGGTTTGGTTGTTTGTTTTTCAAGTTCCATTTTATATATTAAAAAATGTTTCATCAAATCAACTATATTTCTATGAGGTTTGGATAGTTTGATTTGGAAAAAAAAAAAAAAGTTCAGACATTTTAAGTAACCTCAGAAAAATGAGTGTTGAAATCCTTTCGAGGATGCTGTGATTTTTTTTCCTAAGGGAATAGTTCTATTTCAGAGTCCTGTAAGACAAAACTGTCACTTACCAAATAATGGGATTTTTCAAAAGCTTCATAGTCCCAGCATCTATATGAGAGAGTACTTAGATGATTTTCTATTTCAAATGCTGTTAACTTGGATAAATGCCCAAGCTTCATGCTCCAATTACTGTACATGTCTTTTAATGCTAGTATCTTAGTAAAACAATTGGTAAAAATACTGGTGTAGAAATGGTCAATGTTACTCATTTTATATTTCCTAGATGAAAAATACAAAATGTATAAGAAAACACCTTTTATTTCCCTTTCACTGTGTTAGTACAATTTGGAGCCACTTTGGAAACTTCTATAGAAGCATTCAGCCAGAGACATGAAAAAGGGATCAGAAATATGAGCAGCAAGCCCTGACTTCCTGCACTTTCTGTGCCCTTTCTGCCAAGCCAGAGCAAATGTTTATTTGTTACTCTTCAGTGCATGTTATGAATCAGCAGCAAAAAGAAGGACAGATATAGAAAGATGTCATTCAGAGTGAGCCAGAGTAATATTTTTGTAGTCCTTTTATTATGCCTTCTTTTTTCTTAATGTTATTGTCCTCATAGGTCCTAAATCACTTTAAGGAACAATACAAAACAGCTTTGGTACCATACTGCCTCAGTTTCAATGTCATTAACTCCTCCTTCATCTCTGAGAAATTCTCACATGGCATTCTGAGCATAACCTTTTCAATTCTATTTCATTTTCATAAACAGCTATCTGAATGGCCAACAAAGTGCAAAAGTTTCTCTTTCTAATAGGTATAGCCAGAAGGCACATAACACATATAAAATGGACTGAAAAAGTCTATCCAGTGACATTAAGTGGCATTCAGCCACTCAGAAAGAAAAAGTTCTGTTGATACAGTGATGATGGAGATATATTACACAACTTATCCAGAATTAAATCTCTTTATTTCCTTTACTCATCATTTGTAGTATGTGTTGCGTTTTCACTAAAGGAAAGGCTTTGTAATCTTTTCCTCTGTTTGCTTTGTGTAATACTTCCTGGATGATAAATATTTATTTGTCAAACACTATCAGTTTACTTGATCTTTTGCTATGTTTTGTTCTGCGCATTCTTTCACAACTAAACCACAGAAAGTGATTCCTTCACATAGAAAAAAAAAATCCCATGGTAAACCTTTAAAAGCATTTGTGTTCTTTTGAACATGTGATAGACTTATATGTGTGCTTTCCCATAATCAGAATTTGTTGAGTTTAAATGTAGCTTGTTGGGCTAGGACTTTTCCAATCTAAATGACTCTAAGATTGTTCATCTTACAATTCTGTTAGTCAGGTGGTGTTTTAAGGCAGGGAAGGACTTCAGATGGAATCTGTGATTTACTGTCTCCTCAGTGTCTTGACTTCTGCTGGCCAACTGCCCCAAGCATTTGCTTGTATATGGCATAGGAAGAGAGATGCATCATCAGTTATATGTATGATATTCCTTAATATCTGAAAAGATATTATTAACTGAAGTCCTCATACCTGCTTAAATGTACTGCATCAAGGTAATTCGGTGGACTGAGATGTAAATATCATTTCCCAGGAGGAAAAAAATAAAAATAAAAAAAAAGAGAACAAAAGAGAGAAAACAGTAGTACATTTAGAAAGTCAAAGTTAATGTAAGAAGCCTTGAATCCAGATGACTTTGTCACAGGTACAGAAGGATTCAAAGAAAAAGATGGTAGAAAAAATTAAATATATATAAGGGAAAAAAATTTGTATCTGTCAATGTATTGGCAAACTGGCACACTAATTTATCCCTAAAATGTTAGAGGAATACTAGGATCATCATATGTACTAATAGATTAGGTTGCCTCATCTCTTGAACTTTTAGATTTGGATATGTGCAAAGGACCTTCCCTGAAAAATAAGCTTACAGAAATAAATCTTAAAGAAGCTTACAAAAAAACTCCAAATGAAAGCTTGAAGTATACAGCAAGAAAAGAAGTAGTAACAAAGAATTTTTGTAGAACATGGTAACTGACTCTGAAGAAATAGTGTAAGACAAATACTTTGCAGTCTTTCCTTGTGTTTTGTTTTTACCAAGAGGGATAATATTACTTGTGAAATGAAAAATTTAAAGAAGAGCTGATAGCAGCATTTCGTTCCTGGACAGGCTTGCTGGACTCCAGAACCCTACCCTTAAGAGAACTTCTGTTTTGCACACAGAGGATATTGAACAAGAGCCTGACTTTTCACAGGACAGATATAAGGCTTGTCTGCTACTGGAGGGAAAAATCCATAAAACTCAATTTATCCCTCCTGAGGAGTTTTTCCTTTGTGCTGGCTTGTGTGCAGCTTCTGACCAAATCAGAACAACTGTTTCAGCAAATACTAATGCTCCAGCAAACTTCAGTAATGTTACATTTTAGATCAAGGAGAATAAAATGAGAGGGGGTAATTTCAATAAGTGTCTCACTGAAAGATCACAGAGAATAAGGGAACATGGTCTGAGTACTAGAAAAGTAAAAGCTATGTACCATTTGAAAATCAGTGTTGTTTATAAAATTAAGCAAAATTAATTTAAAAAAAAAGATAACAATTTTAGCTTTATCAGTTTTTTTGAGTGGCTTTCAGATTTTGAGTGAAAAGATTCTTTCCAGCTCCTCCTGGTAAAATGTGTATATACTATGTCTTGCACACACAGGTTTTAAGGAAAAAAAATTAAAATAACTTCTCGCTTGTTATAACTGTTTCTGAACGCTTCCCGTGGTAGGCATGACTCCTTTTTAAACTGGAGCCTGAAAGTATATCAGCATTAATACCTAAGATTCAGGTTCTAATAAATTTTACTCCCTGGGAACACTCAGCTAGATTTTTCTGAGATCACTTGTCATTTATGATGCATTCCAAGTGATTTATCCTGATGCACTTGCCAGATGCATTACTTTAACCTTGATTAGGCTACCAACACTAATCTGATAGAGATGTCAGTACTTAATGATTAGAATAATATTGAGATTTACTGTTCATTGGCTGTTTCGTTGATAAACTGCCTGAATATTAAATATTTCTTTTCCTTTTTTGGTACTTGCAAGCAAGTGTTAATCTGTTGCAGGTCAATTGTAAGAGAACCTTCAAAATTGCACTGAAGTCTGCTGTTGAAATTAAGTGAAAACAATACTGTTTTTCTACTGACAGGATAAACTGTTCAATACTCATATATACCTTGTGATTTCAAAAATAATTCATGAAGGAACAAAAAAACTGGTGGTTGCAGGTTTATTGCCATGTAACCTTGAAAGCTCAGAATGGTTCTGCTAATAAGCTATACTTATGCCATAGAAATCTAAAACGGCCCCATACACCACTGTGAAAAAAATTAACTACCCTAGCCAAAACCAGCACAACTCACTATATATGACAGCAGTTCGTTAACAAGTGTTGTGCATAATTAGCTTATTATCTTTGCGCATGCTTAGCAACTTTTAAAGTTTACATCAAGCACTTAGGAAGGGGAAAAAATGCCTGACAATCTAATACTGTACCCTGCATATACTCTTATGAAACGACAAAAATAAAGGGATGTATGCTCCTTTATATATATAGAGACCTAGATGCAACAAAAAGTAGCAATTAGAATACTGGTAGATGGTAATACACAGGCACAAGTATATCATTATGTACATTTATTTTATTTTTTAAAAATTTCTTGAAAACCAAAACAGCATTCAGCAGTTATATCATGGCTCCAAAGATTTTTCCCTTTGAAAAAGCCTGTATATATTTTGTGCATATGCAAATAACAAATTTCTGATATACCAGATTCATTTTAGGGATAAAAAATTCTTGGTTTATCTGTTCTATGATTTATCCATCAGTTTAAAATCCCAAATAAGAAAGTCCTGAACTGAGGGGGGGAAAAAAAGGAAAGGAGAGCACTAGACTAGCTTCAGATGGCAGAAGTCAACTAAGTTGATAAATTGAATTCAGCTGCAAAGTAAAGGAAGTGATACATCATTAACTGATAGCTTAGGCAGAAACAATCTAAATAAAAGGCATAATCAACTCTTACAGTGTGAGCTAGAAAAGCATAATACATTCTTAACTCACTAGTGCATTTGTGATGTTTATTATCTTCTATGTTCCTTAGTTCCTTCAGCTTTAAAAATTAATTTTTTTAATAATCAGTAATATTACTGATTATTTATTAGATACTTTGAGATGAAGAATTGTAGGGAAGAATGAAAGCTTCATATGTACATTTCAAGTAATTGTCTAGCTTTCATCCTCTTTGACTCCTCTACAAACCTGTTACGAATATAAATAAGTTTTTCCTGTTGTTTGTTATATATTTTAAGAGACTTAAATTCAGCAAATAGTTATTTTCCAGTGAGACTTCATTTTGGGGGATCATTTCTAAGCATCTGTGAGTCGAACTCTTAGTTTATACAATTGCTCATATTTTAACTGAGAGAGCACAACTGTTTCTTTCTAGCTTTGTCTCCTTGTTATGTTTATCCAATTTCATGGTACAGGTTATGATCAATCATGATTCAAATATAAATTTAGGTTGTTTTTTGAATCCTATTGCCTTCAGTCTGACAGCTGCTCCCTTGATATCTCCCTAAACTAGTCAGACCTTAGAAGTAAATAATGACAGGCAAACAAAGAACTGTCTCTCATGCTGACAGTCATTTTTCATTCTCGTAAGATACTGTCAGTTTCTTGGATGACTGGTTGTGCTTCTTGGACTGCAGCCACATTTGTTTTTATTTTTGAGAAGTTCAAGAGATAGCAATGTGAAATGAGTGACCCTTTTCATCCTTCATCTTGGGAAAGAGAAAACAACAAAAAACCCGACCAAGTTGTTTCATTTCAGCATAAACTTTTCTCCTCCTTTCTTCACACCAAGTGAAACAGGTACTCCATTGAAATGTTTTGAGCAACTTAATCCATTGATTTTTTTTTTTGTGGTACTCAGACTGGGCAAACATGTCACCACAAGTATTTATTCTTGTACATGCAGTTTGCTAATGAGTTCACTGGTATTTCTGACCCCTTCAAACAAGTACTGTTGTGAAAAATTAGAAATACAGGAGAAACAAGTTTAATAAAATAGTCATAGGACGTTAATGAATAATTCCTGAACTGAAACAAGGATTCTTTCTGCTCTTAATGTATGCACTGCCATGAGAGCTCTAAAGTCAGTCACATGTACATGAGAAGAAACACACACAAGTACCAGGAATATAGAATGCTGACTGACCCATTAGTCGAAAATTGTTCAACAGATCTGTAAAGAAGATAGATAAATCACTAGTGTCCTTTTTCTTTTCCAGTTTTAGAGGGGACAAAAAAACCAAAACAGACAGTGCATATTTTTCCAGTGAAAATAGAATGAATGAAAGGCAATGAAATGTTCAGTAACACTCTCCACAGAAGAGCTGGAAATTAAAATATAAATAAAGTGCTTTCATTATGACAGAGCATCCAAAAAGTCCTTTGAATTTAGGCCAAACAGCTTTTGAGAAAATGTGAAATTCCTAATGCTTCCTGCCAAAGAAAAGCAAATATATTTTCAAACTGAAACCCATGAGGACAGTTGCATATTTAGTGTTATGTTGTGAAGTGGAAATGTTTTGTTTATTGTTCAATTACATGAACACCAATTGTAGGTCATGAGTTTTAACCCTCAATACAAACAGAAGATATGATATGGATCTTCTACCCTCACTTCATGATAGAGTTATCAAAATAATTGACAAATTACATTGCATTTCATTCAGCAAACATACATAGGAATTAGCATGGCAATAAAATTTAAGTGCTTTTGCGTCTTTTGTTGCTTTCTGGAATCTCTTCTTTGTAATTCTTTTGGTCCCATGGTCTATATATTTACTGTCTTTTCAGATATAATGTATATATGGGTGCAGGTATTTAACACAGAACAGGTATTTTAGAGTTTTGAGTTCTTCCTCATAAAATAAAAAGCTAATTTAAAAGTGTCCTTTTCATTATATGGAAAACATTGATAGTATGTCTGTTTTTTCCTCAAAGGAAGGTATTAAAAAGGTCTCTCCAAAATCTCATATCAGAAGAAATAAATGTCATGTTAGTGAATGGAGAAATAGCACCAAGAAGGAAATACCATTATATTTTTTACATAACTAACCTGAATAATCTATATAATTATAACAATTACAGAAGTCAGGTATTCAGAACAGGATTAGACCTGTAGAGATAATAATGAGAGTATCTGTAATGGTGTTAGTGAAGAGCATATCTGCAAGGATTACAGTATTTATTATTTCGGGACATAAATTAAGCAGATCCTAGGTATTAGAGATAAATGTGCTTCTTTAGTTAGAATATAATTGTAAAATAGTCTCATTTCACAGTTCTATTAAGATTAAAATTATAGAGCAACTCAGATTTAAAATGGCACTTTCAAAATCTTGGTGGTCTTTTTTTTTGGAGTTACCGAAGAGCTGTAATGGTGAAAGCAGCAGAATTAGAATGGGGAAAATTCTAAATACAAGGGAGAAACTTCAGTGATGGATGTCTTTGTCTTGGCAGCACAGAGCATCATCTTGTTTTTGGTTAATCGCTGTACAAATCTTGTGGTCTATAATTATCTTTAATTATAGAGATACACAACCATTATTATACTGAAAGGAAGATGATAGTTGTGAACAGTCAAACAACATTCTGCTATATCTTCTTATTTTCTGGAAGAGAGTATAGGTTTATAATACTCGTAGGTGTTTCTTCTGTCAGTTTTGGAACAGTATATATAATTATTTCTATTAGCAACTTTCATCACTCATTAAACAGCTTTGAAGTACTGGGAGAAATATATTGCTTTGGAACTATGTGTCAGTAGCTGGAAAAACAAAGTTGTAGAACAGCAGCAGGAAAAAAGATGAGGCTATAACTGTGTTGGTATTTCCCACTCTCCAAATGATCTGAGGCACGGGTCTATGCTGGGGAAGGGTGTTTCTCTGTCACCCAAAATTTACCATCACTGCCTCTCAGTCAGCAGGGATTGAGTAGTTTTAAGGTCAAGGAGGAAATACTGTTAACCCTTGAGAGATCCAAAACAGGTTTTGGATAGCAAGCAGTCTGGAAATGTGTCTACATGCTGCTTTAATGTAGACTTGCTGCTTCCTGAGGGAAAGAAACTTCTCTGTCTCTTGGACCATATTGAGACCATTCAGTGCTGTGAAGGTGCTTGATTACACAACTGGAAAAGAATTGTGAAAGGAAAAAACGGTACATCTCATTTAGAAAATTTAAATGAGATCTAGTTTTGCATCTGAACAAGCAGGAGTATATCATGGACTATATTTCTCTCTATCAAAACTAATAATGTAGTTCCAGGTAATTCTCCTGAGTATTATTTCTCAGAACAGGCTTCCTTCTAGAGTCAACACTCCTTAATTTATCAAACATCTGGGAAAGACACATATCAGTGAAATCTAATCAGATGATGAGTTGCAGTTTTAATAAATCCATGTTTTTCTGATATTTCTTTTAACTGGAGGAAGAAACAAAGTAAAGGGAAAATGAGAAATTATATAGTATTATGATTAACTGTTAATTCTTTGAAATATCTTCATTATATAACAGGTACAATTCCTTTAGGATTGAAGTCTGCATGTCTTATAAGAACTGTAAAACTAAAAAGAAACAGAGGACAGAAGTTTACATTTTTGCAGCTTGCTGTAATATAGAGGGTAAGTTTTTTTAAATATAGGCCGAACAGAAGGTTACAGGGCAGATGGATGAACACTGAAGAGAAAGTAATCTCAAAACAGCAATTTTCAAAAAAGTTAATAATTGGTTACCTTATATATGTAGAAAGTTATTAGAAATCTAAGTGAATGAGTGGGAACTGTGTTTATAAAGAAGATTTTAATTTCATATATGGGGGCAGTGAAAAAATATTACTGGGGCCTGGATGTGAGAATCAACAGATGAGTTCTCCAAAAGTCACCAAGTTAGAAATTATGTAGTTTTGTCATTCATTTTGATACTTTGAAAAAATATTTTAAAAGATGTGGGCATAGTATATATAATACTTCAGACTGAACAGCAATTTGTTTCTTCATCTTATGTTGACCTGAAGAAATTTAACAAAGGCAAGGACTAGAATTTTGGAATTTGTTAAATGGAAGTATAAATTGAGAAAATTTACAATTTAGGTTTCTCAAAATTGGTCCTTGAGTATAATTTTTTCTAACGTTCATTGCTTTGTCATAAAAAATGTTACTCAGTGTGCTAATAATGTGCAAATACTACAGTATAAGAGTATACAGTAGACCATGTGGATGGATAAGATGACAAAAATGAAGTCATTAACAGTTCAGTTCCTTTGGTTGTAACTAGAGAACACTAAAAGGCAGTTATTTCTGTGTCATTTTACAGGTCAAGGAAATTAATTCCCCTTACTTTCATATTCATATCACGAGCACCCTTCTTTGACCATCCCATTTCATCTTTCACTTGAAAGACCTAATCAGAGAAATACCCATGCCATCTTTCCTTTTCCACACAAAACTGTAGCATATTAAAGACCTTATGTTGATTTACAGGGAAATTGCTGCTATAATGGCACAGATCTGACAGTTTCCTAGTGCCTCCCTACACCCTCTTTCTTGCTGTCTCCCACGTGGACTGCAGTAGAGTGACTGTCCTGTCATGGTAATATCTGTGAGGTGTGCAGAGATCAGATACATGGTCAGGCACTTGAATGGTGACAGGCCTGTACATGATTAAAATTCTATCTAAATGCTTGTCAGGTTGGATTTAAATCTGCTTTCAGTTTCATCTGTTGATGCTACTCACACAGTTCTGTATAAAACTTAATGTTGTGAAAAAAACAATGAACTTATGAAGAAGAGGGATCAAAAAAACCCACAGTATTAATATATTTGAGAAAAGAATTTGTGCAATAGCTCATAAATGTTCCCTGCTTTCATTACAATTATTTACCTGAGATTGTACCTACCTTCTTTTTTCAGGAGCTACTTTTGTTTCTTTGTTTTTTTTTAAAGTTGTTGTATTGAAAGTCCTTGAGACAGGCATACCATGGCTTGATGCTTTCTGAACAACTTGTTCAGAGGTGCTTAACTGTTGAGGTTTTGTAATTGGAGGGAATTTTTTTTTTCTTTATCTGCACAGCCAACAAATGAACTTCGTGCTATTTGTGATATGCTTCTTTGGTGGTCTTACTCAAATACGTGTCCAACAGGGAAGTCCTTGCTACCTTAAAATGCATTTCACAGAAACACCTAAAAATGCATAAAAATACTTTCCTTCAGCCAAAACAGACCTAAAGAGAGGTGGTCTAGTGATTCCCAATTCTCTTCCTAATTCCCAAATACTGCGCTTATTCTCTTGAAATTTGTGTTGGCTGTAGCCTACAGTAGCTGACCAGGTCTCATATCTGTGCTGAATAGAACTTTACTTCATAGCACAATAAAATTTTTATAAGGCAATTTAAAAGAATTCTGATTTAGAGATACTTTTTTCATTCTTAGAAAGAGTCCTTTCTTGAATATTAGCTATGCCAGGTAATTGTTACATAATATTTCTTTTTCATTAATGGGATTATTATTTACTTACTGTTCAGGTAGACAAAGATTACATTACCATTACTTTGCTTCATATACAGAAAAGTCCAGTTATACTTGTCAAGAAATCGCTATTAAAGTTATGTACTTAAATTTGGCTGTGTATTTTTTCATAAGGGTATCAGTGGTTAGAAATTCTACTTTTCCTTATAGTCTGAGTTGTTTGGGGGTTTTTGTTCATTTGGGTTTTTTTTTCCATTTCTTTGTTGCTTTTTGTTAGTTTGTTTTGGGGGTTTTTTTTGTTTGGTGTTTTGGTTTTTTTGTTTGTTTTTGTTTTTTTTTTTTCTCCTCAGCTGCTATGAGTGTGTGCACTAGGGCAATGACTTGGAAAACTGTCACTTCACTGAGTGGCACTTAGGTGATTACAAGATCACCCAAGGCAAATTGAATCTTAAAATATTCTGGACAGTGAAGGAGAAATTTCCAGTGGAGGTAAGAAAATGCAAATTTAGTAATAAATTTATACTGTAAAGGTCTCTTTTATCTGTTCCATATGCAGGTGATGATTTAAAATTACAGTAAACAATAACATCTACAATACTCAGAGACATACCAGCTTCTGTTTTGAGGCTGGTCTGGAAGAAGATACATTTTTAATGTAGAAAAATAAGTGAGAGGGTATCATGCTTATTTTGACTAAATGCATGAACATAAAAGTCGGACCATGAAGAATCTATTAAAACCCAGTATTGGCAGATAAAATAATGGAGAAATTAAGCATGAATACATTGTGATGGAATATTTTAAAAAGGAAATGTATAATCTAGCTAGAAAAAAAGCTAACTTTCTAGGAAAAGGGAGAATTATTATTACTATTCTTGACAACTTCAGATAATTGTGGTTGCTTGGGAGCAAGAAGTTGGATCCACTGACCTCTGCATTCTCAGGTGTATTTCTGTTTGTTTACCTCTATTCCTCTAACCTTGGCATCTCGATATGCAAAATCTTGTCCTCTTTGGATGCCTGTCTGTTTCCAAGAGAAAAGATTTTTTTTTTTTTTTTCTTTTAGTCAGCAAGTCTTACCTAGAAAAACTGCAAAAGGAGGGCTATAAAAATGAGTAAAACCAGATTTACTGCTGAGTGCTCTCATTGAAAACATCAGAGCAGTTTGGACCAAATTCAAAGTGTATCTGTTGAGTTTAGAAGTTCTTGGTAGACACACTGTAGGCAAATATAAATGGTCTTTATAGTCCTCTGTGAGTTTGGTCAACAAGAAATGGTTTGAATAAGGAAGCCCGTGGAGCAGTGAATCCCTATTCCATATAGAGACAATCCATTGAGTACCACATTTTAATAACTTCCTTTTATTCTTCATGTTCAAGTCACATTAAATAAAATTATTAAATTAAAATGATTTAGAGTAAGAATGGATGTAACAATCTGATAGCATGTAAATGTCCTGAATTTCAGAAGAGGTCAGTCTTTAAAGACTTTGCTAATGTAAATCACTGTAAAAAAACCTAATATGCTGAAGCAAATCTATTATCCAAAACTGAAACACAACCATTCCTCTGGGTGATGTCCTGGAGACTAAAAAGAGATTAAAAGGACAGGATTGTAATCATATGGTCAGCGCTGCAGTAAGCATATAAAAGGGAAAAACTGTTTCAGATGAGTACTAGAAATTTTTCTTTACCTCTACTTTCAGAGGGTAATAAGAAAAACTGAAGACATCCTCAGAAAAACCATTGTTCACAGGGTTGAATTATTTTGCAAAAGCTGAAATTCAAATTTTATTTTAATAATTCACTTCAGAATGTACTTGAAAAGGCCTCAGATGGTTGAACTTTTACCGCTAATTTTCATCTTCGTTGATAACTCTTTTGAGAGTGATTGAATTGTTGGTATCTTCAGAGAGGGAAAAGAACATTTTTACGTGTCAACAGTGGACACTATGGCTGTTCCTGTTGGTACTTCCCTTGAAATGTTGGAGGTTTTCTGTAAGAGCAGATCCTATTTCATGTTTTAAGACTTCATACTCTGCCATGCTCATGCTTTACATACTTTAGCTAATTTGAAATCTGATGAAAAGGTGCTTGAATTCATCAGTACTGAATAATTATTTTGTTTTTACTGATTTTAACTAATTTAGGAAGGCAGAAGTGAAGCCTGACCCCAAACAGATGTCATATATCAGATGTCTTTCCATCCAGTTTCTCTGCAGTTGAAAGAGAATAAAAACCTCTGTTTAGGTTCTTTAAATACTGGAGCATGTAGAATAGGCTGCTTAGTGCAGAGAAAGGAGGTGTCCTGTGTTCATACTCACAACGTGAATAAGTGATGCTTACATTAGCCACAGTCATTAATGGGTATGCTTTACAGTTTTGTGTCTTTCATTGCATTCAGTAGTTCTGTAATTGCCCTGCCTTTCTTTTATGATGACTTTTGTGCTGATGAAGGCTATCAATTGACAACCCTGAAGACTCTAATCCTTTATTGGAATATTAGGTATAGGATATACAAATGCAATGCAAGTTTTTGAAACGCTATTTCTAGGGAACAAGAAGAAGTTTCTAAAGGGAAAATATTTTCAGTGGACTTGATGTTTACCTGAAGACAAACTCCAGTAAGCAATTAAAAATCAACACTAAGTTTTGTTTATAAACTATTTACTCCTTCTCCAATTGGGATAGAATAATAGAAGATGTAATCTGGGTGTGTCTGTGTTCGTGCAGAAGATAAAATTACAAAGACAGATGCAATTCCTAGGGATAGAGAGAGGCTTTGTGGCCCCACTGAACAGTCCACACAGCACTAAGGGGTACTAGTGAATGAATGGATCAACTCTCCTCTGCTCTCCCACAGTAGATCTTTACTGAAGAAATTTGCAGTGCATTGGGGACTTTTTATAGTGCTCTGTGTTGTGCACTCTGCTGGTGTCTGGCTCCAGCACTTTTATCTCTCCTAGTTAAAAATTTCCCCAAACCAGAAAACTTGTCTTTGATGGTAGGTTGTTGTTTTGGTTTACTTGCTTATCTGTTATTGTATACTCTGCAGCACATCAAATTTAGTCTGCGATCAATATAACATTTCTGAAAGGAAAAATTACTACTCTAAGTAATTTTTGAATATGTGGTGTGTTGCTCCTTGAAGACAGTCTACAAAAAGAAGCCCAGGTACTCAGGTTACTTGGTTGTACATGTTCTTGCTAGAATCAAGAATAGGAGAGAATGAATAATGTAATTGGTTATGTACTCAGCAGCACATCATTGCTACATTACCTTTGTGATCCATTTGCAATATTTTGCACTTAAAATGTTATGCAAGTATAATAAGGTAGCTAAGTATCATTGCTCTTTTCATTTTTCATTTTCAGATAGCACAGTTGAAGTGCTGTGATGTTGAGATACTTCATAAAAGTTTGCAGAAAGAATGGATATGTTTGGTTGCTAATTCCCTAGTATAAAATGGCGAGATCTATTAATGTATATGGATGAAAATATACTTATTTTGTTTGCATGTCCATCTTTGAATAAGTTAAAAGTCAGATACAAAAACTTAGGTAACTTTCTCAGATTGAACGTACTGGAAAAATAGTGGGCAATATTTTTAGTAAGCCTATATTTAACTTTTAAAGAGATAGCCTTTTAAAAAGTTTCTATTACAACTACAATCAATTAACATAGCCCATGGAAGGAAAACCATAGGTTTTAGGTCTTCTTCACAAATGAAAAAAAGAATCCTACAGTTTTCAGGTAGTTTGATTGACTGAAGCTTTATGGCTATGTGCATATTTTACAATAACTCTTGAATGAAGGCAACTTCAGCTTTATCATATTTTATACAGCCCATGAGTCCATTTCAAAGGTAAGACAGATTATTGCTAAATCTATTTTTTCCATCTCTGTAATTTTAAATTATAAGAATTATTTTGGCACAGTAAAGAAGTCTGAAAATATTTCATACCCCTGTTAAAAAAGAATGTCACATTTTAAGTCTGATGTACTAAAAGAGATTTTTCTAGGTAGAGTTCATATGATGTACACAGTATAATGAGGCTGTGGGAAGAAACTTTTATTGAGTCATTTGGTCTTTCTGTAACATTTTCTTATACATATTTACATAAGAGCTGGAAACAGATCCCTTGACCTTCTTAACAATAGGACAGGATTCATGAAATACCTGCTGAAATTAGGAAAAGATGGGGAGATAGAAAAGAAACAATAAGTGGGAAAAAAAAAAGTTGAACGACTCAGACAAATTTGCTCTTCTACAATGTTGAAAAGAAAGCAAAAAGAAAAATCCTACATAATGACGTAAATTAAACTACTTCCCCCCCCCCCCATCCATTCTTCACACTGTATTTAACATAAGGACGAGGCTGCAAAACTGAAGAACGCACTGCTAGTACTTCTCCAGTACTTATTGTCTTCAGATTCAAAACATTTAACTCTTAAACAGTCCAAAATAGAAAACGATTAATTGTATTTCTTCTGTTTGTTACAATTAATCTTCAGCTGTCTTTGCAGAATGATGAAATTGAAATATTGGTCCTTATGGCTATAGTCAAATATGTCTTCAGTCTGGTGGCACTCCATTTTGAACAGTGATACTGACCAGATTATTTTACCAGCTAATGCTTGTAGCATATGTTAGATGACAAATATAGGTACAATATTGAACTATTCCTACTAATTATAAAACTATGTCTGGCTAATTATAATGCAGCCTTGGATTCTGATGATTTAACTCGTCAGAACCAGACAAACTTGCTTTGCCAGTGAAATCTGTAACTTTTAACTGATACACTTGTAGGAAGTCCTTCCACTTTCCAAACTAAAAGAAATTTCTATGTTGGCACTTCCATAAGAATTTGTAGCACTAGATAAGATAGGCAGAAACTGTAGGAAAGAATTGGTGTATGTAGTACCAGCTTGCTGCTTTTTAAATTTGCAGTGGAAGCTTGATTTAGTTGCCTAAATCTGGCCTCCAGCTGCCTTTCCAGATGGGAATGAGTCTCCCATAGATCCTGTTGTATCTGCCAGACTCCTGACAATGTCTCACATAATCCTGGAGCATGACAAATAGCATTAGACATTTATATTTAAGCAACAGATTGAGTCCTGTATGTTTAAATACCAAGAGTATATGTCACTTAAGCTTTACTGAGGGACATCAAGAAGCACTGTGGAAAAGTAAAGTATTTCTGAGCTGGGATTAGAACAAATTCAGTAGTTTAGTTCATTGTGAATCAGAATTTAACTGCAGGCCATCAAAGGAGACAGTAGCAGTAGTATGAGTTCAGTAGATAGAATTAATTCTGTCTAAACTCATTTGGAATAAGGTTTTTAGTTATCCCAAATAAGAAAAAGAGGAATACACCTCTGAAAGAACAGGAATGTTATTTCTGGTTTCTTTGCTATTTAGAAGTTTGGCTAATACTACTCTGACTGTCTCAAAGCATGGTTTTTAAATGGACAAGATATTTACTTCTACCTACTAATCTAAAGGGATGACAGTGTTGATCTGTGCTGTTAAACCACTGCTGTGTTCTGTTTCGTAGTTGGCTGTACTTCAGTAGTAAATGGAATTAGTATATTATTACAGAGTTATGAAGTTCTTTGAGGTCTGTCAGGATGTATGGTGTTTTATGACTGTTTGCCAAATAGGTAAGTACCTCAATAATTTTGCACTCTTAAAAAAATATAGAAAAATTAAACTATCTATTGTAATTTTCATTAGCAGTATTACTTCTTTTTTGCTTTACATAAAAAAGAAATCGGCAGGAAGAAGTGATACACTGAGATTTACCCAGTCATTTCTTTTATAGAAATATACAGTAGGTGTTTGAATAGCAAGGAAATATATTCACTTGGATTTTTTTTACTATTTTTTTTTCATAAAAGATATGACAGTATAGAATAAATGAGCCCAGAGGTATTTTAGGAAGGCTAGCCCAAGTAAGTAACCTTGAAACATTCCCACAAATTGCTTTGGAAACCCCATTATGGGAGAAGGAAAAACCCCACAAGACCCCCAAAAAAACCATTGAGGGAATATTCCAGACCAAAAGATCCTGTACTTGCTTCGAGATGGATGACCGAGAAACACCTATTACATTCTGCTAATTCTTCATGAACAAAGAGAGGACAGAATTTTCAGGGTTTTAAATTCATTTTCAAGATAAATCAGTAGCAGAGAGACAGCATAACGAATAGAACCAAATTACAGAATGATTAAAAAAACATAGCATAAAAAAAATTTATTTTTGGACAGTAGCAGTGAAGGTATTTTAATTTCTTGGACACTTTATCTTAAATAACTGGCAATTTTAAAATAAAACTTACTTCTTTACTCAATGATCTGAAAAAACCAATTGGCTATGCAAAGGTGGACTGTTAGAATATTGTAGAAGGTTCTTTATGGTCCCATAGTATTGGAAAAGAATCACAGATTGTTTTCCATTGTAAAATGAGGGGCAAATACAAATCACCAGATGAGAAATGGATTAATGTTGCTACTAATGATATACGTTATATTCAGCTCTATGTGGTTTACAATTTTTATAGTGTTTGGTTTTCAAACAGTGATTTTATTCATGTGAGGAATCTACTATGAACTCATTTAAAATATTTCTTTTGCTGGTCAAGTCCTAGAAGAGGGAATCCATATGAGCTGCCAAAGACTTGCATTAATGTGCACAGCGCTTTAAGTAACTGCTGTTAAGTAATTGTAGAAAAAAAACCCTTTTATTTTAGGTCTTGTGTTTTTTTTTCTGGGAGTGCACTGATGACACTAAACAGAAAACAAAACAATAAATGTTCTCAGCAATAACAAAACTTTGGCTTCTGATACTGAAAGTGCCTAATCCTTTTCATCATTGTTGACATTTACAAAACAAATAAAGAAATATAAAATAAAAACAAAAGCACTGTTCAGATTGGTAGAGAAACTCCAGTAGAATGACATTGGGAGTTCATGGTATCCATGAATTTTCGGTCTTTATCTACAACATATGTACCTTACTGGGAAAGAAGTAAACAGACTTCTCTACAGTCCAAAAATTATGATTCATGGTAGTGGCAAGGCTAAATTGTATTATAGTCTAAAAATAGAAGACAGCACCAGGTGTATTTGAATAAATAGATTCCAGGTGGTATAATCTCCAAATATTGGATGCCACATGGAAGATAAATTTTTCATGAACTGCATCCCAGTATACAAGATAATCTAAGAAATCAAACATTTGCACCAAGGTTAAAAAGACTCAAGAACAACGGAAATGTCAAGTATGTTTCTAGTTGTTTCTTCAGTTAGCAAAAGCCATTTCAAAACCTCTTGACAAACATAAAGGAAAACATATGTGCATGAATTCTGAATAGGTCCTCTCTTCCCCGATTCCATTTTAAAATCCTGCGAGCTGGTGGTTATGAATGGTTTTTAACAGCACATAGAGTATAGGTCAAAGTTTTGCTGAAATCCTGAGATTAGGGCAAATAACACCCAAAGACATTGCTAGTTACAAAGCCCACAAGTGTCAGCACTGATGTGTAATTACATATGCACATTTTTGATTACAAAATGTACATACAGCACTCAATATGCATTTTATTTGATTTTCTTCACCTGATCTGGAAATGACTAACTACGCAGTGCCTTTTCAAACTGACAACTTGCAACAAATGAATAGGTTTGAATGTCTTAAAATCCTTTTTTTTTTTTCCCTGTAAATTTGAACTTAGATTCTGTTTGAAACTGGCAATAACCCTACTGAGTGAAAACTAGTGTGGGTTCATATTCCATTCTCTCAATCTTATTGCTGAGCCATATGGCCTTTGGGTTCTCCATTGCTCTGAAAAGTGTCTTTCTGTCACCACTTTGGTTTTGCTAGTAGAAATCTATTTGGCACTTATTTAAGTAAATCCCACAACAATATGTTGAGATTTTTTTTGTGGTTCTTCAGTGCAAAGCATCATAAGAAATGTGATCATGGTCATTCTACCAATCTCTCATCATTGCTGGTAGTAGCAATAAGTGCAATATATGAGAGAGACAATAGAACATAGGATTTCTAGTGCTCCTATATGTTCATTTTGTTTTGGTGAACAAAAGTGACCACAATGTAATCTTTTGTGCTGGCACGACTGCAAAAAACATGTTTAAGAAAGAAACAGTCGAGGGCGTAGAAGCATCTACCTGGAATGAGGTACCAGAAACAGCCTTGAAGGACTGTGACCCACAGGTGACCCATCCTTCAGCATGCTAAGAAAGCAAGCTGCAGGAAAACTTGAAGAAGCAAAGAATATCTGAGAAGCAAAGTGTGGGAGAGTAAATCAGGAGGCAACTGTTGCACCCTGGTCAAGCTTTATCAGGTGTGCATTTTAATTTTAGACTTGAAAAGTTTTTACTTTCACATCTGTGAAAAAGTTCACAGCTGAGAAAAGACTACACGCTTTTCTCTAAGAGATTTCTTTTAATTTGGTGAGAAAATAGGCATCTTGGAAAAAAAACAAACAAACAAAAAACAAACAAACAAAAAAACAAAAAAACAACAAAAAAACCAAAATGTTTTAAAGAAATAACATGCAAGAAAAGCATTACAGCAGCCTACTGGGACAAGCAAGCA
>VXAU01003173.1:243679-255703 GCA_013399695.1 Formicarius rufipectus | reverse complement strand
ATTCTGAAACTATAACACTAATGTGTTGCATTAGATTCTTTCTCAGATCTGCTCCTCCTTCACCCCCTCAAATAGCCCTCATTTATTTATTCTTCACATACATTTAGGAAGGAAAAACAAGGAGTCGCTCACCCCTGTGGAGGCCATCTGCTCTTTTCTTTATTGGGAGGGAAAAAACCCTACAATTAGTGTCTTGTTAATCCTTTTGTTTTACAAAAAAAATTAAAAAAAAAAAAATACAAAAACAAAACCACAGAGGGACAGAAAGAACTATTATGCAAATACTCTGCAATTTGGTTTCAAATATTCTTTCCAAATATTCTTTCTACCATGATGAGCAATTTCCTTTAAAACAAACTCAACCTACTTGCCAGAATTTATTTTTTTTGCCTTAATATAGGGAAGGGAAAATAATCTATCCAACTTTTATCTATTGGGAGTATGCTATGTTCCTTCGATGACAACTTCAACTTACCTGCTTCCTCTCTTCCCTTCTCTTCTTCCCCTCCCTTCTTCCCTGCCTCCTTCCCTTTTCACTGTTCCATTGCCACACTGAAATGGTCTTGAAATGGAAGGACTCCACTTGGTGAATGAGAGAGGACAGCTTTCTCTCTGCTGCATTTAAATGCTAGTTACTTGTTATGGCAGCATTTCCTCTAGAACAGTTATGGAGGTTTTTATAAGAAGCTCCTCTGTTACTTCTCAGTGGTATGAGCTTTAGGATTGAAGAACATAGCAAAGATTAAGCCCTTGTGGTCCTCCTTTCTGGACAATCCATCTTGGTGGCTGAAAACTTAGGGTCTGGAAAAGACAAAGTCTGGAAGAAAGAAAGAAGTATTATTTCCTGTTTGCTGTGTGAAATGCTGAAGTGTTGAAAAACCAAAAATTACTCATCCAAGATGTGTTTAAAGAGGAGCTGAGCTTAGAGGCTCAGATTTAGAAAGCTGCTCCTTCCTACAGTGATTTACTTGTGGATCAGGAGACTGAGGAGTGCTACATCTGGGCTACTACTACATTGTCCAATAAACCAATACCTGGTTTAGGCTATTGCGGTGCAGCAGTCATTGAGATGGTAACGTGGTTACGGCTTAATGAATCTGCTGACTTTCAGTAGGACTTAAGAGCATCAGATGCATATGAAAAACCCACACTAAACCTCCTGATTCTTAGGCCTTTGCAGACTGAACTTTGAGAAAGCATCAATCAACATATAATGTTACACACTTAAGTCTATAAACACAGCATAAATTCTCTGAGCCGGTAGGACGTTTTGGCACGGTTTCATCAAATACTTTGCAAAATAAGGCTTAACTGACCATCTTGTACAGGAGAGGCAAAATTCGCTTGCCCACTATGAAGCTGATGCCTAATGGATTGACCACAAATATTCAAGAAACATAATTATGGGAAATAAAACAATCTCAAAGAGACTTTTAAGCAAAGTCAAGTGTGTCACACTTTTTTGTTTCTGTGGCTGGGACAGGGAATGTAGGGGAGTGCAGAATTTTAGATCTGAGCCATGACTGAATCTGTGCAGATAGTCTGATTCTACTTTTTGGGACTCAATACACCAAGGGTACATTGCATCAGACTGGATGTTCCCCAGGTATGCCTGGAACTACATAGACAGCGCAGGAATTCATAGTGCTCAGGGGACACTGATACTCTTTGGATGCTCAACGGGAAATGGCTTAGAGTCTTTAAGTTACTGGAGTAACTGGGTCATTTTTATTGTTACAGGAAGCTCTTATCATGGCCAGCATGGATCACCCACACCTGGTGAGACTTCTAGGGGTCTGCTTGAGCCCAACCATTCAGCTGGTCACTCAGCTGATGCCTCACGGTTGCCTGCTGGATTATGTTCATGAACATAAGGATAATATTGGTTCCCAGCTTCTGCTGAACTGGTGTGTCCAAATAGCTAAGGTATGTAGTTCATGCTGTTCTTTTCTTTTTGTAAATTTCATAACTAACTTTAAAACCATTACTTCTGTTTCTGTTTTCAACAAGGCTGGGTAGTTCTTGAAACACACCATTTTGGCTGCTTACATTTTTATAGATTACTTGTCAAGATGTAAACTAAAGTGTTTTTCTTGACTGTCTTTTCAGCTTAGTGTTAATAGGAGGGCATCTTTCTAGGTGGTGAGGGAAGAAGCACCTCATGTGACTTCTGGGTCTGAACACAGGGTGATTTTTCAGCCTCTTTTGTTATTCACTCTTCATACATAATGATTTAACCTGATGGTAGTTTTCAACCTTTCTGAATCTGCATTGTCAGTTAAATTCTGATTCGATGTCAATTGTCTGCCCCCACACTGCCAGGAAGATAAATATTCACTTTGTATCAGTCCTTGGGGAAGCATTGTGGTTTTGCTGTGTTTAAGACTATTACAACAGCTGAGGCTAGACAGTAATACTGTTAGTCCCTGCATAATGGGAAGTCTTAAGGGCTGGATCCCACTTTTCTTGCCATGGTATAATGCTCTCTGCCTTCCTGGGGATTTTAAGGAGCAAAAGTGAAGCCTTTATCATTCAGATGCAGGCTGCACTTCAGCTGAGGAGGGACATAGCCCAAACATGTTTGGATCACAAACATAACCCTATCATTGCACAGTGTTTTAGCTGTGTTTTTAGGTATGTTTAGGTATTCAGTACTGTAGTAAGAGCAAGTTATTGGTAATTGGTAGCAAAGAATAACAAGATTGAGGAGTATAAAAGGCTTTTATCCATTTTAAAGGCACTTCTGTGCAACCAGAGTTGTTCACAATGATGTTACTATGAATGAGAATCTGGAGCATGCTTTTTACTTGGAGTTACTTGGAAGTGAATTAAAGTTTTCGATTATTTTGGTGAAAATGCTTGTTACAAACATAATGCCATCTTACATTAAATCTGGAGCCTTAAGTGAATTTGCTACAACATCTATTGCAAAATCTTAATTCAAGTTGTAATGTTAACCTTGTAGCACTGAAGAGAAACCTGGATATTCAGCAGTTTTGCTAGACTGAATATCATGGATTAAATAAACATTTGGATCTTTAAAAAATTTAAATACGAAGTATGTTCTTACAAAAGTAAGAAAATTTAGAAATTCAGCTAGCCCTGAGTTTTTGTTCAAGGAGAGGAGGAGTTTGAGGTGCATCATTGAAAGAGACTGTTTTCTTTCCAGGATCAGATCCGTAGCCAAACATTCCTAAGGGTGGCAGTAGATGAAATGACTGTAATGCTGGGCAGAGGAGTTGGTCCAAAGAGGTGGGGGAATCCAAACCTCACAATCTGATGTTGCAGCATTTTGTAGACATGTTAGTGTCTCATGCTATGATGGTAGAACAGCCAGAATTGCCTGGAGTATTGGAACACACTGTATCTGAAGATTTGCAAGTTTATTTAGGACTGTTACCAGACCAAGGAAAGTGGGAGAGAAAATACGTATTCCCATTTGAATCCTTCCTCTCAACACAACCTCCTTCCTATCTGTTCTTCAGTCTCTTGATTGATAGTGGCTGTTATTATTTATTGCAAAACATTTACACAGTGGCACCCATGCAAATGTAATACACCAGTATTTTCACTTTGTGCATGTATATGGCCATTGACTTCTTGGCTTAGTTGCTATACTTTCTTTGCCATAAATTTTATGTGGACAGCAGATTTAGTGAAGCAGATAGCCTAATCCATAGTAGAGACTTACAGAGCTCACAGATCCATGGGAGGGTCTGTAGAAGGCAGGTCATGGCTTTCCCATGGTGATTCTTATCAAAGTAAAACAGGTTCTCAAATGATTTCCATTGTAAATAGTTTCAGTTTAATGCAGGGATTGGATTTGGATACAGTCTTTGGAAAATTGTTGACTGATGGTTTTCTTGATCACCCTGTGATGTTGGAGGAGAAGATTAAGTGTTACAGATATTTGAGTTCTGAGGTTTTGGGTAACGAAGCAGTGCAAAGAAATTAGATCATACATATACTATTAACTATAGGAAGTTACAGGAAGAGAAAGGAGTTTCTTTGCTGTCTCAGTTTAGAAGAGAAGAAGGATTTCTATTTGGACTAGAGGGGGTGGAGGGGATATGCTTTTCCCAAACAAACCACCATGACCTTTGAAATTAAGAAACTTTAATTAAAACAATGTAGAGGGAAGGATAACAGTTCTCAACTACATATCTATATCTATATAAAACCCAGAACAGAACAAACAGCAACACCATAACCAAAACCCTCAAAGGAATCAAGTCCACTCTCTGCCCTTCCGGCGCCGTTCTATTCTCAGACAGCCGGGGCGATGCTCTGCCTGGACAGGCTGCAGCCACACCCAAGGTCCAGCGAGGACAGTTTGGAAAATTCATGTGGAAAGACGGCGATCACAAGAGATGGGACAGAATCCCTCCCATGGGCACGCAGACTCCCTCTTTTCGTCACCTACTTGAAGAAAGGTGCTGGGGTGGTGGGGGTGGCCTTGACAACTCCTCTGCAGATGGTGTCGGCCGCCGCGGTCCGCAGCACATCCCTCCGGAGGGCAGCGCCGGGCACGCCGAGCCGAGGCAGCGCCAAGCACCTCTGCCAGCCCAGCAAAGGGGCCTCGCCCACACCACAGCCTGAGCTGAGCAGTGTGTGCAGCACCAGGAAAAAAAACCGAAAACAAACCTCTGCCCCGCCTGCCCCACTTCGCCCGATCATTAATTTGGCACATAAAGCAATTGGCCACCCTTTGTTAGATGGTAATGGGGGAGTTGGGCATTAGCTCCCAAAATCCTGTGTTGGTGAGGGACAGAAAAATTCATTGAAAGATTTGGAAACTATAACGCTTGAAATAAAAGGTGGCCTGTTATTGAGGGAGTTTAGTGAAGTTTAGTTAGGTTACTGAAATTTAATTAAATTCATCTTCTGCAACACATTAATCATGGGACCGGTTTTGCCTTGGCCTCAGTTTGCAGCATGGTGCTTGTCTACCTGGCTGCTCATAAAGGGAATAGCAGCAAGGATTTGTTTTCCTGAAACAGTGCAGTACTTGGTCCATATAGCTGACTCATTGGCTCTGGGCCACCCCAGTTTGTCTGAAGTATTTCCTCCTCAGTGTTCTGGTTGAGAAGGTCATCACAGGTAGTGCTTCCATGCCATGGCAGTATGGTGCAATCCTGTTGTAGAAGTAGACTCCAAATTAAAAAAAAAACGTACCTCTAAGTCTTATTTTCTTTGTCTTTGGAATCCTTGTGCATTGAAAATCTTTGCTATCAGGTTGCACCCATACATACAGAGACAGAGTCTCCTAAATAACAATTAAGATGTCAATGAAGAGACTAAAGAGAGGGACATAGGAGTCTGTGCACACCACATAATGTGTAAGAGTAATGCAAATTCTACACACAGTTTTCTGCATTGCATTGTGCTTTGTAGTGGGACACATGAATACCTGTTGCCTTGCTATCTGACAGACTATAATGTCAATTGGGGTTAGTAGGAAATGTTTCGAAGCTGGTAGGAAGAATAATCTTTGAGATCCCCAGACAAGGAGACTCCTTATCCCAAATGGTGGAATAAAAGTAATACTTGTTTTCCATTCATCTGTCCCATTTAACAGTGACTAGGAATCAGTCTGCAGCTTGTAAATAGGAAAGATTGAGTTTGCTTAGAAATAGAATGGTCTCCAGAGGAATGAGTGCAGAAGACTTGTTACATCAGTCATAAGTTCCCATTCACTGTCAGAGAGGTCTGTGTATTCCACTGTGCTCATGTTTCGGGCTCTGCCATATGGCTTGAGGATGTCTTTCTACATCTTGCTTTTCTAACCTTTTGGGAATGACTGGTTATGTCCTTCTGAAAGATACCAAGAGCATGATTAGCAATGTATTAAGAGGCAAAAATGATCAGTGACTTTCCAGTCCTATTCTCTGCTCCCTGAAGCAGCTTCTGGTATCCTTTGTTAGAAACATCCTTCTACTTGCTTTTATGATGAGATTTTTCCCCAACAAGAAGAGGACTGAAGGAAATACTTCAAATCTGAAGTCCAGGCTGATTTTTACAAATTGTTTAAAATCAAGTTGCTGCTGGAATACAGTTCCTTCCTGAATGTGCTTTTCTCGGTCTGCCAGTGTGCAGGCATTTATTTATCAAAGTCATTGCTTCAGAGTTCACTTGTTCTGCCAGGCTGTTTATTTCCGTATGTCTAATTCTGTACAACTAGATGCCTAAAGTAGTTAGGTGGTGTTCCTAGTTGCCAACCCATGTATGGCTCTAGCGATCACTTCTGAAGGTTGACAACAGGGCAGTTTTAAACTACTGCTGATTGGAAAAAGCTTGAGTGTTTTTTTTGTTGTTGTTTATCTTATGCAGATTGTGTTGAATTTATTCTGATGTTGCATAATTGTCTTCTTCCAGAAGCTTTAGTTTCTTATTTTATGCATGAGAGCTTAAAAATAGAGTATCCCCCAACCACTCTGCATAAAACATGGTTGTTAGCAGCTGTGTATAAGAGGGTTCTTCCCTTCTGCTTTGCAGATAGACAGGGCATTTCCTCTGTCTGACTTTGATATGAACTGTCTTCCTTAGGAACTGAAAGCCTTTTAGCTCTGAGATCAGCACAGCAGTTTTATGTGGAGTTTGATGTCCAGCAAAGAAGTAAACTCTGCTCACATAGCAAGCTACTTTGTAGAGTGGGAGCATCAATGACAATCTTGGTGACCTTAGGGTATGGAAGGGTGGAGTAACGCTTAATGAACATCCCTAGTGTTGACTACTTGAGAATCTAGGTTGTGAATCTAATTCTGTAAGGGTGGCACAAGCCTAGAAGTAAATTCTCAGTAGATGAATTTACATATTTCTCAGCCAGTGTATGACAGATACATGTAAATCACCAAGACTGAACAAACAAAAGATGCTGTGTGCATTGGTATTTCAACGTGTTCAATTTCTCTCAGCAAGGGCTCCCCAAACACACCCACCCACAGTGCTTGGAGGTATGGGTGTGAGGACATTCTTATAGAAATGTGTCAAAGAAAGGAAGAAACATCTTGAGGTTTCAGTCAGAAAGATCTGCTTGCACTCTGCCACTGGGTGATGTTAATTAAGGAATCTGTATTTGAGCCTGTGTCCTCTCTCTGTTACTCCAGTGGAAAATAAGCCTGAGTTCTATGGAACTATTATTGTGCATCTTTGTGCTGTGCCAAATGCTCTGTGTCTCTTACAGGAACATCTAGAAATGCAGTTTTGCTTCTGTACTGTTGCATACAACACTTGTAAGTTCAACATAGGCCTGGGCAATCATATCTACTATTTTGCTGGGGATTTTTCTGTTACAATTATGGTTTCATTCCACTGCTGTTGATTTGCATTTCATCTGTGCCAGTTTTGCTGAGCAATGTTCAAATGCAGAACCTTTCCTGCCCCAAAGAAGTCAGGGCAGCAGAAAAGTTAAGAAGCAATCTTCCCAAAACAAGGCAGTTTGTCTACCATCATCTGGCCTGTGGAGGAGAGTTCAGGTCTCTTGGGTCTAAGCTGGTGCCCCCCAAGGGCTGCCAGACCTGTTTTTTGTGTTCTGAACTATAATAATTCTTTGACAACCCCCAGAATACTAACAAGGTAAAGCAGAAGTAGGTTGATACAGTGGGATGTCATGGAATGGAAATCACGTGCTTCAGAGGATTACTTTTTTTACCTTTTCAATATAAAAGAATTCTCAAATTACCTTAACTAAAGCCCTGCACAGCATCAGTTATCCAGCTATGCAGGAAAACAATATTTGAAAACACTGAAAGGAAAGAAAAAGAGAAAGTAACTTGGGGATTGAGTTTTAATGAAGCAGATGCACATCTTCAAGTCTGCTGATTATTATTCCAGCACACTTAGAGTCTTTGCTCTTTCTAAGGATTCCCTGCCAGAAGTACAGATCTGCAACTGGAAGCTTGCAGGAGCTATCAAGCCAACAGCTCTTGCAAAGCCTTCTTGCTGCTTCTTTCTGCCTCCCTGTTTCCTGTCCTGTTCAGCTCATTCACGCTCCAGGGCTCTGTGCCCTAATGCAGTTCTCTTGGCAAAGCAAAGCTCATCTGATGCCTGCTCTTGAAGCCTCTCTTCATGCCAAGCTTTTTGGAAAGGTGCCAATGGCAGCGCCTCTCAGCTGGATGTAAACTCACAGGCTTTGTGAAATTCAAAGGATTGATGTTGATTTATGTAACTGAGAAGCTGATCCAGAAGCTGGTACAGCCCTTACCTCACATCATAAATTCCATGAGTTTCATCCTGCACTCCTCATGTCTGGAGTGAGGGAGTCTCTGAGAAGGGAGGGCCGGAGGCAAGTTAGGTTGCACTGTGAGGTGAGGAGTCTTTCTTCTCCATCGAGACTTGATGGATTAGGAATAACTTGATAGAGATAGCGTTTGTTACTCTGCTATGGATGGGATGGGAGAGAAGCTGTGTGAAATGAGAGGAATTGGGTAACTGGACAGGTTGGGAAGGGGTGGAGGACACTGTCTGTGGTTCAGGGTCTTTCTTTCTCGTTAAAGAAGCCTACCATACAGCTCAGTAACTATTCTGTCATGGAGTGAACAAAGGAGTTTAATGACAGTCATCTATCAGCTGTCCACATTTTAAGCTTCAAGATGTCTTTATTCCCAGAGTTCCTTGCCATGACAAGGCTAATTGTGTAATTATAATGCTATACCAACCCCTCCTGATGTGCTCACACTGGCAAGGACCAGGGCTAAGGGCTGTGATAATTATTGCTGCAAGCATGTCCATTAGCATAAGTGTAGTTTAGTAATGAAGCTGCTTTATGAGGAAGTGCAGGGTACAGAAGAGTAGGATCTAAACCAAGGGCCACGAATTAAAGCCATATTGAAACAAGGCCTTAATTGTGTGGAGGAAGAAACTCAAAATAGGTGTGGAAAATATAATTTTCCTGTCTTGAATCCCTCTACAGTTTCTTTTTCTTATTCATAATGATGATTTTCGTCAGTCTGCTGGAAAGCTTGGATATCCACAGATTGAAAGGAAGGACCCTTTTTCTGGTGGTGTTGGAAAGTTCTCACTGATAAAAGTTATGTCATTAAGTCTCAGAGGGGAATTACCTCACCTTGCCCATGCCCTGGGTCTTTTTTAGTACCCTGCCAGGCAGCTCCATGGGTTTCAAAGATTGATAAAAGCTTGAGAAGCCATCACAACAAAATTCAAGTGAATCTTGCAAAGTTCTTTATCCTAACTTTTAATTTCTAGATGGTGAAAGGGGGCAGATTTCTTTCATGCTGTGATGAACTGGACTGTCTTGGGTTTTGTGAGATGCTGAAGACATTTCTTTTGAGCCTCTCAGATATTAAGAATTTTTTCCATTCAAGACAGGGTAGGTAGTAAATGGTAGAACTTTGGTCATCGTATCTGATCTGCCATGCTCAGGCTGATATGGGAACATTGAGTGCAGCCACTGGTGGTGGGCTGAGACATAACATCAGGGCCTGGAGACTCTTCCCTTGACCATTAGTTGCCGTCATTGGAAATAATACTCCAAATAAATCAGGGAGTTGGATCCTATTGAAAATAATTGCCGCATGTGGCTACTCTGCCCATTTCCTTGGTGGGCACAGTATTCCATGTTTTCCTGGATAGTGGTGTACATATTGATAGAGAATTTCATGCAGTTTCCTCTCCCTTTCTTCATCAGTCATTTTGTCTGGAGCATTGAGCTTGTTTAGTACTTCTTTATCTTTTCTGCCAGGCTCAGTAGTTTCATGTGAAAAGCATTAAAATAAAGGAATGCACAATGACTTAAATGCTGAACAAGTTTTTTTTCATTTATCTTTTTTCTTTCACCTCAGTCTTACTGTCCACTTGCCAAATTCACAGTCATTCTTTCTCTGAAAGTTTGTTTTTCTCTTTCTTTAGTTCTGTCTTTCTGCTACTTTTTCAGTGCTTTGTGTCAGCCTCTGTTTCCTGTTGGCCTTTCTCCTTCACTCTCATTCCCTGGCTGCTTGGTTCCCTCTAGGTGGTACCTGCTCTGTAATCTGAAGGAACACAGGAGCATCATGCCTGTAACCCATCTGAGTTCTGTCATCGTATCTCACTGCGGGTTTTGGAAAGGACTTTAGTTTCTTCATTTGTCTCATAATAATGCACTCGAGTTTGAGGGTTTTAATATCAGCTAACTGATGACTGCATGAGCCCCATGCAGTTTGTTCTAGTTTGTCGGAGAGGGATATTAAGTCTGGAAGATTGCACCAGAACCACAGGAACAAAAATGTAAGATTGGTTTATATAAAAATTTCAGAGATACCTTACTCCCACCTTTGTGCTTTGCCCTCTGATTTTCTAAGGCTATTTTGCATGCTTTAATAACCTCAGTGTGATGTTTGAGTTCTTTATGGTCTTCAGTGTGTGTATTATATATACTTGGTCATTAGCTCTAGAGCTGGATGGAATAACTCAACCTTTGGTGTGACTACTCCTTTCCACTGATGATGTAAAGACAAGCGTAGGCTAACCTTGAAGCTTTCTGACAGCTTAGTTTGCAAGGGGATAAATGTGAAGGGTGCAGATGATGACAAGGACGTAAAGAAAATCCTTAACAAAGCTGGAGGACTAAGCTAAGGCCAGAACTACTAAACAGGCATGGTTGGATTTTATTCCTGCACTGTGGGGCACATGCTTTTAGTGAGCTGTGCCCTGCATTCTCCCTGAGGTCCTGGGACCAGGGATGGTAATTCAGCTCGGCAGTGACTGGAAGGGGTTTGTAGCAGGTAGTAACTGTTCTTTCTCCAGTCTTAATCTGACTCCTTATCTAGGCTTCCTCTTCCCTTCTCCCCAGAAATCCAGTGTTCCCAAAGACAGTTCTGTGGTTCATGGATGTTAGGGGAAAAAAGCAGAGTTTTCAGTTATTTATGAATCACATCAGCCCTTGTGAAGGCAGAGAAATGAGCAATTTATTGCAGAGAGATAAAAAATTTATTATTTTCTTAAATGAAAGGTGTGCTTAGCCCTCATATTTATAGGGTCTCTGAGACTGGGGACCTGACAGGCACAGGCTACAGAAGCTCTGGAACCTTTGCCTCAATATACCAGCATTGTCATCAAACACAGTGAGCTGCACCAGGGGGACATGGGACACACACATTAGATTTTTCCTAGCAGTGCCTCACAAGACTGGCTTGGGAAAGTGTTGTTTAAAACCAGCCCTAATTAAAATTCAAGATATTATACGAGCACCTACAAGGGTCTGTCAGGATTTCCATTATAAGCACATATTTTTGAGGTTTATAACTTAACAATGAAATTCTGCAGGACTGTGACTTAGCTTAAAATGCCTCAGCCCAAAGCATTTTCTTTTTTTACTATTATTTCAGATATATATGTATTTAGCTACTTTTAAGTTGCTGAAGTTCAGAAACAAAAGATGGATTTCTTTCTCTGTATACCCATAAATTAAAATGCATTTTTCCCTAGTGAGCACCTTTCTTTCAACATTGTATTTTATAACATAAATTATCCTGCTTGGATAACTGCAAAAAAAAAGAGGGGCCCAAGTGCTGATGTTTAAAGTTAGGATGTGCCACATTTTTGCTGAATACCACAGTATGCTTGTGCCCCACAAAAACTTACTTTTAAACCCACATAAGAGTCTTCAGGAAACTCCACAATGCCATTTGCAAACAGTTCTGCAGCTCTAAAGAGTGTCCCCATATTTAAATAGAGCTTATCTCTCTCAAGTGGCTAGACCTCCAAGTTCTCCTATATAATCCAGGGGTACAAGAAAGAACTCAGCTATTGAAAGGGAAAGAAGATAATCAGCAGACGCTGTTTCAGATGAGGGATGTGGTCCATAAGTATGATATCAAACCTAGCAGACATCTATTAACAGAAGAGCTATTGACCATGTCCAAATCCAGATCTATCTTTAAAAAAAAAAAAACACAACATTGTCAACTCTCTCTATATAATTACTTCTCTGTCCAAGTGGGAGCCAGGAGTAGCAGTGGAGGCAAGCCTGCTCTCTCCCTGTCCTGGCATGATGAGCTGTACTAGGGGCCCATTAAAAAAAAAAAAAAA
>VXAU01003173.1:204124-243638 GCA_013399695.1 Formicarius rufipectus | reverse complement strand
AAAAAAAAAAAAAAGTACAAAACCAGCAGTCACTTGATATCCTCTTAAGAAACCTTTCTGAGATGTATCTCAGGCCATAAATGAGACCTGAAGATAACACCTTGCATCCTGGTATTTTGCTGATACATTCCTTCCATCCCAAAGTCATGTTTTACAGAAATACCAGAAAGGTATAGGTGACAGAAAATACCTTGAAATTGTGTTCCCCTGGGACACAGCAGCAAATACACCCACAGCAGTGAGCAGCAGCAACTTACACATCTCCTCCCTGAAGTGAATGTAACAGGGCAGTGTTTTGGAATCTATGCACTTCCTGTGGGTGCTCTGCGATCTCGGGGAGGGTATTTCTGTGTTTTGCAGAAGACCAGAGTAACTGCGTTTAATGTACCATCACGGGGGATAGGGCAGTTCCAAGTTGCTGTTGGCACCATTTCAGAAGGCATGCCAGACCTCAAACCTGCAGGATCATCTGGCAGTCAGGTGTCATCAGTCAGCATTCTCCCATTTTCCCACAGCCCACCTGTTGCTGTCTGGCGAGTTTGTGCAAATTAGCTCTTAATGTCCAACAATTCTCACTGTAGTTGTGTTTTCTTTCTTTGTCCTGGGACCTTAGTGCTTCCTTAAACCTTACCCTTGTCTGTGGGACAGATTAAAATCCTGGCTGCTTCTATTGTTATTTACTGTCACTGTTAGTAAAGAAGCTCATATTTTGCACTCTTGCAACATACTAATATCTTCCAATTAGAGAGGAAGTAAGATTTTGTTATATATCCCAGAAAAAATACCAAGCATTAAAAGAATGCATTACCCTGAGCTGAAACAGTTCTGAACAGTTCTGAGTTTTCGAAATATTTTTTCAAGACTTTTGAAAAGTCTTTGGATTTATATTATCTTTTTAAAAAAATAATTTTAAAACAAATTATTTTAGTTTTCAAATGAAAATATACAGCTGTCTTTCATACACATTCTTGTTCTGCTTTTTCAAAATGGTGTTTTGTCAGATTGTTTCACACACATAAATCAAGTCAGTTTTAGATACAGCAACTTAATTTTTCCATAAACATTGTTCTAACCAATATTTTCTAGGAATCAGTGTATATAATTAAAATGCTACACTGTAATAGAATTTGGCTTTGTGTTTAGGCTCAACTTACATCATGAATTCCTTTACATAGGGACTTGCCTGCAGCAATGTCTCCTGTATCATGAATGGTGCATTTCAAGCAGCTTAACTTGGATCAATCTCATCCTGTGCTTTGTGTTATGATTGTTGCACTCCCCTATTATACTTGAGCACCCTCAAAATGTTAGTGTCTTCCCATTCAGCAGTCTTGTTAAGTAGGAGACTATCATTGTCCTAAGTAGCTGAGGAACTGCAGTCAAAATGCCATGTGATGTGTCATGACTACTTTCCAAAATTGTGTGTTATTTCCTACCCTTTGAACAATCTTTTCTTTCCACAAGGCACAAATGCTATTTATATACACAAGACAAATAGAGGATTTGTTGTTTATGTATTGGAAAATTACTGTTTCTGCAATTATTTTGTTTACTTGGGGTTTTTTTCCTTCACATTTTTGGACTTAAATACAAATTTTGTAGTCTCACATAAAAATGGGAGTAAGACTAAAATACACCAACCAGGTCACTTTCGATGTAGATGTGTTGTGTCTTCATCACTATATGAAGCTCATGTTAACAGTGAAAAGCATCCATTTGTACCGAAAAAATGAAGTCAAATTGTAAAAGCTGTAGTGGTTTTGGGGTATTCAAGGTTCATCATAATATAGATGAAATGTGCGAGATAATTTAGCAAACTAAATGAAGTTTTGTATGATGAGTGTTAACTATGAATTTAGCATGGTTAAGTATCCAAGAGGAAAACAACTATGTGAGGTAAAGGAGAGCAGCGGCATGAGGATGAATGAGTCTTAACTGGCTATGACTAAATTTAGAGCAGAGTTTAGAAGAATGTTGTTAGGCATTATATGTGGTAAGGTTCTCAAACCTGATTGAAATAATGGAGGCAAAATAATTAATGGCTTTTAAGATGAAGCTTGATAAGTTTATGAAGCAAATTTGGGCTGAATGGCGCAGTTGTGTTCAAGGGCCAGAATTTGATGACAGGATTGCTTTTAGTTACATGTTTGGAAGCTGAGTAGTAACAGGAAAAGAATAAACAGTGAAAGAATGTGCTCCCACGATTTGCTGGGAGACAGCCCATTTCAGGTCTGAAATTTGGAGCTTCAGGAGATAGAAATCGAATTGTGTCTTGAAGTTTGAATTGTTTCTTGTTTTTCTGTTTCTTACTAGCTTACCTTATATCATTCTTAATTCAAATTAAATCAGATTCTCATTCCATTAGTGAATTGAATAATGAATCACTCTGAGTTTTCATTGAAATCAGGCTGCCTATTCATGCAGTGATGATGCTGCTCTTGTGAGTAAACAGATCAGAATCAATCTCGTAGTTCAGCCCATTTCACCCTAGGAAAGAAAATTAAGCTTTCACTTCATCTCTCTATTTTATCCCTTGCCTTTGCCTGTGGTTTGCTATAAGTAATTCATAGTGTGTGTACAGTAGGTGGAAAAAACACATAATAGAATTATTTAATGAAGATTTTATTACACTTAAGTGTTCTTGTTTATGTTGGAGACTAAAGACAACATTTCTTCTGCAAAACTGGCAGTTCAGTTTTTGGCTACATTTAAAAATACTTCATTATAGTTCAGAGCTTACATATCTGGACCATATTTTATTGAAAAGGCAATTTATTCCATGTTTTCCTGATGTTTTCCTATCTATCTTGCCTTCTAACTCTCTCCGTCTTGCTGGTGAAATATTCAGACCCACACATCTTTTTGGACTACCATTATTCACAGAATAATGTCTCATCTTGTCTGTCACTGTTGTTGCATTCCTTCCCTTAGTTATGAATTCTTTTCTACTCTGCTTTGTACAAGTACAGCTTGTTACCTCCTCCTCTGTAATCTTCCCAGTTTTGCTCTTACTTGACTTTTTTCATGTATACTGTTCTGTCTTTTTAAGACTTTAATCTTAATAATACTGTTATGCTCTATACAGTTCTGTGTATCTCAAAGTGTAAGACTAATAATAATTCTTTTTACATTTCATTTTAAAACCATGAATGCCAGAAAGGAAATTTAATCATAGAGATAGTAGAAAAAATGTTTGACAGCTCTGTATTGGTACTGTGCTGTGGGATTTTTTTAGCTTTGCCTTCTGAACCAAGGTAAGCAAAGTTTGTGGCATTTTATTTTGTTCACAGAAAATTGTGAAGGCATTTGTAATCATCACTATGATAAACAAAGCAAAATAATCCTTGGCTCCAGCTGACATGTTTCTTACTGGGAGCCCCAGGACCCACATTGTTGGGGAACTGCTCCTTTATGATTGAAAAAGCTGGCTTTCGTTTATACTGTGCTTCCTCATGGACCATGGAAAAACTAAGTGATGATCAGCCAGGGGTTTCATGAAGCACACTTATTTTAGGATTAAATCACAGAAAATTATAATAAAGGAATCCGTAAAGTGAGCAGGCTTTTGCCTCTTCTTCTGTACAGTCCTACACAATGCCCATTTTCTGTCTCCTCAGTCTCTTATATGAGCTAGAAAGGCTTCCTCTGTGGAACAGAATCATGTCTAAGATTTGGAGCATTTTTAAGTAACTTATGGCTTTGCCCAATTCAGGTGGTGATGTGTGTTTTTGTAAAAATCTGAAGGGTGAGTTGCATATTGTTTGATCTTCTTTAGAGTGGGTTTCAGCTTGTCTTCCAGTCTTTTCTTTGGCTGTTGCATGAGTGGGATTAAAGGACTGATGAAAAATATATGAGGAAGCCTTGTTTACCTGATAGAGCTTGCCACTGATCAGAATTTTAACATTTGAATAGTACACAAAATTATACTTTCCAAATTGAGCTGCAGAAATGTACATGGCATATTTCATCTAGAAATGAACCCAGTCAAGTTCACTTTAAATCAATTCATCTCATAATTTTTACTTTATTTCCTGGAAGATATACTGTGGAATGCCAAGTGGATCATATGACAACATGCCAATTTCTGTCAGAATATACTGCATAATGATACATTCTATATAATAATAATAAAATATCACTTAAAAGCTTTTGAAGATACTCCTTATTAATGCCTATTTTGTTGCAACACAGGCAAGGAGATGCTTTTAACAAAGAAATAAGCAGTGTCAGTTTTATAGCTTCTTTCAATCCTTGTTAATATTGTAAAAATTTATACAAACAAACCTGATACTTCCTCTATATATTTTATTATTATATGGTGTCACATTGTGATTACAGGATGCTATGTGTCATAGCAATATAAAATAATGTACAGTTACTTGATGAAAGGGAGAGATTTTTTAAAAAAATAATTCAAAGCCCTTAACCGTATGAAGGATTAACACCAGGATTTTATCACTGGAGTAATATGTGCCAGAATCCTTGTAATTACATCCAAAGAACTGCTTGAATAAAGAAACCAACTTGCATTTGCATTTTGGGGCAGGTTGAGGCCCTTGGATGCTGTGCAGCCTGATGCTCTGCAGGACTGACTCATCCCAGGTTCTGGAAGGCCAGAAATCCTGCACTCATGTCCCTGTAGACTGCAGCAATGACCCAAGCTGCAGCACACCCAGGATGTGCCAAACCAGTGGTGTGGTTGATCTGAGCATTTACAGACTGTGCACAGTTCATGTCAGGCACATTGGATTTACCATGTATGTCTCCATAGCACACTTGCTTGTATTTTTGTCCTGAAAATCCTGATGGACACATGGGAGTGCTAGTGCTTTAAAATGCTTGAGGCATTCCAGAAGCTATTTTGATGTCACTTGTCTTCATATCCTTTCATAACTCTTATAACCTGTAGACATGTCAACCTTTGGGGTTTTGTCTGGTGCATTCATTTACCTTTTTCTTTTCCAAGTTCGTGTACGTGTGTATTTCTGTATTGGCAGCAAAGTGTTAGGCCTTTTGGTGTTTTTCCCAGCAGACAAAGAAACTATACATGACATTCTTGAATTTCCTTTCTTGGTAAGGTTCAATGTTGTGTCACTTCCTGTGATGAATATGTCTGAACTGGAAATCCACAAAATGAGATGCAGGAAAGCAGGTGCATTGCACAGAATTTTGCATATGTGCCAAATATGTGTCTCCTGCTTATGCAGTGTAGGAATTATGCTAAAGCATCATGACTCGTGGCTTGCAACTGAAGAGTAAACTACGTAAAGTCACCTGGCACTTGCACTAAAGATGATTTGTAATTTCATGATCAGTTTGTGTGCAAAACCTGTCAGGAGCTGCTTTCTACTTTCTTACGGTTTTCATGAATGATGGCCTTTCACTCCCTCCAGGCTGCATGCCGTGAGAAGAGGCAAATCTTTGAATCTTGGATGTTTGCCCTGGAACAAATTAAGGTGAAGAAAGGATCATTTATATTTTAATGAAGTTGATGGTGAAATACCATTGATTCTTTATCACAAACTTACTCAAAACAGTTCCTAATGTGCCTTCTTTAGTGGCACCTGCACTCAGTGTTAGTTCAGATGGCAATTACTCAAATGAGAGTCTCTGTTTTTATAGTAAAAGAAGATGTGAGGATAAAAAGGGCTGGATTCTATTCTTGGCTGTTTCAAAGGATTTTTTAAATTCCGTTTTTAAAAAATAAGGCCTTGACAAATCAGTTGAGCTCTTTTCAGTGAAAATGCAGCCCTTAGTGAAATAGAGAGTTTGAAAATCCCCTAAAGAAAAACACTGTACACATGCTAAGTGTCAATGCTTGGCTACTTCTAATTAAGAGAATTTCATAAGGTTATGTATGCCAGACCTATTAGAGATTTGTTTATTTACATTAACCTGAAGACAAGTGCAATTGATTCCAGTTTTCAGGCACAGCATTCCACTTGGTGGCTACCTGAAAGTATGTGCGTTGGCAAACCTTGATAAATTCAGCTGACATACAGTAACCAGCTGTAAGTTACAGCTTTCTTTGCTTGCACAAGTATCTTTATGTGAGGTCCCTTTTAGGTAAACTTTTTAGATGAATGTTAAGCAGTTTTATTGTGCATTCACAGGAAGTTTTGCACACACATACAAGGTTTTATCAAGTCAGAGTTGGCAGGTGGTAAGTCTCAGATGTGATAATACCTGTCTAAATAAATGCGGAATGTGGATGAAAGTCAGGGTGAAATCTTTGTGTTGAATATGCCACGTACCTCATTTTCTCAAATTACATGGAAATCCTTTTGTTTCCATCTAAACCATTTTTAAAATTTCTCTCTATTCATGCAAGGAGGAACATAGCTTGGCAAAGTCAAAAGTGTGTGAGCCAGCTAAAATATTCACAAATATTGTGAGTAAGAATGATTAGGAACACAAATATGTGTCTGTGAACTTGCACCATCTAAGTTAAATCTTTGGCTTTCCAAATTCAGTTGACACAGACATCACAGGATTTATGGCCCACTGTTGGTTTACAAAGCCAAAACTAATCAGAAATGGATAGCAGAGACTCATAAGCAGTCTGCTGATGTGGTCCGCCGAGGGAAAGAAGACACGGTCCATGCGAGGAAGGGTGTAAACGGGCATGAACACTTTATTAGGGCGCAAGGGATCTTTATAGGGTTCGGTCAGAGAATTCTAGAACTTGGGTGGAGTTAGGGGCGGATCACGACACAAAAGGAAAAGAGAAGGAGGGTTTATAACTTATAAGGGAAATATAGGGGTGGCTAGCCTTGTACGGTGGTGCTGCACTGCACCACCGGCCAGCCTATGGGGTTTTTAGGGTACAAAGACCAATCAGGGGGCTGTAACCAGGGTTGCCAGAACCAATCGGAACAATTGAACATACAAAAGTAATGGAATAGTAATTATTATCTATCTAATACATTTTCTATCCTAACTGTAACAACTGAACAGTATAAAAACTTTAAAAACAGCGGCTCTATGGGGATGGATAGCTGGTGGTTATGGCAGACTCCAGTTACCAGCAGACAGTTTCTTGGCAGTCCCTGGCAGGTGCTTCCCCTACAGATGCTTCCCTTACAGGTGCCTCCCCCCCACAGTCTGCCTTTTATAACTGATAATTTTTCACTGCCCTGAAGAGGGACAGCTAAGGGGCATTTTGAGCTCAGCATCAAATGGGATATTGTTAGGAACAGCAGGTATTTTAACTTCAACAGATCTGTAACTCATATTTGTAGCTCTTCTAATAGTCAGAAGGTTCAGTAAGAGAAAACACATCTCCATAGGTGTCTTGTGTTTCAAAAGCAGAATCCCTAAGTACTTATTTTGATTCTTCAGGACGAAAGCAAAAAACAAAGTGGAAAATCAGCACTTCATTTTGAACATCAGCAATCTCCAGAAGAGCCACACTTTTTGCTATGCTGTATAATGAGTCAGGTAATCCTACCTCAAGGGTGCTGATGTACTTGAGTACTGTATGGAGCTGGATGGCACTTCATTGTAGTTAGCAGTCAGAGGAAAACTTCATTTCAACATCTCTGTATCCAAAGATTTTTCCATTCCAGGAATCAGATTTTCCTGGCCAGCTAAAATCTTCTGAAGGTGTCTTGGCTTAAGCCTGGTGATTTAACAGCAGGACTGGAACATAAGAGCCCAGATACGTATTATTTTGATTTGGTCTCTATATACTGACATCTACCTACAGAGCACATTCCTTTTTTTATCCATCACCCTGTTGATGGTAATTTACTTTGACATTTGGAAAGACTTCTCAGATAACATCACAATTAAAGAATAAGTTCTGAAATTGAAGTGGCCTTAGTGGAAACTGGTAAAAAGCATGTGAAATCAATTCATTTATTAGGATAGCATGCCATTTGCAAGGAAAGCTATAGATGGCTTTCCAAAGCTACCATGTCTCATTAGATTCAGTGTGGTTCAGATTTCAGTCTCTTGCCTTGTATTGTCATAGAAGCTTGAACTGAAATTACAGCCTATAATACCACCACCACCCCCTCCTCAGTAACTCATTTATGTTTTCTGCAGTAACTGGCTGTATTAGTATTGCCCAAATGTGTCATTATTGACTGTTGGCATGTGCAGGTGGTGCTAGTGAGTGACACTTCTCTAACTCTATTGTTGGAATGTCAACAGAACTTTAGTGACTAAATAACTTAGACTTTTGTAAAAACATCAGCCTGGAGTAACAGAAAATATGGTGTTCTGATCTTAAATGTTGCCCTGTCGTCTTTATCCAACCGTTTCTTTCAGAACTCAGTTTTACATCAGTCAGACTTCGGTAGGAACAACATGACTGCAAGTGTCATTGTTTTTCAGAGAAATAGTTCTTAAGTTCTTAGAAACAGGCTCACTGTGTATTCAGCCATCTACTGGGGATCTGCTTGGTGGAGATTGAGCAGAACACACAACATTCTCAGTGGTATAGCCTTGTCTTTCTTCATGGAGAAATGCAGGACTATGTTCATATGAACACAATTGTGTGACATGACCATCTTGCCCTGTGTGATAAGGAAGGCCACCCAGAGGCTGGTTTATGGTTTGACCTCAGGGTAAGTAAAAGTAGGAGTAACAACTGGTTACCTCACCGATCCAGTGAAAGGCCTTCTCAGAGCTAGACAGAGATCTCTGTATCTTCAGGGGTGGTTTTATTTTAACTCTTTTAGTAATTGACTATGAAGAAATTACTTGTTTGAAAACGTTTCCATATTACTAGTTTGTTTTAAAAGTACTTAATGAAGTAGAATCAGCATTGGTAATGGTCTCATTTTGAGAACGAGGTTGGACTAGTGATCTCCAGCGGTCCCTTCTAACTAACATTTCTGTGTCTGTTCACAGCTTTTCACAGAGAAAATGTTAGCTGGTATAAGCTTATCAGTTGTCTAATTGCTGTATTCTAAGACCAAGTACTGTCCAGTATCAAACAAAATAAGACTGTGTACAGACTTTTTCTGAGTGTTAGGTCCTTGTAGATTCTGGGTTGTGGCAGACATTATCCCTTACTTGTATTAAAAATACAGTGTTCTAATCAGTCATTTGAGGTGAAGTAAAGACAGGTAAGAAAGTGTGGTTCCAGACTGACCAATTCTGACTGCTTAGTAAAGGACAAGGAGATAGTCCTGTGAGGAGCACCATTCAAAATACGCGTTATCCTAGCTATGAAGTAAAGTGTAAAAAGTGTTTCTGTTACTTTCATGCTTTACACTAGCTCTTTGGTTTTGTCTGACATCAGCAATGGGCAGAGCACAAAACTCAAAATGAAAATTAGGAAAAGAACAAGTGAAGAACACTGAAAAATCTAGGGGCTAGATATACACATTTTCAAAGGGAATGTGATTTCCATATTGAAGTTTGAATTCCAAGAACCAGGTCATAATACATGTACTCACCTATGTGCAGCGTATCATAACCGGGCTCTTAGTGGTTTTGCCCTAATGTCAAATATGGGTGCAATTTCTAGAGTTCTTTAGCAATTTTGCCATTGTTCAGCTTTTGCAAAGCACAATGTCAGCTGTCAAGCAAGATGCCCTCATGTTTCCCTTCTTCAGGTACCCCCTCCATTCACTGTACAACCTCTCAAGCACTAACAGAACATATGTTCTGTGTACTTTCTGGGTTGTGGTTTCAAACCCCTCCTCTCCTGAGTACAAATGGCAGCACAGCATTGGAAAGGGAAGATAAAGAGTACTCGAGCAATGCAAAGAGCCAGTTAAGTACAGGTCATAAGCCCTTCCAAATGTATTTGAAACATATAATAGCTGTAAACAGATTTTTCTGAATTCTCCTAACTAATAGGACTGTAAGGTAGGAAAGTCAGTCAACTGCAGTGTTCTAAGCATTAGTAAATTTTCTGCTGTATCCATTGTCTATTGCCTATTCTTGATAAAAAACATGTATGCACTTTTATTTAAGCTTTGGAAAGAAGAATGCACGATTCTTTCCCATGTATCTTCTCACCCTTCTCCCAGAGTTAATTAAAAACCACATTCCCACAAGTATGCAGAAAGTCAGAGAAGGATTTCCTGACTTCCAGAGGTTTATATGCTGCTGGCTTGTGACCCCAGCTGAAAGGTGCCACTTTGGAAAGAACTAAAGCAGTGATATGTTTGAACACTGAGACAATTTTGAATCAGTCAAGATTTGGAGGAAGTCTTCTGGGTAGAACTGAGCACAGTATTCAGATGTACAACCTATTAGATTGATTAGGGGCTTTTCCCCTCAGCTTTGTGTATTAAGAAAAATAAGCAAATTCTGTCTGCCTGTCATATTTTCATTGGTACAATGGTGCTCCACCTCCACATGCAGAGAAAGCCTGTAGTTCAGCTTAGCTCCAGGAAGCTCACTTGTGTATATGTGTTTGTTCCTGGAGCTGTACATGTGGTAAGGGAAAATGGAAAATTTGCTGGAGTTTTCATCCAGTGCTGGACAGAGCATTAATACCAGTTCGTAGAAGTTTTTCATTTTTTTTCAATGAAGGCTGTTACACTGCTAATATTTCGTAAAGTTTTAGTTTTCTTAGACTCTCTAGGTAGCTAAGAATCTATAGTAAGTATCATATCTTAGATCATCCTCTTCTATTTTTTTTGTCAATAGCTGCTGCAGACCAGTCCACAAAATAGCCATTTCCCAGTTAATCTTATCCACCTCACCCTTATAAATGTATCTGAGGAAAGAATATGTCCTGTAATTTGCATTTATTTTTTGAGTTTTAATTTCATTTCTGTTGGCATTCAGGTCACCAAAACACTCTGTTATGTTTCTTGTTCTATTTTCTTTCATATAAAAATAAATGTCAGGATGATCATTTGAATAATCTTTTTTTTTTTTTATCCTGAAATGATAGGTGCTATCCTTTCTGTAGTCTCCTGTGTGTCTTCTTTCTGTTTAATGTAACCTTTCATAGATTAAAAAGGCAATGATGTTAATAGAATTGCATAATTGTCAAGAGATAATGTTCTCCCAGTGAAATATTGCTATTGAGGCATAGCTAAAGCTTTTATAGCAAACAAGCATGCAGAAACAAAACAAAGATGTTTATTTTCAGAGCAACAAATCTTTGCCATAATGGGCATCTACATCCTCAGATGTGTCATTCAGCCTTTTCAGGACTGGGACCCCACATTACCAGTGCAGCACTTACTACTGGTAGGTCTGATTACTTACATTAAGTGCAGAAAGACTTATCCTTGGTTATGACCAGAGAGAAGCAGAAATTTAAGATTTAAAATGCAGACCCAACCTCCGAGAGACCCAGGAATGTTTGGGGGCTTAGTTCTGATTGCTACCTTTTATCTTAATTCCATACCAGTTCATCTTGTACCAGGGCAGTTAGAGAGTGGGGGAAAATTTGATAAAATAAAAGCAACTGGGCTCACACCTCATCACTACAAAAAAATCCTTCCTAAAGTGTTAGATTTCAAAGCTATTTGAACAGAGACCAGTTGCTGCCAACTTAATTTCTGAATGTTAAGGACAGAGTGGTACTGGACGATGAAAGTGAATTGTACAATATATATGAAAATATTTTCCTAATGGATATTGGTAATGACACTGGAAAGGTCTGTGTAGAACTGAGTAGAGGAGTAACAGCATGGAGCACTGTGGTCTATAAGGAGAGGAGGAATAAGAGGATAAAGGCTGTACATTTATGGAAAGGTAAGGAGCAGCATTCTCTTCTCTGAAATTAGAAAAATAGGTAAGTTCTGTCCTTAAAAATGCTTTTGAAAGCAATCCTAGATTTCTCCTTTCTGGATCAAAGTATGCTGAATTACCTAGCTGACAGAAAATGCAAGTTACAGCCACTAGGAAAGCAACAATTTAAAGTGTAAACATTTATGTTTTACATAATGATGTCTTTAATATTGCAGGAATATTCATTTCAGACTCTGCAAAAATGTCAGAAAAACTAATTCAGTTTCCTGTTGGCAGTTTCAAGAGAGAAACTGTGAAATGAACCAGGAAGTGGTTAATGGTCTTGTTATCTTGTGTCTTCTCTGGTCGTGTTTGAGATCCAGTACCCGAATTACATAGAGAATATGAGTTGGAAATATATGGCCAATAGCAGATAGTGGTACCTCCTTCTCTAGAAAAGTAATGCAGTGATGCTGTAACCTGAGTTATTAAACTGTGAGAGGCTTTCAGGAAAGAGTTTCTGAATTGAAATGGATTTTGGTTTAAAATACTCTATTACAAGACATTTTTTAAAAAGTAATAGAGCTGATCCTTTATTCAACTGTGCACATGCTATAAGCATATATATAATCAGCTTTCTGTCAGGAGGGTTAGATTTGGGTGTATGGGAAGTCTTTGAGCTCCAATGAGAACAGTAGGATGAGTATGTGATACAGTTAGTGTTCAATGAACTTTCACACTTTCATTCAATACTTTAGCTGTCAGGAAGCAAGTGCTGGATGCAGTGCGTTGAAGTGCTTATGTTGCAAGAGCAACCTGTGTTAATGCTGCCGTTAGAGGAACTTGGCTCTATTTTCCAGTGGAAATGCAATACCCAAAAGTACTTGCAATCCTTTGAAAGGATTCTTTAGGAATAACATTGTGGTATTTAAAGTGGTTGGCAAATCTTGTACTCATGTCTGTAGAAGTAGAGAAGAGGGAATTTGATGATGTAGTTCAGCAGCCCAGCAGTGTCATCCAGAAGATCCAAGTGCGGAAAGGCAGGAGTTTGAGAGGGGTATAGAGGGTGTCTGAAATCTGTCCAGTGATTCAAAGCTGTTGCTAACACACTAGTTCTGCCTTAAAGAGTCTGACATATTTCAGTAAGTAAAATCCATCTCAAATGCAAATTTCGAAGTGCACTACAAGAAGGGTGGTTGTGCATATAATAGAACAGATGATGCTAAGTGCAAGGGTTGTTCCCCCAGCTTATACTAGGAGGATTTAAAATTTCAGACAAAGACTAACAATAATATGAGGTTGCATGAAGGTTAATGTTGTTTCAGCAGATGGTGAATTGCAGATTCAACCTGTTGTCACAATAATGAATGTATCTGAAAAAAATATTCATGTGGTAAATGGGAGAAAAATTAAATAGAATATGCACATGCATGCACACACAAATGGAGCATTGCTGGCTACCACTCATATATGCATATCTATGCAAACAATATGAAAAGCAGGACTACAGATTCAAAAGAATGCATCATTAATACTAATCTGTCATCATTTTGCCTGACAGCAATGAGGAAAGCATTTGATCTGAGTCAGGCAAAATTTTGTTGCCCTTTTAAAGGTAATTGACACCCTTCCTCCTCCCCCATGTCCATTTTTTACCATTCTCTCCTTTTCCATTTTACAGCTTCATAGCAAAGTAGCCCAAAAACTAAGTCTGTTTTACTGGAACCTAAAGGGTTCAGCCAAGTGTTGCTCCAGTGCTTTGAAAATCTGTGGTACTTGGGAACCATCTTCAAACATGGAGCGGCTTTTCAGATGAGAATGAAATTGTACCTTTTCCTTCAGTCATGTATTTAGTTAAAATAGTAGAGACTAAAAGCTTTACGTTTTATTTTAAATCCTTTTGAAATCAGGTGAGCAAATTCCCTCTAGCTGCAAATCCATTGGAGTCAAATTATATATTGGGATTTGTTTAAGCTAAATAGAAATAATATGGGAGGTTAGCCATAGCAATGTTAACTCATTTTGTGTATTATGAAGAGCACTGATCAGGCATTCTTGGTAAGTATTCATCCAAATTATGTCAGCTTGTTGACAACACCTGGTTCACAAGAATACTATAAATGGGCAGGAAGGGGCATAGCCCACTGCTTCAGAATTGATATTCTACATGAAATCAAAAGGAAGTTTAGTATCCTTATAGATTTTCAGGCTTTATCAGTTACATATGTCCCTGTTATACCTATGTTTTTCTGTAACTTTCTCTCAAAATGAACAATTCGGGGACATCATTACTGGATTTTTAGGGCACATGTAGAAAATGCCCTCTGTATTTGCTCAAACCCACCAATCCCTAGCACTTCATTTGGATTGGTGTGTAACAAAAGGAAGAACAAAAGTATGTTTAGCTTAGAGTGCATTGTTGCATTTTTACTTCCCACCAAAACAAAAAGAGAGAAAGAACAGGACTGTTAGAGATTATCATCATGCTTTTGAGACACCATGATATTTTCCCAAGGAGGAAATGACATTTCTTAATTACTCTCTTCATGGGTAGCCATGTATAGAGATTGCCAGAAGCTCAGCAGCATATTGTTATGCTGAAGCCTTGGAGAATGATAATGCTGACAGTACAGCACTCTGCCATCCAGCCCTCTTCTCCTTCCCTCGCTCTTCATTACAGCGGCTAATTACTACTGCTACTGGTGGGTGTGCAGTGTTGCTTATCCCACATAACCCCAGCAGTCCTCTGCTGTCAGAGTAATTTACAGTAATAGTGTAATGCGTTCTTGACACTCGGATGCGCTCAGCCCACATGGAACCAAAAGCAACCGTTGTTCTTTTATCAGGCTTGGCTGCCAGATCAACAGTGTTCGAGTGAGAGGCAACCTGTACTTCAAACTGGGAAGAACACAGGACCATCAATTAATACCATTAATTCTTGGAGCTGCGATGTACAAAAAGAGTGTCGAAGAATTTTGTTTCTGTCTCTGCCTTAAAATACATATGTATGAATCTGTTCTTAGATGTTCTTCTCCCTGTCAGTACTGGAGAACAAATAGGCACTTTCTCAACTTCTCACTACCTCAGCTTCATTTCCTAGGAGAAAAATTTGAACATGCTAGTACAATGCAAGTGTTACAGATACTGTTTTAATCAATTATGTATTTGTCTCTATAAAGCATTTAAGTGCATAGGTATGCTTTTACCATATATAATATATAATGGAAGGGTTCTGGGTGACTAATTTCTTTTTGTACCTTTAAAAAGTTCATTTCCTTCCCTCTTTGTCTTACAGGTACATATTTCTAGCTTGTGTGTGGTTAGGGAGGATGAAAATAAACCCCACTGCTGTCTAGCAATGAATTCATAGTTTGACTCCACTGACAGCCCACAGTGACGTTTTTGTGTGGCACTAAACTGCCAGTTAATAGGAAGTCTGAACATTAGTATCAGTTCTGCATTAAATGTGGTTAATTCTGGGTATATACCAGAAAAACTGAAAACAGACTTGCTTTGAGCCATGACGTTAGCAGCTTGGTAGTTGCAGACTTAGAACCAGAGTCTCAAGAGTTTGGCAGCTGTTATATTCACCATCCTAGTTATTCGGACATTATATTAATAGAAGAATAATTTGGAATATGTAAAAAAGCATGTCAGTCATCTTGGTTTAAATAAACTTAAGATGGGATGTTTTTGTAGCAGATTTCTAAGCAAAATATATGTAGTATATAAATACTCAAATATTTACAAGTAATAATATATACATACTTGCAAACTAAACATAAAATGAACAAAATGATTTTTTGAATGTATTCGCTGCTTAGAGCCATGTTTAAGTACCCTGTGATCCTTCTCTGAAGGTAATCTTGTAAATCTATGGTGCAGAAGTTTGCTTTACAAGTGATTAGCCTCTGTCCTGTCATTCTTGAAGATATGAATGGTGTTCCGCTCTTCCCCTTTCCTGTGCAGCACATACCCCTCCTTTCCTGATGCTGAGGTATTGTATTCACAGCCAGTCAGATCTATTAATAAACATAGGCAGGTGCACATTTAGTATATCCTGCCTCACCAGGATACAGTTTTTCAGCCCTGTCAATGACTGACTGAAAGTTCAGGACTGTGGGAAACCCAGCCCTTCTCTTCAGTAAGAGTACAATAGATGCAAATTCCCTTTCCAAGAAGCCATGCATCCTTGTTGCAGTTCCTGAAGAGTTCTGAAGAGTTCAGACTGACTTAAACTAGGAACATGTCTGTCATGTATGAGCTTCATCCTCATAAATCCAGGCTGATTTTGGCCTGTTAGATGAGTCACAGTGGCTCACAGTGATAGCTGATGACAGAGTCCCTTTTAATCCTCTGGTTGCTGCTGGAGAGAGAAGTGAAATACAAACCCTCTGTCATTTCCCTCCTCCTTGGAGCTTGGACCATGTGGCACATGCAGCATAACTCAGCTCTGCTCCATTTGCCTTATCAGAATATATCTCTGCCCTCTCCCTAGGCTGGAAGTAAGTCTTATTACTTTGACCTCCAAAGGGACAATCAGCTGAACACAGTGTAATTGACATGTGAGCAATGCAGAGGAGCTGAAAGGCCTGGGAGTTTCTTTACTTTCTGTGTCAGCTGTTGAGAATCCTCTGTAAGGGGAAAGCTGGAAGATTTGCCTATCCATTATGCCAAGCTGATTCTCATTGGCAGTAGTCTGAGAACATCACTTTGTTCCTAACCTGGCTCGCCAAATTGGAGTGTGTCAGAGCTGGTTCTCTGTGGCAGCCTTTCTCCTTTCTCAGGATTGTTGTTACTGACCTAGAAACTGTGGCTCTAAATGAAGATTGTTGTTTGGCCTTTTTAGGATGCAGCCTTCTCCCAGTGACTTTACTCCATGTATTTACTTTTAACGTTTATTAAAAAATGTTTTGTCAGAGATGTAGATTTTAAAGCACTTTGTAAAAGCTCTGTGCTGCAAGAAACAGCGCATCTAATAGAAGAAAGACCTGGGAAGAAGTCATTACTGTACTTGGAAATTGTGGTGTTAAGAGAGTTGACTGCTTTAACTTGCCTGAGGCTCTGATCAGCAAACTTGTTGGTAATGAGCAATTTCATGGGACCTATGGCTTAATTCTAAAACATGGAGGCTATATAAACAGCTCTGCAGTTCATTACAAAGTTAAATGTGTTTTGCCATTTAAATGGACAGAGGTGACTGTGAGATTTAAGTGTTTCTATTTATTTCAACCAAATACGTTGTACGTAGCAAGGTGAAGGAACATTGAATCATCTCGGACAATGTTTATTTGGTGCCTGGGTGCTTTTTTAGTGTGCCATTTTGTTCTGTTCGGCTTGGTTTGTTTTTTAATCTGATACCATAAGTAAGCAGTAGTCAGACAGAAAGAGAATAGCCCTATTCCCTAATGTAAAAAGTTGAAGCAAGAGATCTGTTAAAGAGGAATTTGAATATACTGTCACTTACTAAAGTGTTAGAGGAGATAAAGAACATAGAGAGGAAGAAGTCTGTGGTTTAATTCATAATTGAAGTCCCCTAATAACACTAAGGTTGTGCATTCAATCCCCATATGAACTGTTCAGTTATGAGCTGGACTTGATGATCCTTGTGAGTCCCTTCCAACTCAATGTTTTGTGAAGTTCTGTTAAATACTGTTGAGTCAGTGAGTATGCTGTGAAAGCAGATCATTACTAAAAAGGAAACCACTGTCTAAATCAAAACAAGGATCACGTTATTTGTTTATTTATTTGCTATAGGGGCCATTTTGCAGAATGTACAGTCGATCTCAGAGGGATTTTCCGTAAAGCTGCTCTTTTCATGAGCCTAAACTGCAGCAATGAAGCCCTGAGAATGCTTGGATGTGTGTCTGCGTGTGCATGTCTGAATATGGAGGAGTGGAGAAGGGAGAGTCACATCACAGTGTCTAAAGCTATGTAGAGCTTTACAATCCCAGAGATTGCAGGAGTGTGTCAGAAAAGGTAACTCAAGTTGAGGCCTGTAGCTCCTTCGCTCCTGTTTAGTTAATGAAAGAGATCATACTTCCAATAAGAAAACAGAGGTGGGCTCTAAGCAGTCCTTGAAAGTGCCTGTCTTTGCTGGCTTTGAGGAGATCAGAGAGACAGAAATCACTTTTAAGATATTGTTGGTGTTGGCGAGTGACCTGCTAAGTCAAGGGAAGGCAGAGAACCACATGGTGGAGTTGTGGAATAAGTCATGATATTCATAGGCTGGAAATCACTCAAAATATCCCAGTCGCTCCTGTATGGAGGAGGTAGTCTGGTTGGATGCCATGGACATGTGAAGAGGATGAACATGCAACAGCTTTTGTGATCTGCTTGGGGTCCACTGAGAGTGAGTGTCTGAGATCCCTTGACCATGTAGGATGGTGACATCATGGAAGTGGTGGTTTTTTTGTGGGGTTTTTTTTTTTTTTTTTTGTAAAAATGTCATCACCGTTGGCTCATTCTCCCATGTAGAGGACTCCAGGGAACACCTGCCCTTGAGGATTGGTCTCTTGGACGAAGCTTCGGGAGCCAGACTGGTTCTGGACAAAGTTACATTAGCATGCAGGTTGATGTTTAAAACAAATAACTCATCTTTCTAATGCACTGTTCGTTCTTGGTTTACATTCTGATTGTTTGATTTTGCTATAGTTCATGATTAATTGTCTGCTAGGAAAGGAAACAACACGATGGTAGAAGGGGCAGGGTAGAAAGAGAACATGACATATTAGCAAGAATGAACATGAGAATGGAAACTGTGTGGTTTACTTTCATGATGTGCAGTAAAAAGCATGTGCTGGATCACTTAACTTAGTTCAGTCCTTCAGGCTGAGCAAAGAGTAAAAGTTCCTATTCCCACTCCTGTTTCAAATAACTTTGCAGTACTGCTAAAGCTCTCTTTAATGGGATTAAAAGGGTCTCGCTCTGCACTTTGAAAAGTGTAGTTGCATCCTTTCCCTTTCTCAAGCATTCACTAGTTTAAACTCCTGACGACTGTTTGTCCTACTGCCTTCAAAAACTTTGGATAGGTGAACCTCTTGAGAAAATGCCTGGGATGAGGAGGTGCCAGAGCTTTGGTAGCAGGGTCACTGTGACTGTCCTGCAGCACAACTGTGGGGTTTCATAGAGAAGTGGAGACTTGGCCATAATCTTCCTTTTGGTTGTCAAAAGATGCCAGCATGGTCTGTTAGTGTCACATGCATTATAATTGAGTGATACATTGTCTTTCCTCAAATTACAGCATATATAATGCTAATACCTATTTATTTTGTCAGAATTATCATAATCCTCACATATATCCTACTCATGACAAGCATGAAGCTATAAAATCATTATTTTCTATTGGTATTTCTATTCTTTTTTAATGTTGCACAGTTACTGATTTTAATTGAGGTGTACTGGACACACAGGAATGCCAAAGAGATATTTTCCCTTAAAAATCTGCAAGCCAGCAGCATCTCCATTCCATGCTGACTTCTTAGACTTCTTACTGTCACGAATGCCTTTCTCAAGGACTTCCTGTGCCTTCAAGTGGCGCTTTTGTATCACCACTTTGCAATGTCATTGGAGAGATGAAATGTCAGAGTAGATACAACCCAAAATCACATCTGTAAATATTATGCAAAGAATAAACTGTGTTCCTTCGCTGTCTCATGTCAGTGCTCTCCAAGTCTATACAGATACCTGCATATTTATATTAATATGCAGCTATATGCTTATTAATGTCATCTATGCAGAGGTGCAGAATTAGCGGGAAATCGGACACAGCACAACGACCAATATGATTCCAGGCTAATGCCAATTTATTGCTTACAAAGTTTATTGTTTTATACATTTAGATCATCAGTATCTCACATACATCAAGCGCTTATTGGCTACTACCTACTGTCCATGTGTTTTGCTTTATTCTATCATTGGCTATAGTTACTTGTTCACATGAACTGCTGTTTCTCTTCTTGCACGGTCCCTTTGTCACGTAGGTATTTCTTTGTTAATTTATTTTTGCAAGTTCAGACATATTTCCCATCCGCAGTTTTCTCTCTTGTATCTTTTTCAAGGTTTTACCACATAGCTGCATTGTCTCACAAACTCAGACTGTCTGGAGTGCTCACAATATGTCTCTGTTCTTGCAAATATCCCACACGGAGGTGGTACAACCATCCTGCAAAATAGCCTTTTCTGCATTGTTGCCAAAAAGGAGCATGAAAGTTGCAAACTCATTCCCATTCTGTGCTTTTTTCAGCAGCATAGTACTGGTAACACAGAATGCTGTATTGAAGCAGGAATGATGTGATATCTGCATTGCATTAGCGTGCGGTTATCCTTTGCAGTCTCTTTTGTTGAGCCTTCATTCTGTTACGTCATGTATAGTGTGATGATATAACAGGCTAGCTCTTGCCACAGGCAGTCAACACACAGCTGTCAGCCTCAGCTTTTGGCTTGTCATCTCTGTAGCTTTCTGGGAGTTCTGCCCTCAAGATTTTCAGCAAATTTGCTCTGGGTTTTCACAGTAAATGGTGTGTAAAGGCAGGATGTCTGTTTTAAATTCATATCAGAAAGAGTCTGAGCTTGTTGAGAGCTCATCTCATTATGGTAATCATGTAAAAACATTGAATAAGAGAAGCCACATAATGTTGTTGTGGATTGAGTGTTCATTCTAGGTGGAAGTGAGTTTGTTTAAATGGGGACGTACTGATCCAATCTCTCATACAATTATCAGGATACATTATTAGCTACTGATGAGCCACTAGTCCTCTGACGTGACACTGACCTGTGCACTTTCCATGTTCACAGAATGGATCAGATTGGAGGGGATCACAGTGGGTCATCTGGTCCAACTTCCCTGCTCAAGCAGGGTCATCCCAGAGCACATGGCACAGAATTTTGCCCAGGCAGTTCTGGAATATCCCCAGTGAGGGAGACTCCATACCCTCTCTGTCCAATCTGTTCCTGTGCTCAGTCACCCTCACAGTAAAGAAATTCCTCCTCATGTTCAGGTGGAACTTTCTGTGCATCAGTTCCTGTCCACTACCTCTTGTCGTGTTGCTCAGTATTACCAAGCAGAGCCTGAACAATCCTCTGACACTCCCTGCTAATACTGAAAGATATTGATGAGGTCCCCTCTCAGTCATCTCTTCTCAAGACTGAACAGGCCCAGCTCCCTCAGCTTTTCCTCCTAAGAGAGATTCTCCAAACAAAGTCACCTCAACAGCCACATTTTTTTGGATTACTTCACCTGCTAGGAGATCATGAAAGTCTCTATGTTCCTCCAGAGCCTCTTTGGGACAGCATTGGCAGGAGAAAAATCAAGGATTGATTGTATTTACTGTATTCAGTTATGTAAAGTATGTGGTTCCACAAGGAATGCAAGAGATCTTTTATACGGCTACCAATTGATCAGAAGTTTGTTCCTTTTTGTTGTTCTTTTTATTGTAATATTTATTTGTTTATTTATTTATTTATTTATTTNTTTATTTATTTATTTATTTATTTATTTATTTATTTATTTATTTATTTATTTATTTATTTATTTATTTAATGAGGCCTAATATTCTCAGCCAGCCTGATGCACAAGACCTTTAGCTAAAACTGTCACCAGTTAATGAGGATTTTCCAGTGATCTTAACCTGAGGCGTAAAAGCAAAGCACAGATATGTCAGTGTTCCCTTGATTTCACTGTCTATTCTCTGGATTCATAAGATACTTTGAACACAAGTTCGGGGTTTTTTAATGTAATAGAATTGCATGATTTTTTGCAATGCATTTATGGCAATCAGAGCCCTGACTTTATGTTCCACCTGCCAGTAGGAAAAGCAAAGCCAGGTGGGAGAGGAGGCCCATGCCTATGTATGTGCATTCGCACATATGGAGTGGCACATGTGAGGCTCAGCAGACATTCTGTCTGCTCCTTCCCTGCAGCTGGGGAGGGAGTTTACCTTCCAGCTCTCCTCATTACATGCAGGACCAGGTCTGTGCCGTTCCACACTTCTGAACATCAGCTTCAGCAGGGTCCTCTGGAGAGCTGTCAGCTTTCTCCTCTCTGCCAGTCTGGTTGACAGTGCAGTACATGAAGTTGTGAAGCACAGAGCTCTACTACCTTAAGGGTTGCAGATTTTTCATTTTCTGTTTTATTTTGGGTTTTTGTTTGGTTCTTTGTTTGGTTTGGGATTTTTACTAGAGGAGAACAGTTGCAGGTTCTAAATTACCCAAGGCTTAGAAAATCAAATTGCTTTTAGTGATAAATCCCCATGTGCATAAACTGTTGTTTGCAATATTTCATGTATACAAGCTATTCAGCTGATTCTTTTTAATAAATCTCATTTTAATAAGTCAGTAAATATCACTGACCTTGTTAGTAATTTGATGTATAATAATAACGTCTTAGAGGATACATTTTTATCCGTGAATATTGTAGATACCCCTTCTGTCCAACAAATAACTATAAAAGCAGACATCCATATGCTCTTTCACACCTAGGAAATGCTAGTGCTAGCAACCAGACACCTGAAATCGCTGTTGTTATCTGGGGAGTACTCTCTGTTTTTCATACAAAACACCTAGCAGCACAATATATCTTATTGTCAAAATAACGTTATATTTGAACATCATCTCCCTGCTCCATATCATGGCAGGAATTCCATGCACAACAGAGTGTTTCTGATCCTGTTGTCATTTTTTTTGTCTATTCTCAGAGGCAAACATTTGATCTTTACTTCTAAAGCTGAATGTTTTTCAACAATGGTATTTTTTCCCTGTCATTCCTGGTTTTTACTTTTGAGTTTTGTCCTCTGGGAAGACTGTGTGTGTGTTTCTGTGCATGTTTGTTATTTTCTGCATATTTTGTATGTGTAGCTAAATAGAATTAATAGTCCTTTGTCTCTCTTTAAGAAGTCTCTTATTCACTGTGCATCACTACAGTTCCTAACAGACATTTATGCAATTAATTCAACCTCTTGACTAGGCAAGTAATTCTGTGGGTGTTTGCAAAGATCAGATGCATGGGACCAGAGCATTAGAGTTAGGAAGAAAGAGGAGGGGAAAATGCTGAAATGTAGATGGTGGTTCTATACTGTAGCTTGGCAGAACTAGTTACTTAAATTACTCAGATTTGTAGAAGCAAAACTCAAAACTGTTTGAGGTTAGTCAGCTGTTCAGGGACCCTGTTGATAAGACAACTTCTTCCTAGAAAAGGGACAGGCATACCCAATATAATGCTATTGAAATGCATTACTGTATTTTTGTTGAAAGTTTATGGAGGGGAGTATCAACTAAAAAAGCTGTTTTCTCCCCCAGAATGTAATTGTGATAACAGCCTGATGATTTCAGCCTCTCCCTTTTCTGATTCTGCAAATTGAGGGATTTTTGGAAGTAAAACCAGAAATCTTTCTCTGGGTCTGCTAAACCTGCCTTGATATAATATTGGGGTTTTATTTATTAATGGAAAGATTGGAAAAAATACACACTCCTGCAGTCGCCCATCCTCTTGCATATGACTCAACCTTGAAGCTTGTACAGGCCACGTCTTCTGCAGGGCATGGTTCCCAGGAAAAGGAAATTAAGCTTTACTGCCTGAAGCTGAATTTGTGAACAGTGAAGACTGAAATTGTTACAGAATCTTCATTTGATGTCGCTCTTTGAAGGTCCCCACATATTTTCAGAGTATTCATATGTTATAGTTTTCTTTTAAAAGTGGATGGAATTTTCCTTTCCCTTACCAACAAACGAGGGGCTAATAGCCTTCATTTTCCCCACTGCACGTATCAAAGGGTGGATCATGGTGGAAAGGGGGTTGCTTGGTGACGCTAAATCACTGGGGTGGGGTAGGGGGCACTTGGGTTTTCAGCTTGCAGGGGAAGGAGGAAGACTGCTGTGGGGAGAAGGGGAGAGAGACGGCTCTCGGGGAAACCTTTGCCCTACGGGTTTTGGTCTCCTTCCTTTTTTCCTCCCGGTTTCCAATCCCTGGATTTTCGGAGTTCTGGTGCTCAAGAGAGAGAGAGAGACTTCACTAGCCAGGGCCTTTTGCATCGGGTTTCCTGAGGGGGTCAGCGGCTACTGGCCCAGGCACGAGTAGCCCCTGCAGCATTGGCATATGCCTCCAGCTCAGAGTGGCATTCAGCCTCCAGCCGCAGACCAAGGAAAAGAATCCCAGATTTTTCCCTCCCTGCGTGGCTTCTCCCAACCGACTCCATACCATCTCTCTACTCACCTGCANCCGGTTTCCAATCCCTGGATTTTCGGAGTTCTGGTGCTCAAGAGAGAGAGAGAGACTTCACTAGCCAGGGCCTTTTGCATCGGGTTTCCTGAGGGGGTCAGCGGCTACTGGCCCAGGCACGAGTAGCCCCTGCAGCATTGGCATATGCCTCCAGCTCAGAGTGGCATTCATCCTCCAGCCGCAGACCAAGGAAAAGAATCCCAGATTTTTCCCTCCCTGCGTGGCTTCTCCCAACCGACTCCATACCATCTCTCTACTCACCTGCAGGGGGCAGCTCAGCACTGGCTGAGGAGCAACGTTGCCACCTGCTGTCCATAAATATTACTGCACCCAATGGGAGCTGAGACTGGGGGAAGTTCAATCAGGCATTATCCCACAAATTGGTTGTTTAGTTCTGGTTGTTTTGTTTCTCTTGAATATATATATGGATATACAGATACATATTGTAGTTAAGAACTGTTATCCTTTATTATTTATCATACCTTAATTAAATTTTGTTTTGAAATTAAGGCAGGCTTGTCTCCTTCTTTGGTTTCTAGTCCAACAAAGTTCCTAAGTTCCTCTAAACTTAGACATTATTTTTCAAAGACATATCCTTCCTTGGAGGCAGAAAGCTGAAGTGCACTGCAGAGTTCACATTTTCTTGGATTAAGCTGTCATTTGACCATTCCAAAAACTGTCTAAGAGGTAGAGCTTTCTAACAGGTTCTCTCTGTGAACTATTTCATTACTGTTTACTAATTTAAATGTAGTCCTCGTGTTCATTTTCAATAGTAACATGCTACATAGAAGGAGAAAGTGAATATGTGATAAGAAAATGGGATTAAGTGCCTGGATTAAACCAGTAAGGCAATCTGCAAGGGGAAGGTAGCAAACACAGAAATGGAAACAACCTGGATTCCTCCTTCTACCCACTGGAAATGCCCTGTCTTGCAATTTATGCCTGTTGCCTCAAGACACTGGCCTCTTGGCTCTGTAGCCGCCCACTTGGTAGTGGAAGTGTCCAGTTAGATTTCCACATGGACCACTTCCAGGATAAACAAAACCCCGTTTCCTTAGCCTTATCCTGTATTTTGTCTAGTTCATTCCTCTAACCATCTTAGCAGTCCTCTGCTGGGCTCTCTCTGATCTATTGAACTCTCTCTTGCACTGTGGGGAGACACACAAGGTTTCGTATGCAATTTCAAATATATAGAGGAGAATAATCTCTTCCCATAAACTGCTAATTACTTCTTGCTCATACAGTTCATTATGGTACTAGTCTTCATGACTACAGTGGTGCATTGCTGACTGCTGTTCAACATTGTCCTCAAATGTATACATGTTCCTACTACCTGAATTGAGTATTTTTCAAAAATCCCATTATTTTGCAACTTGTGTCTGCAACATTCTTTGCAGTGGAAATTTTCCTTTAGGTGAGAACATATGAAAGACTATGACTTTATGTCTGGATGTTGTATGAACACTCCTTTCATCTGGAGCAGAGAACAAGAGTAATGATGTGGCATAAATAGTGTGGGGACACAGCTCTGATGGTGAAACTGTCTTGGCAATGTATTTCTTTTCTGTATTCCTGTCTCCAGCTACTGCTTAGCTAAGGAACTCAAAAGGGAAAAGTAAGATTAACTGTACTTTAGCATATACTCCTATGGCAAAGGGAGTGAGAACCCAGAGGGCCTGGGATTGCTGTTGAGCTTTAATATTCAACCTCTGTCTAGTTCAACAGGAATTACTTTGTTTCTGGTTGGGGTTCCATGGCTGTCTGTCCAGTTCAGATACCTTCTCCAGCATGGGAATCTCAGTCAGCACAGATCTTACAGAAGAATGGAGTCTAGGACAAAAATAAAATCGTCAGCATTGTGGGCTGGGTTGTACAGAGTTTATTATTTCTGAAGTATTTATTAATGAAAAAACATGCAACCCCCCCCTCATATCATAAAAATTTACCATGGATGCTGAAGCTCAGTATATGGCAGAGAATATATGTTATTTCCATGCTGAACTCTTACAAGGTGTCAAATGCCACAGAGCCAACTCTGTCTGAAACGTCTTGTAAACCTGAAAAATCAATGTCCTGGATTGTTTCTTTATTGACCTTGATCTTGCCATCTCCTGAAGTAGTGTGGTGAGATTTGTCATCTTTTGAATGAGCCTGCAGCTACATTCAAGTAGCTGTTGTGTTGATTGTTTGAAGGGAGGGGACTAAACTCCCAGTCCTTTAGCAGACTGATATTGCTGCTGTTGATTTGATGTTGTTAACATCATGCTGTATTATGAGTAGAGAGTAGTGTGGGATGTCTTCAGACAATCTTCATCACAAGATTGAAAGCAGTCCAAACCAAGGGATTTTCTGAACGCCTTTTGCAGGCCTCCTAGTTCCTCCTGTGTTTCATATTCCCCCCCTGTGCAGTGCCAGTGGAAGTCCTAACCTAAATAATGTATAATCACATTGAAAGTTATTCATTAGGTGGATCTTTTCATTTTCTCTTAACTCATATGTGGAAGACAATATAGGAGTATAATATTGCTACCAGATTAAATTGTCTGCTGTCTGTGTTAAAATGAGACATATTTGGAGCCTCATCTCAGAGCAAAACGCACCTTCTTGCAGAGAAGAAAGAAAAATGGCTAGAGTTCGATTCCCAGTTCACTCAAATTGCCCCTCACTGTTGTTATGGGGCATAGATCAGACTTGTATGTGCATTTCTCTCTACTTTTGCCATGCTAATCCATTTTATATTTCATAGAGGGACTTTTCCCAGTGGCAACAGATGTCAGGCTGGTAAGCTGGCTTTAAAGAGGGGGAAAAGCAAGTTCCAGTCCCACAACTCAGTCCTGCACAGAGCCTGAAATGGCAAGTGTGTCAGGAGGGTTCACATTGCTCAGGTGCTGGGGAGGCATAGTGATGAAGGTATCTTAAAAGGTGGAGAAGGTTTGAGAATGAGTGGCTATTAGCAGTATATTTTAAAATAGATACTTTCTTCCTATTCTTTGTGGTAAAATGTGATAAAAAGAAATTGGGAGCAATTTTTCCTCTCAAGTTTAACACTGTCACTTGGGTTTGTGTTGATTCAAGTGTTCTTCCTCAATGACCTTCATCTCCCTGTGCCTGTGAGATGTGAAAGATGCTGTTGACACAAGCAAAGGCTCAAGATCCCTCAGCTCATATCTCACACAGCACTTTACCATGGTATGTTTGATGCTGCATATTTCTGTCTTGCCAACAAAGTGGCAGTGAAAATTATTGCATTCATCTGGGAAAGGGAATGGAGCAGGATGAAAGCCACAGCAAACAATGCTATTTTCCCTTTCTTCACTGTCCTCAGGCTGTACCATACCACCTCTGAATGCAGAAGACAAAACAGAGAAGTCTGGACACTTAAAACAAGGTTTAGAAATGTACTCCACAGAAAAAAATAAGGCCTAAAATGAAATTGTAAGATGCACAATGGGAAAACAATCCCAGGTCTTTATTTGAAGAATTGGTGGCTTCTGCATTTGTACTAAGAAATTAGCTTATACACACTGAAATATGATTGCAAGATAGTACTAGAGGTAGTATTAATCCTCCCCATTCATATTTGTCTTACTATGCTCTCCGCAAGTGCATTACACTGCCAGAAAAATCTGGAGGAAAAAGAAAACATCCTGTGTTGCTCCACATACGTATCAGGGCCACTGCAGATCTCCTTAACACATTTGTTGCTAAATCAGCAGGAACTAAGGAAATGAGGTTTGAAAAGGCAGTACTAGGAAAAGTACGGGATAAACAAGTATGAATGTTTTTAATTGCACATTCGGGTGTTTTTATTCTTTGGTTAAAATTAAGTCTGCCTCACACAGTGGCTATTGTTAGCTCTGTCATGGTCCATCGGGCCTTATGCAGAGGCACCCAACAGACAATTTCTGTACAGCAACACACCTTTTCATTTCTCCGTCATTGCAAGTATGAGGTCATCTTTCTCTTCTGCAGAGTTTTCTTCTATTGCTTTCTCTTTCTGAGGACCTCAGTACTCCATATCCACCCTGAATTGGTGTTTTGGGGGAATGTGAAGATCCCTTGTACTACTGCCACTTGCAGAGCAATTAGGGGAGTACCTGTGGTGTTTTTGTAGAAGGTGGTGGACATGCAGTATCCAGAGCAGTTGCTCTGCTCCTTGACCTGTCAGCTAAGGTGGGAGCACTGGGGGACACAGTCCCCTTCAGCTGTGCCTGCACAGTCTGAAGAAACCACTCCCTGTGGGACACTCTCTATTGCTTATACTGGTTTCAGGCTGAACAAGCCAAGGTGGCTGGAACAGTTTAGGAACAGTGGTGGTTACTGTTCCTCAGACTTGAGAGAAGTCTGGGAGCGTTTGTGTGAATCATAAAGATATAACAAGTCACTGAAGGCATGCTGGAACCACAGCCAGGAGGAAAGGCTAAAAGAATTGGGATTTTTCAGCATGAGAAGAGAAGGCTTCAGAGTGGCCTGATTGTGGCCTCCCAGTACAGGAATGGAGAAACATGGAGAATATTTACAAGGGCCTGGAGTGACAGAACAAAGGGGATATGGCTTCACACTGACAGTAGGTTTTGATGAGATATGAAGAAAAATTCTCCCTTGTGAGGGTGATGAGGCCCTGGCTCTGGCTTCCCAGAGCAGCTGAGGCTGCCCATCCCTGGAGGTGTCCAAGGCAGGGTTGGATGAGGCTCTGAGCAACCTGGTCTAGTGGAAGATATCTGTGCCTGTGGCAGGGGGGTTGGAACGACATGATCTTTAAGGTCCCCTCCAATCCAAACCATCCTATAGTTCTGTGAAAAGACACGGAGCTGATCCAGAGGGAAGCATGTCCTGGTTCCTGCTGCAACATGAGTGGTGGGATTCCTCTCTGCCAGAGTGAGGAAAATAATAAAGACAACATATGCTCTACTCTCAGTTTGCAAAGCCAAAAACGGCTGCTTGGAGCTCACTGCTTCTCTGTGTCTCATTTCCTTTGGTCTGTAAGCTGTGTTATCATTACCTGTTTCTGCTTCTCTGTTTTCACTCCACAGATGCTGCAAGTGAAGCACAAAGTTTTGTGCTTTGAAGAATGTCATATTGTTTGCTTTTTATGGGATGAAATAAATCTGTCAAATAAGAGTTAGCAAAGGGCCAGGTTCTCAGTTCTCACTCTCCTTAGCAGAACAAGCTAACCTGCTCTGAACGGGGGCAGGGGTTGGGGTGGAATGTAAAGAAAGGCTTTTGTTAGGAAAGCTGAGATTACTGCAGCCAAGGGCAAGGAAGGAGGAGGACATCCCCATTGTGCATCATGTGTGGAAATTAAGTAAGACTGCAGAAGCAGGGAGCCTTTGGAATAGTTTGGCTAGCTGGAAAGCCTCAGAACTCCTGGGTGCTGCCATCTACCGTGGAAACCAGCCCCCGGCTGGAGCCATGGTACATTTCTGTCTTCCTAACACGGACACCGAAATCCAATGTACATTTTTGTGTATGTTGTCTAAATAACAGCTCTGTTGGATGAAGTACTGAAATAATTTCCCAGGCCACCTGGTAGGAAATGATGGTTGTAAGTCTATCAGGGAATTACAGTTTAATCGCAGCCTATAGTAGAAAGACAGCACTGCAGTTTAGCATTTTACATGAAAACTGCTGTTGAAAAAAATGTTAGCCCCACTTCAATGGATCTTTGCTGCCAGCTGCAAGCAGTTTCATTTCTGTTAGCTGGCAGAGCTCATTGTTGGCGGACCAAGAACTAGCATTAAAATGTGTGACAGTGCATTAAGGAAACATATTAAAGGGGATTTTAAAACCAGTCAGAGGCAGACAGAGGGACAGGAAAGAGGAGAGCAGGCAGGAGAGCTGAATCCTGCTTGGGGTGGGAATTGAGAGGGAAGAGGTGAAGGGATCATGCTTTTTTCTCTTTAGAGAAATGTTTTATAAGTGGCTAGCAAACATTGATGGCATTCTTCTGCCAGACAGACAGCAAATAACTTAAGCAAAAGAAGGATACAGGGAATCTCGTGTGGGTCTCTCAAGCCCTGTGAGAACTGATAGCCTTTTTGTTTACCTAATAACTGAAGTGATGACTTCTAGTCATCCTAAGAAAGCTCATGGGGCTCCAGAGGACTTCTCCCCACTAAATAGTGGCCATTACTACGGTCCCACTCAGAACCAGGACAAGGGGAAAAGAGGAGGCCGTTTGAGTTGAATAAGTAATTCCTGATACATTACCTTTCCTTCTGACTTGCTCAGACTGTAAATTCTCTATTTCCATATTCATTTGTGAATGGCAGCTCAAACCCAGTAAAGGGGGAGGGGAGAAGTGGACAGGGGACACAAAAAAAACGCCCATCCAATATTCTTCAAGTTGCTGAAAATCAATCATGAGCCCTGAGATGCTAAATAGAAAGTAAGAAAGGAAAACCTTTAAGGATAAAGATTAAAAAAAAAGTCTATATTTTTTCTAACTTGTTGTACTTCAGTAAATATAGCATAAATAAGGCTATGAAAGGCTCTTTTGCTAATTTTCTCTGTGGCTGAAAAACCTTGGGCTGTTTGTAACTATGTCTCTAAAAAAATTCCTTTTCTTTTGAGCCTCAGGCTTCAGTGTTTCTGAAGTAGTTTCTTTTAGGTTTTGTTCACTGCAAGCTTTCCAAGTTGCTGTTTATTTATGAAGAGCATCACTGGATCTTTTGGAACAGGGTGCCCAAGGAAAGAGGTGAACAGCTGTTCAAAGTACAGGTGAACAAGCTGAGTCTGGTCAGGGCCAGAACAGGGTATTTTTTAAAAATAAATTACTTCTCACATAGTGTGGCAGTCTTGTTGTACAAACTCCCACTTTTTCTGGAGTAAGTCTCTGTACTTACGTTAGTTATCTTCCATGAAAAGTAATGTCCAGAAATTGGTCTGGACTGCAGAATTTTGTTTTCTCTCCAGTAGGGAATGGATTTTGTTCCATGATTTTAATTGGTCTTATATCTGTGCTGGAATTGCAGTCACATGTCTTCTCTTTGAGTCATGGAATCTGGGTCTGATCAGCCTCTTGTCTATAGTATAACTACAGAGAACTGGAATCAGGATGGAGAGTAAAGTTTCAGCCAGGCAGTGGTCAGCCCTAGCAGAGATTATCTTTCTGTGGGAATTTTTTTTGTTGTTATTAGAAAATACCTGTTTCATGGCATGCATTCTGTTGTCCTTCCTTGTAGGTCCAACTGTGTTCCCACAAGGCTACTCTGAAGTGCTTCTTTATGCATCTTCAGTCTGTTAGTGATCTCTAGTTGGGCTTGAGGTCTAATTGGGCAATTGAAGCCAAGGGTACTGTAGAACCACAGTGGTAACTGACAGACGTGATCCATATCTAGACCTCTGATACCTGTCCAGTAGGGATTTAAGTTTCTTGATGCCCATCTTCCTGGAGTGTTTGCCAAAGGGATAGAGGCAGAGTATGGACATTGCAAATGCAGTCTGGATAGCCAGCATAGGTATCAAAAGCAGAGAAAATGCTTGTTCCCTTATGTAGCAATTCCCACTAATGCTTTTGGTCACTGGAGGTACAGTCAGGCTTGAGGATTTTTATAAGGGGTAAAACCCTGGGGTAAAATCCTCTGTGACCTTGCCAGCAAGTATCTAGCAGCTGTGCAGAATTTGAGGATTTTTTATTTTCAAATATTGATCTAAAGTGGTAGAGCTCTCCGAAGTCAGAGACGTAGGCTTCGTAGAAGTATCGTCAATGCTTCCTTTATTGATAACACACACACACACACTACATCTACCAGGGTTCACACAGTTGATATCTCTCTAGGCTAGCCTTAGTCGTCTCTCATCGTAGTCGTCTCGTCTCCCTCTCTGTCTCAGTCTCTCTCTAACTCTCTCTCTCTCCTACACAGGTTATCTCCAGCCTAATAGCGTTCACACAGGTTCTATTGGTCCTCAGGCTGCCCAGGTCCTCCCCCCTTACAGCCTGTGGCATTCTGCCCAGCAAGCATGCATTCCTTTCTTGCTTCTTATCTCTAAGTAGCTTCACTCTGCAGTATGTTACACAGACTGGCTTGTGCATGCAGGCATGTATCAATACATCATGCCATGTATCTATCAAGATTCCTACAACATTGATCTGTCAAAGCCGAACCTGATAATTTTGGTCAGTGTGAAGGTATATTATTCTTTCTCTCAGCAGTTCTCTTTCATTCTCACTTTACTCACTTTAATCCAAAGGCTATTGGAATTGAAAAGTTTTCTTTGATGACGGATCAGATTCTGAAGAAATAATCTGCATCACAGTAAACATTTCATATTTGCTTTTTTTTTGTGAGTGTGTATGAAGAAAACTATTCAGTGAGTTATTGGGAACGGTCACTGTTGCTCCAGATATTACTGGTAGAATCAGCTAATCAGCAAAGATACATGTGAGAAGCTTTTTCCTTTCAGTCTCCTGAAAAAGACTGTCTTATATCTAACAGTATGCCTGTTAGATCTTTCAGTAGTTGAACTGAGAGTAGTGTAATCAGGATATGAACAAATGAAATATCTTGGTGTAAGCAGTCATTAGTTGTAAAATTGGATAGTGAAAAAAAATACTTCTTTTAATAGAAGCATCTATTTCTCTGTTCCTTTAACTTGCTAATTGGTTTTGCTCTAATTTATTATTAGGATGCATGCTAATAAATTGTTGTCCTCTTTGCTTCTATTGCTACTCTTGTAAAATAGTCATGAGCAAGCAGGAAACTTTGACCATTACCAAGATCCCTAGAGTTTCTTATCTATTTATCTAATCACATCTGTTTCCCAGTATTGGAAGACTTAGTGGTTGGGAGCAAATGAACTTGAGACAGGTGTAGTTCTCAGATGGAAAGTTTCTGGGCTGGATTAGGAATAGACACTAAAATCCTTTCAGTTTGCATCTTTACTGTGTGGGCTTGCAGGTTAACTATGGTCATTCATGTTACCTCTTCCAAGATTCAAAAACACAACAGTATTTATCAAAATCTCAACCTGGAGGAATTGTTAGATTTCACTGTAATATTGTGGTTTACATTTAGACTTTTTTCCTCACTTTAGCTTATTTTGCCTAATTCTCATCACTTTGAAATGTGAAATACCACAGTTTATGTCACGTATTCTGAAAATTACAATGAGAAAAAAGCTCCAGCTTTTCACAGTCAGATGTATGTATACGGTGCATTCATACACATCACCTTAGTCTTCCTAAATTTCCTAGTTGACAGGCAAACTTATTATCTCTAAAGTGCCACTTGTGCATGTGCTGAATTTAAATATTCCATTTTTGGAAATGTTGACGTGCAGTTTTCATGTTGTGGCACTTGTCTCATGCTTCAGTTTGAGATCCCAAAGCCTCTGGGCCAAAATGTTCTTAATTAAGTCTGTTCATACCTTTGAAAATCTCATCCATCTTAGGTCTGTATTATTATAGATGTGCTCTGGGTTTATCAATTCAGTTTCTCTTGTGAAAGTGGATGAAGAAACTGGCCCAAACTAGAAATGAGTCCAAGTTCACATCTTTATCAAATCTTTTCCCTCATTGAAGACCTGTTTGAGATTAGAATCCCAGTTCATGCTCATTGTAGAAATAGGTGTTTTCTACACCAGTCAGAGCTGACATTTCCCTGCAATTTGTCAAATTAAGGTAAAGGGCTATGATTGGAACTCATTGTTAGAACAGTTTTAAGGGCTTTGTTCTTCTGCAAGCAAGATCCCTGAGATGCAGTGAATTTTAGTGGGTTTAGACAACCATAAGAATGTCTTGACAGAGGGAGAAATTAATTTCCTACTAAATATGATCTTTACCAGAATCTTATGTTAGCAACTGGCTTGTCTGGTTTGTACTTTATATCTTTGTGCTAAGATTTGTATTTACAGTGTCTGCCATTATGCACGAAGTCTTCCAGTGATATTTTTTTTTTTCTTTCTCAGAATTAAAACAGTAGGACCCAATGATGGACTGGGGAGACTTACTATATCTGCAGTAACAAAATGAACTTCTTTCAGTGGCTAAGAAAAACAAAAATTAATACAGTGATTATTGAGGTCTAAACCATCATCATCATCATGGCTAGACTTCGCAAACGAAGATTTGGGAGGGTTTTACCCACGCTTGCTGCAAGCGCACTGGTGGCTGATAAGGCCAATGCGAGATAGGCAAGTCCGGTTGCAAAAGGCACAGCAGAAAGTCTCCATAGGTGGTACTATTAAGGCACGGTTCTTTCTGCTCTGTCTTTTCTCCTCCAGGCTGATTCTGTGTGCGGTTTCAAAGGAGACAGCGGCGTTATAGATTGTGTGTCTCCGTGTCTCCTCATTGGAGGCCAGAGTGGACCATTGATGGTGGTCAATATGGCCAAGGCTGAGGTGTTGTTTCAGGCAGTCCTTGTATCTCTTGTATCTTGTATCTCTTCTTTGGGCCTCCTCTCTTGTGGCAGCCAGTGGCAAGTTCACCACAGAGCACAATCTTCGAGAGGCGGTGATCCTCCATTCTGAGACATGCCCTGCCCAGCGCAGCTGTGTTCTCAGCAGCACGGCCTCAATACTGGTGACCTCTGCCTGTTCCAGAACAGGCACGTTAGTCACGTAATCAGACCAGTGGATGTTTAGGATTGTACGGAGGCAGCACCGGTGGAAGCGTTGGAGGAGTCGCAGGTGGTGGCAGTAGATGACCCAAGATTCAGACCCATATAGAAGAGTAGACAGTACAATGGCTCTATAGACACTGATCTTTGTACTTTTCTTCAGGTGTTTGTTGCACCAGACTCTTTTATGGAGTTTTCCAAAAGCTCTGTATGCCTTTGCTAACCTGTTGTCAATCTCTTTGTCAATCTTACCATCTGAGGAAATGATGCTTCCCAGCTAAGTGAACTGCTGGACTGACTTAAGCTCTGATTCCCCTATGGTGATGTGGGGTGACGGAAATCCTCCTGAGGTGCAGGTTGATAGGGAACTTCTGTCTTCAGGCTGACTTCCAGCCCAAAAAGCTCAGCAGCCTCTGCACAGCAGGATGTTAAGCGCTGCAGAGCTGTTTCTGTGTGAGCGATGAGGGCAGCATCATCAGCAAAAAGCAGCTCATGAACAAGGTGGTTTAGGGTCTTAGTGTGGGCCTTCAGCCTCCTTAGGTCAAAGAGGCTTCCATCAGTATGATACCAGATGTAGGTGCCGTTTTCTTCATCAAGATCTGCCATGGCCATTTGAAGCATCATGCTGAGGAAGATTGTGAATAGAGTTGGTGCAAGAACACAACCTTGTTTCACACCATTGGTTATTGGAAAGGGCTCAGAGAGAGCATCGCCATATCTGACTTGGCCACACTGATCCTCATGTAACAAGATGATCATTTTGAGGAATTTGGGAGGACGTCCTAATCTTTCCAAGATCTGCCACAGGCCTTTTCTGCTCACAGTGTCAAAGGCTTTGGTGAGGTCAATGAAAGTTACATAGAGTCCTTTGTTCTGTTCCCTACACTTCTCTTGCAGTTGTCTGAGAAGAAATACCATGTCTGCTGTACTCCTGTTGGCTCTGAAACCACACTGACTTTCAGGTAGAAGTTCTTCTGCGGGTCTAAACCAAACCCTGTCATAAAATTGTTAAAATTGCATTAGATATGTAAAAATTTGCAACCCCGAACAGTAAACACATTGCAACTAAATAATATAGATTTGATTCTAATGCGTAGTAATTGCAAGAGAAAATATGAGAATTTTTCAAAAGTCATCTTTCTGTTTCCTCATTTTTATCTGTTTTTTCTTCTCACTGAGGAATGTTTAAATAAAAGTTACAGTCACTTCTGCTAGCTTTGCTAAACACATTCCTCTGCCCAAACCAGCAAATTCTCCCCTGCCTCTCAGCCTTCCCAGAGGAACTGATGCTCCTTAGAGGGATAAGCAGGCTGAGGGCTGTCTGCAGTAGAAAGCCCAGCAGTGTGGTGGAACCAGGATTCCAGATGCCCAGTGTAGAAGAGGGCACCAAATGTTTTGGAATTTGGAAAAACCCCTTTCCAGAGGCTGTAATTGCCCTGTTTGTGTCATCAGGGAATAACAGCTCACTATAAATCTGTGTTCGTGTTTGAGAAACCTTATAAATGTTAGCAGCTCAGTCTGTTTGTATTTAATATTTTATTCTTTTTGTTTCTGAAAAGCATTCATGTTCCCCTCTACCAAGAACAGTGTTGTGTTTCCATGAGCCTAGCAGAGAGATAATGTGTTTCAAGTTTTTCCTTAATGATTTGTAGTTAATTTATGAATATATGAAAAAGTCCTTCCTTGGGAGACAGTCCTTGACTTTCCCCTCTCTTGGATCCAGTGCAAGTTTTCCTACGAGTCATGCTAAAAGTCCTATTCTAACTTACTTTGCCCCTCTTCTTGCCTGTCATGGTGTAGCATCCCTTAGTCTGATTCAGACATCCAGTTGGCATTCAGGTAGTTCCCTTTTTTGTTTTAACCCTTCAGGAGACATCTGGTCTTCCTGGCTGGGTTCTTGGAAATGGCCTCTCTGCTTCAGCCACCTAATCCATTCAGTGGACTGAATCCATTCTCACTCTTATACTGAATGAAAGCTGGTTTTCATTCCCACCTGATCCTCTGTTGTTTCACACAATCCCTGAAACAGTATTAATTATTCTCCTTTGCTACTGCTAATTCTCTCCTGAGAAATGTGCAAAACCAACTTCCTGCTTAAAATACACTGGAATGTTTCCAAAACGTTTGGTGTTTGCTACATCAGCTGCTTATTGGGATGTACCTGCTGTTTGTTCAACACATACCAAGACTGCTGTTTGGGTGTTGCAAATGTAAACACATACATTAATATTGGACTGGGATCATGTTTTCATTGGCAGATGAAGGCTGCCTAGCTTGGTGGGGCCAGGAGATAAACATTATAAATTGATGGGATGAATGCTGTAGTATGCATTTTAGTAGATTTAAAAGATAAACTAAACTTTTAGACCTTTCAGGAAGACGTTTGAGAGTCAGATTTTTGGGAATGTCTTTCTCTAAGTCTTCTTGCACATCCAGCCTGTTGCCGATGGTTATGCTGTGAACCACTATTCCTTAGGATATTCTGAAGTCTCCAGACTCTGTAAGTTCTTCTGATTTAAACTAAAGCAAAATCAAAGAATGGATGAGCCTGCATCCAGGACTAAAATATATTCTGATGTCTCAGAGGCCAGAAATCAAATAAGAACAGAACCCAGTATTTCTTATTTAGATGTTCTAATGCTAATTTAAAGACTCTGGCCTTGAGTTTTCAGTGTTGGAGATTGGCAATGTTGTGTCTGTTATGCTGGCTATAATTGAACTACAGAGCAAGACATGAAATTTTTCCATATCATAAATGTATTGGCGAACCTCCTGGAATACTGAGGGACTTCCTTCTATGACAGTCTGCCTTCTGGGAAATTATAGTGCTGCTGCACTTGCAGAAAAGATGAAAAAGATATCTCTGGTTTGCTGACCTGGTTGTGCCAGGGTGGCACTATGCTGATGGTCTCATCTGTAGTATGAATATGCTCGAGTATGGTCTCTCTCCTGAACAGTAGCTCACAGTTCAGCAGAAGCAGATGGTAACTACTTATGTGAAGTTTGCCATGCATAAAATAAGACCCAAAGTGTATTTATATAGTTCAGGGTTTTTCCCCCTCAGGACAGGGCTGGATGGTTACTTAAACGTCTTCTAAAAAATTGAGGGGAAGTTTTTTTCATGTAAAAGAAAGATATGTGTAAGGGCTTGAGTTTTCTTAGAACTTAGGCTGGTTTTTTTATGGAAATTAGCCTCATTGCAATCTCTCTGTCTGGCTTCAGTTTCCCTTGCTTTGCAAAATGTTGGTTGAATTTATTCAGATTTGACAGGGGAGAAAAGGTCTCAAAGATATTATCTTTGTCTGAGTTTCATAAAAATAGGAATCTAGATAGATGAAACTGTGATTAGTACTCCTGCTAAAGAAAAAAAAAAAAGGCACTGTAAGTTCAACCACATTATTAATCAGTCCATGCAGGAGACTGCCAGAGAAAACCTGTCTTCAGGCTGTCTTGGAGAGTCTTGCCTACTCCTGTTTCCATTTCTTTTCCCACTCATAGCCCAGCATCCCCATGGTAAGAGCAGAAAAGTAAAATGAACCTGCACCTTTTCTCCTGGAAGTACTTGTAGTACTCAGCGGCCGTTGGCCAAGTGGTGTAAGCCCCTGCCTGTGGAGCTGGCTCCTCCTCTGAGGACACCAGTCCGAATCCTGAGGAACTCGCTGTCACCGTCCGAGTGTGCTCGGCCGTGGCAAGATGAACCTCAGGAGTAAAGGGGGTGGGGCCAGTTCCTCACCTAAAAAATCCATTGCACAGGCTTATCCCAAGATCTTCATTCGCGAAGTCTAGCCAGCAACAACAACTTGTAGTACTTGTAGGATTTGGAGCAGTGCACCATGATGATACATCAGGACCTTCAGAGACTGGCTCAGTGTCGCAAAGCTACCTAACTCCCTCAAAACTATCCCATCTGCAGCCCTCAGCAGTTCACAGGGGGCTTCTGGCTGGTTTTGGCAAAGGTCCTTGAAGACAAGTAAATTTGTCTGTGGTAAGCTTCATGAAGCCTTTTTGTGGCTGGGGGTGTCATCATTGTTACAGGGTAAACTATGGGATCTGAGTCCCACTGCAGACTGGAAGGAAATGAAGAACTGTACAGGTCTGTGGGAAGCTCTGACCTGCCTGTGGGACTCTGCAGTGCAATCGAGCACTGAACAGGACTGACCAGCTTGGTCCAGATGCAGTGTCCTGACTTGCTGCTGGGGTATTTTTGGGTTATGAAGACTTGGTCTTCCTCCGTAGCTACATACGAGGCTAAAACATCTATGCTGCGTCCAACCTTGGCCTTTGCTTCATAGGCAGCTTATTCTTTCCTAATACGCATGAACTAACCTGAACTTTCAGCCTCAGAGTTAGTGATAAAAAACTGGGATTGATTGTGTCTCCCCTTCATGAGCACCTACTGTCCATAGGGGACCCACAGCTGCTGTGAGTTTGAGGCCAAGTAGTCTTCAGCCCCTTGTGGACAAAGTCAACTGAGGCAATGTCACAGTAGTTTTTCTGAAGAAAGGGTCCCTCCGATCCCATTACCAGCATTGCTGTAGCTGCCTTTTAGCAATTCAAGGAAAGAGGATCCAACATTCCATGGGTAGAGTCTGCTGCTCCCTAGAGTAAGTGCAGGAAGCCCTAATTTTAATCTATGTAAGTGTATGTAAATAGGTCTACATTCTTTCTTCTGTAGAACCTCATGGAATTTGTAATCAATGAGGCCTCCTGGAGCCCTTTAGAAAAGCACTTACGTGGGCAGTATAGCTGCTGAGAGCTGTTTGCCTATGATTTATGTCTCATGATTAAGATTATCTGGAATTTCATATGTTCCTAGTACTAGTTAAAGTGTCCTCAATATTCTTTCTTACATGGAGTCTCTAGTGCTCAAGAAAGACTGTGATCACAATAGCAGGAAAACTATTCCAGTCTTTCTCCTGTTCTTGCATACATACTTTCAGGAAACTCATGTAAAACTTTTGAGGCAAGTTGAAAATGGTCAAAAGCATCAAAAATTCTTAGAGAGGTACAGACAGGTAAATATGCACATCATAACTGTATCATCCTGATTTCTTAGAGAGCCGAGCTAAAAATTAATGAAGTGACCAAA
>VXAU01003173.1:193962-204097 GCA_013399695.1 Formicarius rufipectus | reverse complement strand
AAAAAAAAAAAAAGATAAATGTCAATTCAGATGAAAACCGGGAACAGTCATGTCTGTGCTCTCGTGATGTAAAAGAATTGCAGGCTTTGTATCCCAGCTCAGCCCACTGGTGTGACTATTCGCAGATACAGTAGAGATTCTGAGAAGCTCTTAATTCTATTCATTCTGTATGTGCTTGGCTAGAAATTTATAAATTCAATGTAATATTTCTGGAATCTGGGGTTGGAGGTGCTGTGTGTTCTGATGTGCTGAAAGTATTTTTATAATGGTAAGATTTGGGAGTGTTGTGCAAGTTTTCTGGAGAGGCAGAGACAGAATTAATTATGTATGGATGTCCTATGTTCTAGTAATAACATCATAGGCAAGAAGGTGGTTTGTACTGTCTGTATGTGATCCCAGGCATCATTGTCCATCTCAGTGCCTCTGGAAAGAAGTCCTTTCCATCACAGTCCGTACCACCTGGTGAATGGGTAGCTTTTATTGACCTCAGTGTTTTATGCTGTCTCCAGAGACAACTTGATTCTCTCTGCCTTGCTCCTAAAGAACTTTTCCTGTAAAGACCTTTTTAAAGGTATTTCTGCAGGGAGGTCATGTTGTGCCTGTGCCTATGTTTTAATCAGTGTGTTTCAGTCAAGGCAGAGAAATATTTTGAGCCTAGTGCTAGTGAGTTTTAATTGAAGAGGAAGAGAAAGAAGCATGATTTGGGTCCTTGGGGAAAGTGGAATTTCTGCAGCTGAGCCTTTGAAATAGCTCACCTGTTCTATAGAGAGAGGAAAGAACTTTGAATGAAGCAGCCAAGAGATGGAAGTAGAGCAAGAGAATCTGGAAACTGTGCTTGGAGATTTCTCGTATGTTTGAATCTGATCCAAATGAACCAAATGAACCATGTTCATACATGAGACTTTTCTACTCACTGCAATGATTGTACTAGTAGCAGACTGTTTTAGGAATCTTCTCATTCAATACTAAGAAGAAGACTGTTCTTCTATGTATAGGGCAATTTGTCAAAAGCAATTGTGGCTATATGATACATTGGCAATCTTGGAGCAATAGTCTTGAGCATAAAAATGCTGCTGCAGAACTGCAGGAAAAACAGGGACAGCTTTTTAGGCAGAATGTTAGTGGCTGGTCCCCAGAAGGTCTTGGTCACAGACTAGAAGAAAAGAATTTGAATCCTTTTAAAAGTCCTTTGACTACTTCAGGCAATGTCCTCATGTGTATTCCATAGCCAGGGCTACCAGTTTGACTTTGTAAATCATAGAAAAATTCATGGCTGTAGAGCTGAGAGGCAGAAAGTCAAGTGGTCCTAGCTGGGGAGAAAGTTCAAGTCTGAATCTTCTCAAAGAAGACTTGGGATTTTAGAGGAGCCCAGGGGTATTAGGTTTCTTCTGCTTCCCCTCTGAATTACTTTGCCAATGGTTAAAATCAATTTCAACACGATTTACATGTTCCATCTGGATGCTGTGCAGTGGTAGCAGCACTGACTCAAGGCTTGATCCTGTCTCAGTTGTAATTAATGGAAAAACTCCCTGTAAGTTCATAAAATCAGGAACTGAGTCTTAAGACATTTGAAATGTTACTGTCATTGGAAATACACCTGCCCTGATTCCTCTTTGTTTTACTCAGGTTACCTGTTTCAGCTCAGCAGCTCTCAAAATTTCCATTACATTTGCCACCCACATGCTCAGATCTCAAGATGTCAAAGTCATGAGTATTTTACTTTCTTTTTGAATAAATCATGGCATCCCTGGCTCATGAGACGGCCGGACAAAAACGTGGCTGTAATAGAAGTATTTGCTGTAGCTGAGAAGTGTATAGAGATCAATTAAAATAGCCACTTCTTGCTTACTGGAAAGTTTCTCAGATTTGGCAAATAAAACCTCCAGGGCTGTGCTCCACCTTAAAAGTAAATGGATTTCAAAACCTTGAGCAAAGTCGCATTCAGATGCTTCTGGGATCTAGCCAAAAAGACATCAGTTTTGTTTTGAGGTCATGATGATGGCTTCTTTTAAAGCATTTACAACTTTAGAAGTAGTTTTTCTCCTGTGTAGTATTGTGGTCCCTTGGCAGACCTGGAGAACCACTTTGCAGGAAAAGTGAAGCACTACATAGCACGAACTAGTACTGCGGTTAGTCCTCCATAATGATCTGAGTCCTATAATTCTACCTAAAGGGTACAATTATACTTTATTTTCTGTGAATAATCTGTAACAAAGTAACATGAGGGGTTGTTTAAACTTGCTTTGGACATATTATCCCCATATCTCCACGGAGTAGATACTACGGTCTTGATAGGGCTGAGCTGTGGGACAGAGGAGCAGGGGACAGACTGTGCACCCCAGGTGCAGTGGGCAGTGCTCAGCCATCTCTAACTTTTACAGGGCAAAGTCACTGGCTGTTGTTGCCATTTGCTTGATGAGCATATGGACCTTTCATATATTCTTGGATAATTTATATGTGTTATAAACATCCTCCCTGGCATCACGGAGTGAAAAAGAAAAGGTGGCAGGGTGTGTTTAATGATACACACACACACACACGCTGAAGGCAAGGAACTAGCGGGGCATGGTGGCAGATTGACTCACACTCTGTGTGCTCTCACTGTCAACACGGTGATGCTCTGAACCGTTAATAATAATGTGACATTTTAGCTGGGGGGAAATAAGAGTCTCTTGAAACCTCATTTCTGTCTTACTCTCATCCCACTCCAGCATTCATCTGGATTTATTGAGTAAGGTTAATGGATTATTTAACAGGTTTCTCCCGCTATTATCAGTGAGCACCCTCTGTTTATGTGGCTGGCCTCTCCTGTTCTGTCAGCTGTCATAAGCTTTTCAATTAGAAAAGGGGAAAAAAAACAAACAAAAAACAGGTATGAAATAGGTAACTATGGTTACCTGTGATGTGGCTTTTAAGAAGTGCTCAGAAACCTAGTGGGAACAGAGTTTGGAAGTTCAAAACTTTAATTTATTCAAGAACTCTCTTGAATCAGAGTACTGAAAGCATGTAGAATAAATTCAGGATATTTTCTGTTGTAGAACAAGCCAAGACCAACATATAGACCAATACAGACCAACTGCTTGCTCTGCTCATGTGAGAAAATAGTAGCAGAAGAGGACAGGCTAAATACACTATTTTCTCCTTCAGAGTCTACTGGCCCTCACAGTGGAACAGCTTGTGTAGGCAGCGGTTTCTAGAAGTAGCACTTCCATTGTCCTTTTATCTTCCTATTTACTCTGAAATGGTAATTTTAAAAGTGGTCATGCAGAGCCCTGAAGCTGTATGTTCTTCAGTGGCGTCTTTCAAATAAAGGTGTCTATCTCAGAAATTGAACACCAATCATGCGGTTTCCTGAGTAAAGAAAATTAAAATCCTCTGTGCTTAATTCAATGACAAGATGGGATAATGCTGACATTAACGTTTAATTGGACCAAAAGTGCCCTATGAAACCTGTGTCTTGAGGTCAAAAATGTCACCCTTTAAGCATTTCAGGTAGATCAGTGGAATTATGTACCTTTTGCAAGGCAGGAATCTGCTCTGGGCTTTTCCTGTGGGATTTTCATCTGAACATGTAAGAGAGTAAGTACTACCACAGTGTTTTCTGTCTGCTCTGTGGACACTGCCCAAGAGAAGGGGAGAGTAAGTTAAGCTGTCCAAACACACTCTCTCTGGTCTCATCTGAACCAGCCAAGTACACAGAATACAGGAAAGACCTGTTGTGTCACATATTATGTTATCATAACATGCAGCAACACCATTTGAACACGAGAACTTTTCATCCAGTGCATGATATGTCAGTTTATCCATACACTTCAGTGGAAAATTATCTGCTATTTGGTCAGTAATCATTTGTCAAGAAAGCTGTCTGAAAATAAGGGAGTTTGTAACTTGAGGGAAGATATTGGCCTTATCCCTCTGTTACATGTTTGCTGGATCCCATCTTCACAGAGGTGATTTTGCTTTGCCGTAAGACTGTTTTCTAAAAGGCCAGCACAATAACTCTGAAGCCTCTAAATGTTTACCCCAATTCCTCTTGTTTAGCCAACTTGAAACAAGTAGCATGTAATTTGTTAAGGGTGCATAAAGTTGGGAATATTGCAGTTCAGTAAGATGCAGGGCATACCCAATAAAGGTCAGGGTTCTTACGGGATGATTGGATTGCTGGAGAATTTCCAATGTGTTTCCAATGGAGCTGTGTTCATTCTGAACCTGAGAGGAGGTTGTGCTTGGATATGTTAATCTGGAGGTTCCTTATTAATAGGCTACACACTTCATTGATTTTTAATTAATTTCTGAAGAAACATAGAGGGTAAGTGCTGCAGCCCACAGACATCTCTGTACTTATTGCAGTCTGCATCTCTATTGATTGCCTGTCTAAGGAGCAGAAGTAATCCATTTTAAATACACTTTCTTTGAGAGAGTGAATGCACTGCACAATAACTCTCCAGGTTATAATTTCATTGGCAAGAGGTTGGTGGCTGTGGTAAGGAAGAAGTGGTTCATTGTTCAAATATGCTGCTGCCCTCTGAGCAGGAAAGCCATGTAATCTCCCTTGTGGACAGTTTGGGCCTACAGAGTTTCAGGAAAGCTCTGGTCATGTTACCATTGCACTGGGAACTACTTTATCAAATGCTTTTAGCCTTCCTGCCTGTTTGTAGGAAAGAACTGGAGCTGATCTAACTGCAGCAATTAATTAAAGGGGAAGGAATAGCATTCAAAAAGCCTGTTCAGATTGATAACTCTCTCTGGTTGCCACTTTGAAAAGCATCAAACACTTTCCAGGTGGATGTGATCCACTGAGGGATGAAACCTGAAGTCTCTGAGCACTCCTCAAATCAGAGGACAGGTATATTCCTCCTGCTGGCATGTGTAGCACAGATTACTATGATTTGCTTTTGAAACAACAATTCACAGCCTTTGTCAAAAGGACTGTGTTCCTGCCAGCCTCTTAACTGAAGTTACTTTGCAATGAGTGTTTATTGCCCAGCAAGGAGACTTTTGCAGTAATAAGTTTTTTATTTAGGCAGTTAGTTCTTATTTAAAGGCTTCTTTCACAGAAAAAAAAAATGTGTTGACAAACAGGGAGCTGAAGTTGCAGCCAAAACTGCGCTAAGTGTTTCTGTCCTTTCTGACCAGAGATGAGTTGTGGCAGCTTTAGTGGGCACAGCAGGTGGGAAATCCCGGCTTGCAGAGCCCAGGCCCTGTGGTAAGTCTGGGGAAGGACATCCCTTCAGTGGAAATGAATCTGAACAGTCAGGCTTTTTCTTACACAGGAACTTCAGTAGGGTTTTGCCTTGATTTTTTCTCCTCCTACATGGGGCAGTGTGCCCAAAGGACAGTCTCCTGGAAAAACCTGACTGGTTTATGTGGTCACTTACAGCTGACCTTGTGAGCAGCAGATACTGCAACACTTGCAGGAAGGCATTGGATATGAAGTATTTTGTCAAAGTGTTGGAGTGACCCTTTACCCACAAGTCCTTGACTTTAATAAAGTTTTTCGTATTACAGCTCTAGGCCCTGTTGAGTAACTGAAGGATCAGAAAGTCTCTTGGTGTGTCTCTAACTGCAGCATGTATTTGTGCATCGCATCTGTGTTGACATAGTGAGGGTATGAGAGGGGCTGCAAAGCTGTATCTAGGTTACTGTGTCCTTATTGCTGCTACACTTATAAGCACAGATAAAAGGTACAATTTCTCTCTCTTCTTTGGGCTGCAGTATTCGAAGCTAAGATGTGGTTTTCTTCTGTGCTAACAGGAGAACATCCCTGTCCTTTTCGGCACTTTAGGAATAGCGGGAGTAATGTAGTCTATGTCCACACAGCCCAGAAGGCTGGGACACCTAGACCAGATAAAGGGGTAACACAGTATGACCCAGTTTACCCACTGAAGGCACTAAAGCTGGCATTAGGAGAGCACCTTGCAGCCACACCTGTCTTAAGAAAGCACTGTGGCAGTAGTCTTGAGTTAATTGCAAAGTGGAGATTAGATACAACTCTACAGCTTCCTCCCTCAGGAATGTCATGCTTAAAAACTCACTTTGCAGCAGCTGTACAGTTGTGGCTGTACGTGGGACCAGAACTTGGAGCCAAAGGCAGTATGTCCAGCATTGAAATACCTGTTTTTCATGTCATTTGCATACTTCTACTACTTTATGTAACATCTTTCATCAAACGTGAAGTGCTTCGTAGTCTCTTTATGTTCAGCACCGCCTAATCTAGCTCCATAATTTGAGGGAACCTGAGAGATTACTTGAGCTTTCTGAAGGAGTTCAAAGGACACGTTTCATGATGACAGTGGAACAAATGCCCCTTCTATTGTTGCCATAGGAACCTCAGCACCTACTCAGGATAGATAGCTTCAAGAGATACAAGGACTGCCTGATACAACACCTCAGCCTTGGCCATATTGACCACCATCAGTGGTCCACTCTGGCCTCCAATCTGGAGACGTGGAGACACACAATCTATAACTCTGCTGTCTCCTTTGAAACCGCATGCGGAATCAGTCTGGAGGAGAAAAGGCAACGCCAAAAGAACCGTGCCCTGATAGTACCACCTACGGAAACTTTCTGCTGTGCCTTTTGCAACCGGACTTGCCTATCTCGCATTGGCCTTATCAGCCATCAGCGTGCTTGCAGCAAGCGTGGGTAAAATCCTCCCAAATCTTCGTTCGCAAAGTCTAGCCATGATGATGATCATGATGATGAAGCTATAAGACCCCACAAACTAAGAATTGAGAACCAACCTGTTCAGCAGTGACCCACTTATCTGGGCTGTGTAAGGGTGAGATGACACTCCTGAGATTTTAATTCAGGATTGAAGTGGGTCTGGGCACAACAAAATGTCTGCTCAGTCCAGTCAATTAAGTATTGAAATGTCATAAGCTTAAGAAATTGCTTCTCTATCATTTCTTTCTACTCTTCCTTCCTTTATGAATGACTTGTCATTTTGGAGTAGCCTGCATTTTTCCTGTATTTCTAATTTAATTTAGCCTCATACTGACTTTTCCTTCACTTTTGCTTCCCAAGGTTTTTATCTGTTTTTGGGGGCTTTTTTTGGTTCTGGCTGTTTGGTGTTTTGTTTTGTTTTGTTTGATTTTGTTTTGGTTGGTTGGTTGGTTGGGTTTTTTTGTTTTGTTTTGTTTTTTTGGGTTTTTTTTTTGTTTGTGTTTTTTTTGTTTTTGTTTTTGTTTGTTTTGTTTTGTTTTTTGGTTGGTTGGTTGGTTGGTTTTTTGTTGTTGTTGTTGTTGTTTGTTGGGTTTTTTTGGCTCTTGTGCCATAGCTTAACAATGCAGTACATCAGGCTTTCGGACTCCTATTTCTGTAACAAATATACTACAGCAGCCACATGATGCAGAGCAAAGATCTCACACTGACTTCTTTTTACACAAACTTGTTCTTTTGATGGGTAACTGGCATGTTTATATTGCTACAGATAGTGTGTATCATCCTGTAGTTAGTACAAAGCCAGCTCGTCCCAATTTTGTGCTTCTTTTTCTGAGCACTGTGCAATCACACTCCCATGTGTCAGCAAACAGAATTTGTACTTCTGGGTGATCCACAGGTGGAGAGATATAAGACTGACCTATGTGCAAAACATCACCTCTCTTTTCACAGTGGAAGTAGCTTGAGTTACTGTGCTGGTTTAAACTTAAACTGGCAGGAGAAATGAATGCAACTCAGAATGGGATTGCAAGTCAGAATAACAATTTAATAAAAGATCACAAAATACACTGATACAGAAGGAAAATCCGTTTGACCCACAAAAACAGATGTGCAGCCCAACTCAGTGGGGTCCAAGCAGAATGGAGTGCACCAACCCCTGTCCTGAACACCACGTGGCTCCCCTGAGTTCAAACTAAGAAGAAAGGAAGAAACCTGCTGGTGAAAATGATGGTTGCAGTCTGGTAGCAGTCTCAGTCTGGTTGAGGCTCTGGATCTGACAAGGTCCCAGTCCCAAAAGCCCAATCTTATAACTGCTTGGGCTCCAGTGGGAACACCCAGTCCCTCCTCCAGGGTGGAGAGTTTCACAACTCTGTTTTACGCTGTGAGATGAACAATGGCATATTTTTGGCATCCCTAATGGCCCACTAGCAGATGTGGCCCCTCAGGTGGGTGTGAAGGTACTAATGGCTCCCCAGAGGGGAGTTCTCACACCTGAGTCATAGGTGTGAAGACAGGAAAACTTCCTTATCTCACAGAAGTTCCTAAATACTCCGCTTGTAGCCTGAGGGGCCGAGTGTGCCCTGGGCAGCTGCTGCCAATGGGCCACTGTGAGCAGTTCATGACAAAAATGACATACAGGGTTTAGAGTACACAGTGACAAACTGATCCTGGCTACTATAACCAGGACAGTTACCCATGCAGGAGTTGTTTTTCTACTGGTTATTTTTCTATAGGGGTAGAAATCCATCTGCACTGGGATTCGTCCTCTTAAGTGTAAAGTCTTGGTCTTGCTTCTGTGTGCTCTGAGCAATTTAGTCCAGAAACACTTGGCAATATCACAGCAGGACTGTGATGAAAGGGATATATCAGCAGGCATGAATGCACAGCATCCACTCTGCTCATGTTACACCTGCTTGAGTACAGGCCTAGGAAAGTTTCAGTCCTCTAGTCATGCTCAGGTGGACGTGAGCTGCAGGAAAATCCAGATAGTTATATAAAAATTCTATCCTAAGGCTGTGTCTGAAGATGACCTTCTTGAGATAAAAGCAGTTTTACCACAAGGTACAGTTACATATGAATAGCACATTGCTTCAAACTTAAACTGTAGAGAAGTGAAACCTTGAGAGAGCTTATCAGGTGAACAGGAGATGGGAAGAAATATGTTACCAGCACATGAGCTTTCTTTGTCTGCTCTTTACCAAAAAAAGAGAGGTTAACTTACCCCTTATAAATGGGAACTAAATGAACTCCTAAATACTTGGAATTATACCACAGCCCTTGATGCAACACTGAGAGTCCCTTGCCAGCTTTACCAGAGTTTGCAGAACTCCTAACATTTTCAGAAATTCTTGGCAGCTACCCTGGTGGAGGTGTGCATAGCACAAAGTGTGAGTCCCCAGCTCGGTTTGGTGGCAGCTCTGGGCCAAAATAGAGAGCATTCTTCACTTTCCCTTGGCTGTGAGGGTGACCCCCCAGTCCAAGCTCCCAAGCAGACCTACATGGACACATCACACCTCTGCAGCTGAGTCAGTGTATTTCAGAGCAGCCACCTCTGGAGTAACAGCTACCTGAATGATTCCAGTTGTTTCTGACAACAAAGGGTACTGTGTTTTCCTTGGAAGTCTATTTAGCCCCTGGTAAAATAACACTTTTTCCGTGGGATGTGTGGGGGAAAAGATGATCATTTGAGGCTTTCTGCAGTGATTCACATTATTAAGGTAACCTCAAGTTATTAGGATGATAAGAGAGCAGTCTCCAAGGCTGCACGTTATTGTTCATGAGATTTGCACTTAAATTTTTCTTTGGTCCTGTACCTGTTTGATGAATCTGTCATGTGTCCTGGCTTTGGTGGGTGGAAGTTACCAAAGAAAGACAGGCTGCTCCTGGGTGGGATAAGATCAACATGCCCTCAAATTAGGGAAATACCTATATTTATTATAAAAAACAACAAAAGTTTCACTGAAAAAAAAATAGTTTGTAGTGGTTTTCCTTTGCACTGATACTACTTCTTTGGTGTCCTGATTTTAGTAGCCAGGATCAGTTTGTCACTGTGTGGGTGTGTATTCTAAACCCTCTATGCCATTTATTTCCCACGAACTGCTCACAATGGCACATTAGCAGCTGTTGTCTAAGGCACACCCCACCCCTCAGGCTACAAGATGGGTGTTTAGGAACTTCTGTGAGATAAGGAAGTTCTGCCTCCACACCCACCTGAGGGGTCATGTTTGCTAATGGGCCATCAGGGATGCCAAAAATAGGCCATTGTTTATCTCACAGAGTAAATCACCCATTGTTTAAGTCTCTGCCCTGGGGGAGGGACTGGGCGGAGCCTAAGTGGATATAAACTGGGGTTTTGGGAATGGGAGCTCTCTTCAGATCCGGAGGACTACCAGAGCCGCGAGCAGCCTGAGACTGCCACCAGATTGCAACCATCACTTTCAGCTGCAGGTACCTTGTTTTCTTTTTTTTTTTT
>VXAU01003173.1:55423-193841 GCA_013399695.1 Formicarius rufipectus | reverse complement strand
TATTCTGACTTGCAATCCCATTCTGAGTTGGATTCATTTCTCGTACTGGTTTAACTCTAAACCAGCACATTTGGGCATGTCATGGGTTTCTGCAGGGGAATTTTAATAGAAGGGGGGGCTTCCAGGATGGTTTCTGTTAGAAGCTGCTAGAAGCTTCTCCTGTCCTGTGGAGCCAATGACAGCCAGGTCCAGGAAGGACTTCCTGCTGGTGGACAGAGTTGAGCCAATTAAGAATCATAGTCATACCTCTGGGATAACATATTTAAGAATTAGGAGTGTTGCGTGGTTGAAATTCCAGCCATATAACATCACAGAGACCAAGGTCAGAGCAGGAGGAGGCGAAGGAGGGACCCCACACTGGAGCAGGGTGGGGGGAAGGACTGAAAGCTATTCAACTCCCCCCTCTCCCTGAAGCCCGTGGAGATCTTTTGGGGTGCGGAGATCCCCCTACAGCCCCTGGAGGAGCAGGTGGATGCCTGAAGGAGCTGTTGCCCTGTGGGAGGCCCAGGATGGAGCAGGATGCTGGAAGAGACTTGCAGCCATGACTCTTGGAGAAGAAAATCCACCTGGAGCAGGTTTTTTCCCCCCAGCAGAAGTGCTACCCAGGGGGTGGACTCACATTGGAGAAGTCTATCAAGGATTGTCTCTCGTGGCAGGGACCCCACAGGAGCAGGGGAGGAACTCAGAGCTGCGCCCCCCTTGCAGACCGTGGTGAAGACCGTGGTGGAGCAGGTTGTCCCCCTGCAGCCCACAGAGACCATCGGGGTGCAGAGACCGGACTGCCCCCCATGGAGTGACCCCCAGGACAAGAGCAATGGCAGCAACAACAGCCACCTGCAAAACTCCCATTCCCTGCTCTCTCGGACTGCTGGAGGGAGGGAGGAGTGGGAGGAGAGGGGTGTTCTTCAGACTGATTTATTTCTTACTTTTTAGTTTGATTACTTTTAGTTTTAGTTCTTCTCTTGTTAGTAATAAATTTAAGGACTTAGCTACTCTGAGTTTGTTTTGCCATTATCTGTCAGCTGTTTTTTTGCCTTTTCTCCTTTTTCCTTTCCCTCTGGGAAAGGGGGGTGGGTCTGGAAGTTTGGGTGGACACCAGGTGAAAACCACCATAGAGTAGGTGAAGGTGTTTATGTTTACTTTTGTAATTTGAATTGTCTTGCATGGTGCAAGATCGAAGACATATGTTAAATTTTAGTGATTCAACAGACTTCCATTCATCTTTAGTAATTATTTCAAAAGGGCTTTGCATTTAATAACTTACATACCTGCTTTAATTCTGTCCTGAGCAGTGAATACCTTTTTTTTTCTGGAAACGAAGTACAGGCACCTGATGGAAAGAGCTTTCAGGTAAGACTCATGTAGTTCAAAGAGTTGGACATTCCCTGAATGGCAGCTGCCACCTTTGAAACAAATCCAGAGGCATCCTCAGCAGGGAGGTGGGACTCTGAAGAGTCCAGAAAAGTGGAGAAAATCAAATTACAGCATCTGAAATAGTCTGTGCTTGTAACTCTCACACTCTGAGCTATACAAATGGAGCCTGTGCTTGAAAGCTGCCTCCAGAAAAGAGGAGACAAAACGACAGCAGCAGAAAGTAATACTGGTAAATAAAAAAGTAAGAAAACCATGACTTAAAGACAGGATATCTCAGGTGACAAATCTGTGACTTGCCAGCAAAGCGTCTTTTTTTTTTTAAACAAAGCCCTTTATTCTCCTGTTTCCTCCACCAGCCTGACTTTGGTGATACTCCTCTTTAGTTGTCTAAAGCACTGGAAGTCCTACTACTTTATGAACATAATTTTCTATTTTCAACTGCTGTTCAGCACTTGGAAAGATCAGAAAGCTGTCCCATTTGACACAGCCTTCTTTCTACTTTTCCACTTCAGTTTGTTGTCAGCATGTTATCTCATTTTCAGGTCTGACTTTTTTTGTGAAAAGAACATGAGCATACTTGACTGTAGCTAAAGTGATCATTCTAAATTTATCTATTCACCATACCGGAGACTTCATAAACACTCCATAATAAAATTGGGAGGCTTTCTTCTTTTATAGATCTTAATAACTTTTAGTCTATTCAACAAGGTAATTTTTGTTCTCTGTTATTCCTACCCAGCTCTGAAAGTAAACTAAGAGCAGGATTCACCTCAGCTAGTAAACGTGGTGATTTCCACCCCCATCCCCAGCTGTGAAAGAAAAAGGGCTATTCCTCACTCACCCTGAAGTTCCAAAGGGAATTGCTTAACTTATCTGTGTTATAGCTGTTTGACTTATTAATAGCATTAGGCTCTGATTCAGAGAGTGATTTTAATATTGAGGGGTCCTAGTAATAATTGCATTTCTACTGAAATTCTCAGTGAGGAAGTATCAGTGATGGATAGGTCATGGTGGATTCTTGTGTCCATGTGAGATGAATCTGGGCTCAGAGATAATGAGACAACTGACCTTTAATGACTTAATTTCAAACCTCCCTCTCAGTGATTTTAGCAAAAAAGTCCCACTCATATTCTGCATATGTACCAAAGTATGGGGTTTCATATTATCGTGATATGTTACACTTTGATAATTTTATAGGAACTGGTTAGGTCTCATTTGGACAAGCCCAGAAGGGTGCTTCATTTCCTGGCCCTCACAGATAACATCACAAATGACACACATAAATGTCTGTTCAGTCAGGGTTTAGAGCATCATTTTTACACACAGGTCTCTTTCCATTGTCATAGACTAGGGTCGCTTGTAGTTTTGTCTTGTAACTCTCTTAAAATGTCCTCTTGGTACTCTCCCCTGGGCTTTTGGGGTGGTGATGGCAGCTGTGTCATACAGAGAGTATTTTTTATCATACTTCTGTGTCTTGTTAAAAGATTAAAGATTCATACAGAGCTTTTTTTCCTACCAGGTTAAAAAATGTCTTCAGGTGATGGTTTTTGGCATAGTATATGTTTAGACAGTATTGCTGCAATGTATACTTGTAGGAGTCTCATTTTTAGATTCTTTTCCTTCTGCTTGTATAGTCTCATTTTATTGCAAATATATACATACATTGAAAATATATGCATATATACCTTTCCACTTATAATTCTGCCACCCACCTTTAGAACTGGTTGATAGGGTATCAGGAAAGTTGAACATGTTTACTCCATATGTTTCTAGGAGGATTTACATTCCTGCAGGATGTGGACTCGGCAGAGGATTTTGTAGCTGTCAACCATACATCAGCTGTTTTTAGTTTCACAGATAGCACAGGTGGCAAAAAGCCCTGAGAAGCTTGTTTGACATAGATGAAGTAAACTGTTAGTACACTGATACACAGACAGCTATTTCTACCCTCTTTATGGATATAAAAGAAAATCAGCTGTGGTATTAGTAAGGAGCATTACTCAGGTTGGTGACTGCACATCTTTCTAGTTCTTAAGAGAGTTTACGTTGAATAAACTAGAATCTTACACATGATATTAAATAATAGCACAGGACTGAAATGAAAAATGAAAATGAATGAGTAGAATAAACAATGTAACATCCTAAAGTGTTAGACTACATGTTTAAAAAATAATTGGAAATTAGATATGTAAAGAAGGTAAGATAAGACCAAGACGGCATGGTTAAGAATTTGCTTGTTTAACTCTTTCAATGAAGGATGCTTTTGGACACCTTAACATCTGTTTTTCAGATGGTAATTCTTGTGCTAAGTCACAGTGCTTCTGGTTTCATGAGGTGTTTGTTGTGTGACTCACAGTTTAACCCATGAGATTTATTTGTCCATTTTCTATGTGGCTTAATTTTTTGTCAGAAAGCATTATGCTTTCAAATACATACAGTTCTGGTAGTCAAAAGCCCAAAGTATTGATTTGCAGTTGGTAGGAGGATGTGTTTGCCTCAACTGACAGTACTTCTAAAGAACAATTTAATTTGCTTTATGCTAAAGAATCCCTGTGTCCCCTTTCAAACTGCCTTCATATTGACTCCATTTGCTTTATGCCAGAGGCCCTGTGTCCTCTTTCAAACCACCTTCATGTTGACTGCATGAGATAGTGTTAATGCCAAACATTCTCCCACATATTTTCAAAGGCTTTACTGGTGTTTGCACTGAAATTTTGCATCTAAAACCCACAGTGGTTTAGGGCTTCAGTTGATGTTTTTTGTAAGAACATCCACTTTCATTGAATCATAGAATTAGAAGGGACCTTAAAGACCATCTCGTTCTGACCTTCTGCTGTGGGCAGGGACACCTTCCACTAGTTCAAGTTGCTCAGAGCTCCATCCAACCTCGCCTTAAACATTTCCACAGATGGACCTTCAACAGCTTCTCTGGGCAACCTCTTTCAGGGCCTCACCACCTTCACCGCAAAGAATTTCTTCCTAATATCTAATCTAAACCTACCTTCTTTCAGTTTCAAGTCATTGCACCTTGTCCTTGTAAAATGTCCTACATGTCCTTATGAAAATTTCCTCTCCAGCTCTCTTGTAGCCCCTTCATATACTGGAAGGTTCTAAAAGGCCATGTCACCCCAGAGCCTTCTCTCTTCCGGGCTGAAAAATCGCAATTCTCTCAGCTTTCCACTATGGAAAGGGTAGTTTGTATGGGTTTAGGTATATATGAACCTCTTAATCTGTGAAGAAGAATAAAATCTGTACCATGGCTCTGAGTAATCTGGTTGTTTTAGTCACTATGTGTGGGTCTCTGAATTGCCATCTGTATTATGGGATAATATGAGCTCTTTTGTATTCAGCGATGATGACTTTTTAAAAATTACCATATATGTTATACAGACCTAATATATTAAGAGATACCTTAAGGGTAATTATGAAGTGTGTAATTTCATCTGTAGGTTCTTATAATGATGGTTAATGTCATAAATGCCTTTTAATGAAGTAACCCTGCCCAACTATCCTTGTGTGTCGTAAAATTAATAAGACCAAGCTTGGGTGTTATCTCAGTGTCACAAAGCATCATGTAAACTTCCATACTGATGGTAGATGATTAGTCTCCCATCAGAATGAGGTTAAGGCTGGGAAGCTGGAGTGTGTATGTTACCTTATCTTTAAAGGCAGCTGGATGGACTTGTTAACAAAAGTACTTCTAACAGAATATATATCCTCATAAAAAATTGCCATTGATCTAGTGTCTTATTATAATACTACAGGCAGTATTTTAAGGGAGTGAAATGGCAAGGGAGTTTCAGCACTTGGAATAAAGAATTGTTTTTCATCTAATTCACTGAGGGTAGTGAAAATTTGTGTCCAAGTTAAAGCCCTTTGGAGATGGACAAGAACCTTCATCTTAAATTGAAGGCACTAGCTTGGAATGTAACAGAGATGGGATTGGTTCCCAATCTGGCCTAATTACTGTGAAATTTTGGCTTAATTGATTATTTTTTATGGTCATCACATTTCCTGTTTGAAAAATAAGGGCCATAATATTTATTTCTTTGTCTCACATTTCCAGATTTTAAATTTGTTGAAGCAAAGGAGTTATCTATGTGTTATTTTGTTTGAGTTTTTACCCTTTGGTAATTGCATCTGTAGAATCATTCACATTGGAGTAACCGAAGGTTATGTAATCCCACGTCCTTCTCAGAGTAAGGGCAGTGTTGAACTTCTGACCTCTAGGCCATTTTCTCATTGTGAATACTCATAAGTGAAGCAGACATTTTACAGTTTACTGATGAAAGGTATTTCTCAAAAATCATGTAAGATTCATTAAATTTAATTTACTGTTCTTATTCCTTCAGGGAATGATGTACCTGGAAGAGAGGAGACTTGTCCACCGTGACTTGGCAGCCCGTAACGTCTTGGTAAAATCACCAAACCATGTGAAAATCACTGACTTTGGCTTGGCCAGACTTTTGGAAGGGGATGAAAAGGAGTATAATGCTGATGGAGGGAAAGTGAGTACTGAACATGTCTGGAAGTAAATTTATCCTGATGGAGGGAAAGTGAGTACTGAACATGTCTGGAAGTAAATTTATCATGCTGTGACAAATCTCCTGAAGTTACTTTTCAGATCAGTGTATTCCTGTGGGACTATTATCTGTATAAGAAAGTCTGCCAGTGACTTAGCAAAACCTTGTCTTCTAGAACTGTGTTGTGGCAGCACACATAAAAGCTGTTCATTTTTTGTTCAGTGAGCTTCTCCAGGTGCCAAAATACAATTACACAAACAGTTTTCACACTCAGAATTAGGTTTTCCTCCATTTTGCATCTTGCTCTAAGGACTTCAGTTCAAGGAGTGATGAATTTTCTAGGGCATTCCCGGCAAGCCCATTTTTCTGGTCAGTGTGCACGTCAGTAACTTGCAGTACCATTTTCCCAGGCAAGTAATTTTCCAGGAAACAACAGGGAAGGTCACGGAGCATGTTTGTAGCATAGGAGAGTTTACCTCTTCTATCAAATTGAAAGATCTGGCATCCATGACTCCAGTACCATGCTGAATGCCAGGCCACTAAAAACCAGCTTGAGGATAATTTTGAAACCAGACATTTCCTCCTATTACTTTCCAGCACACCACACCACGTACATATTGTGCCTCACCCCATTTCTACTGCCTTCAGATTAATGCATTATAAAATTCAAAGGACTGTAAGTACATGCTACTGCTGACTGCTTCCTAAACATCTTGAAATTCCATATGTTAATGTCACAGAACACCAAGGGATTCTGCCTCTTTTGTCAGTCATTTTCCTGGATGTTTAATTTGCTTTCTGTCTACTTGCTAGCTGCATTTTTCTGTGTTCACTTATGCCCTTGTCTGGGACAAATAGCTGTTGTCAGCGTGTGCTATTCTCTGGAACGGGCTGCTGCTTTGTTTGTGTGGTTGCTGCCCTTGGCATCTGCTGCATGGATCAAATCAGCATTTCAGGCTCTGAGGTAAAGAGCTTGAGAGGAGTCACTGATGTGTTCCCATTTCCCCATGGAAAGAAACCTCCTGTCATGGAAGGTGAAGTTTTTCCTGATTCTTTTAGTTCTCTAGTGCTCTTTTCAGAAACCCCTCAGCTTCTTCCCTCCATCAGCCAGTGAATGACAGAAAATGAGTTGATCCTTGCAAACCAGCAGCTATGTCTTAGACTTGTAAGACCAGTCATACTGCTGAGAGCTTTGGAGTAGGATTTTCATGTCACATGTATAACTTCATTCCAGAGAAGCATTCTGTCAAATCCAGAAGACATAGGCAGCTTCAAGTTGTATTAAGAGCATGCTAAGGGAGGTTCAAACTGAGCAATCAGATGATTGATCAAGTTGCCCACAGAGGTCACGTAGTTTCCATCTTTGAAGGTGTTCAAGTCCAGACTTCGTAAAGCCCCGAGTAACTTGGTCTGATCTCATAGCTGAACCTGCTGTGAGGTTGAGGTGGGACTAGAGGCATCATGAGATTGCTTCCAACCTGAGTTATCCCATGGTAAACAAGGCAGCCTTTGCTCCTTCAACCGCTGTTCATATTTGGAACAACCCAGCCCTATTTAATGGGAATGAAAGCAATGCACTTCTGCAGTGTTTAGTGGAGGAGGATGAACTGCCTTTGCAGGAGCTTTGCCAACCTTATTACAGGGTGCTATTTTTGCCATAACTCTATGGGTTTTACTCATTAGTCAACTTCATGGAAGGTATTTTCATAAGAGTTGAAATGAAGACACATTCTCTGCTTTTATGCCCACCATCTGTTCAGATTCTGTCTGCAGAATTATTCTTTGGTTTATTCCAGTACCTCATCCATAGTTACCAATTAGAGGTGACCCATACAAGTCTCTGCCAGGTAAAAATCTGTTACATGTGTGTCCATTAGAAATTTATGGACTGAGCTGGGCCTGATGGGCCCAGCTCATGAATAGGAAACACCATGAATCTTATTTTAACACAAAGTCAATAGGGTGGACCCTTATGCCAAACTGTGGTTTGGTTTGCCTGCGTACCTTCTTTGTCAGAAGACATGATCTCCCCTGAGGGTGATTCACAGCTAGAGGGTAATGTGGGACTTCTGACTTAGTTTGGGAGCAACTTTTCTCCCTGCAGTACTGATAGGAGAACTGGGACAGCTAAATTCCTAACAAATATTAGGAGTTAGAAACTAAGCACTGTAAGGTCTCCTCCTTGCCTGTTTACCCTGATGATAGGGATAATGAAGTATTATGGATGCAGCATTATTAACTTGCCTCATTAGGGAACGGTTGAGATAGCAGTGTCTGTCATTGCAAACTGTTGAGGCCGGAGAGCTTTTAAATACCACCTTTTCTGCTGCACTTCTGATTTAGGGGAATTGGATGCAATTTTTGGTGATGATTGGTCACACAGTTTTGTTGGAAACATGAGTTGTTTCACTACATCTGAATCAGTAGATATAAGAGGTTTTGCAGATAATTGATTCATGTTTCTCACCTCCACATGTTTTATGAGGCAAAGCCAGAGGGTAGGAACAGTCATTTCCTCTGCTAGGTAGTGCTGCTGGTTTTTTTTTCTCAAGCTTGCAGCTGAAAAAGGAAACAGGGATGAAGCTGATGTCTTCATACAGGATCTGTCTGTATTGTTTTAATAATGTATTTCTAAGGGTACATTTCTCTTGTCTTTCCCTAGATGCCAATTAAGTGGATGGCTCTGGAGTGCATACACTACAGGAAATTTACCCATCAGAGTGATGTTTGGAGCTATGGTAAATCTTCATGTGATTAGTTTAAAATTTTGTATCTTTTAAAGCTTTAAACTGAGTTGTATTACTGTGTTAAAGATATCCTCTTTTCCTAAAGGAGTTATTTTTTTCTTTAAATGTGTAACTGGGCAGCAGTTTTTACTGTCCCCTGTGTTACTTCCCTGCTAACTGAAATATATCACTGTGATGTTCCCTGCTGGTTAGAGTGTTGTAAGGTCTAGTCTGGTAACAGTTTGTCTGATTATTATGACAGAAGAAGGCCTCTTTCAGCTAAGCCAAAGATTCGTAAAAATACAGATGCAGGTCATAATTTTCAGCAGTGTTTGAAAATCTCAACTCTAAAACCCATGAATGTCAAAAAGCATTTTCAGACTTAGAGAACTTTCTGTACCCACAGTCAGATAAAAGAGAATTTGTCATACTACAGAGCAAATATGTCAAAATAAAGAAGAGACAGGCTCTCCAAACTAACTAGAACAAGCATCTATTTAAGTTCACAGGTGACTTTGGAACTGGTGAGCTACCCACACCAAAAAAAAAGTTTATTCATTTAGTGTTCATAATTGTTATCCAGATGAACTGTTGTGCCACATCTGCAGAGCTGTTTGCCTGTTTGTCTACTGTAGCTATTACTAATGTATACCTTTATAAATGGCAGTTTTAAACAGTAACTAGGTCTATGGCATCCTATTTACATTTTCTGTTGCCACATATATAATTTTGAACCAAAAAGGTGTAGAATTCTTGTCATTACTCACTTTTACCTGTGGGTAGCAGCAAAAGACACTGTTTGCTGTGACTGGTTAGCTTGTCTTCATCAAGTCAGCTGAGAAAAACCTTTGAGATCTTATAAAGCTGCTCCTTTGCTTCAATTTCTATATCCCCTGGATTACTTAAAAAAACAAACAAACAAAAAAAAAAACAAAACAAAAAACACAAACAAACAAAAACAAAACAAAACAAAAACCCAAAAACAAACAAACAAGAGCAAAACAAAATAAAACAAAAGCCAAACAAAACAAAAAAAAACCAAACAAAAAAAACCCACTTTATTTATGAAATTCATTTTAAATGCAGGAAGCCCAGAACATCTACAGTCAGAAAAAGGACAAGACCATAAACAATTGGCAAATTATAGTTATTAAATATCAAGAAGGAAGTGAATAACAGTGAAATAAATATATGTTTTATTCATATGATAATTTTGCCTATCACCTTTCACATGAGCATGACAGCTGGCAAAATATGGTAATAACATGGAGATGTGTTTATAATGACCAAATAAAAGTTAAAGAAACTGGTGTGAGGTCAGCATTTTCAATGTTTAAGATTTTGTTTGGGGACAAATTCTGTTACTTATATGGTCTTTATTTCCAGCTCCAACACCAAAACAAATCGGATGGCTTTTAAAAAAGAGAGTCTTGGGTTTGTAACACAGCACTATCATAAACTCAAATCCATATAGTGATTTAAGGAAAAAATAATTCAAGTGCCTGTGAATGACTTACAAATCAAAGACAATGACATAATGTTACTTAGTACTGTACCTTAGTGGGAAATTGATGCTCTAAGTTAGGGAACATCTGCACTTTTCCCCCTTAAAATAATAGGGTACATCAGCCATTCATTTCCCTTTTTGATATGATAAAAGAGTGTGATGCATTCTTTTCTTATTGCATCCATTTATTTTACCACTGTTCATTTGTCTCAGACCTTTCTCTTGTGCCACACAACTATCATGCTGCTTTTTACACCCATAAAAATAAGGGAAGTTGGTTTTTAATATTAATACAAAGTGCTGTCTAATAATTTTTCAGAGGTTTTTAAGTGGCAGACTGTCATAGTTTAAGTCCAGATGGCAACTAAACACCGTATAGTTGCTCACTCAACACCCCCTTTCCCCACCAGACCAACCTTCAGTGTTTTTAGAGGCATTGGTAAAGGATAAGACATTGCAGTCCAGAACTGGGCCAGAATGCTGTGCTTGTAAGGGAATGTGAGTAGTGTGACCTTAAGTATTTTCGCTCTTTTTTTTCTGCCTAGGAGTCACTATCTGGGAGCTTATGACCTTTGGTGGGAAGCCATACGATGGAATCCCAACTCGAGAGATCCCTGATCTCTTGGAGAAGGGAGAGCGGTTGCCTCAGCCTCCAATCTGCACTATTGATGTTTATATGGTGATGGTGAAGTGTAAGTAATTGTCACATTTAATTTCCCTGTGTTCAGTGCAAGAGGGACACTGGTTTAGAACAGCTGCTATCTGCAGTCTCTGACAGTGCTGGGGAGTAGGACAGGCTGCTTCAAAACAAAAGCTTCCCAAGTTACTGTAAATTCCATTTAAATACTGTATACACATCTTTTGCAATTGCAAATGATACAGATTTAGCCAGGAAGGGCTGAGTTAGCTCAGCATCTTATTACTGTCAGATGGTATCTCATATTCTTGCTGTGAAGTCAAAATTGTATGATTGCTGTTGTAAACCCATGTAATTTGCATGACAATTGATTTTGATGTTAAAAATATATTTTAAACCTAACTATGGTACATGGATACCCACCCACTGAAGGTTGTGAGGAGAAATGCTGGTTCCAAATATTGAGGAAAGAAATTGCAAAGATTTCATAGTAACATAGTAACAAGAATTATGGTGCAATTGTAATAAGAAAAAGTAAAATTAATAGAAGAAATAATACAGAGAGGAATATTTTTTGTTATTCTTAGTCCAATACAGAAATCTATTAATATTTTTACTTCAGCAAAAAAGAACTGTCTGCACATTATTTCTTCGTACTCTTTTATCTCTAAGATACCCACACTAGTGACAGTATCCTTCAAGGTTATGCTACTAATTTAAAAAGAATTAGAAATATCTCTCTGATGTTTCTGGCTTAATTTAAGTGAGATCTGCATACAGACATCTCATCTGTTTTATAAACTCCTTTCCTTTTTGCTTTGTACACAAAAACAGTGGGAAAACAAAAAGAAACTAAAACTGGAAGAGGTAAATAAAGTATCTTCTGAAAACATTTGTACTGCCACGCCAGTGTGGAAATTGTCTGAAGAGTGCAAGGGATTTATGTTGATTGAGTGCAAAACTGTCCCATCTAGTAGGATTTCCAGTGAGTATGAGGTGACTCTCAGTGGAATAAAGGAAGCCCTAGAAGATGCAGTAAGCTGGGAGAGGGAAGGTTACAGCTTGATGCACAGACTTAGCCCTGTAATGTTTGTGCAAAATTCTTTATAAGCTTTAGTAGCTTTCTTTTTCCTGCTTCCATTAGCATCCCTGGAAAGAAGGAATATGCTCTTGAGAAGCTTCTGATAGGATCTTCCATTAGAAAAAGCTGACAGAGAGCAACTAGTTGCTATTGGTGACTACCTGTATTACCTGCTTGTTTTGCAGAAGTTAGTAGCAGGGATTGAGAATTGTTGTTCGTAATGAATGGTTCTTAGAGAGTGAAGAACAAAGCAATCACTCTTTGTTCAGTTAAAATAAGATCTAGTGCCTCATGTGGGGCTGTGCTAATGATGTAGGCAGGTGAATGCAGAATTGCCTGAAGGGCAGATGCCAGGTCAGTTGTCCCATAGATCTGTTGAACAACTCTTTAATCTAAGTCACTGTGGGACAGTATGTCAGTTACAGTAAAACTGTATTTAGTAGTAACTTTGTAATAAATCCACTAGACTCTAATGAGATCAGATTCATTGTATTAGAGGCTGAACACACCCTTAATAAAAGACAGTCAGTGCTGACATCTAAATGGACAAAACGGGGAAAATCATAAGGCATTGTTACTGTCTGGGACAGAGAGGAGCTCAGCACAGTAAGAAAAAAATAATCCATGCAGTAAGGAACAACCTAGTTTGGCCAAACTCAGGAGTTTTACCCTGTATGCATCATAAAATTCTAGCTTTCCATTCTTCTTGGTTCTTTATTGCTACTTTTCTTTAGGCCAGAGCTACCAAGGACTTCAAACATGTGTTTTTAAAAACTGAATGACTTCTTCCCTTGACAGTTAACTCTTTTCTTTGTCATCCATCTTCTGTCCTCAGGCTGGATGATTGATGCTGATAGTCGGCCAAAATTCAAGGAACTGGCTGCTGAATTCTCTAGAATGGCTCGAGACCCTCAGAGATACCTAGTAATTCAGGTAAGCGAGACTGCAACATCACTGAGGGGCAAAAAAAAATTCTGTGAAATTTTACTGTTAGGGGTGTTGCCTTTTAATCTCTTGAAGTTCAAGGTGTTCTTGAACTTAAAGGAAACAGTGACCACAATGTTATACAAGCGAGAAGTAGAATAGACAGTGTCAATATCTCAAAAACAATAATATTAATTATACAATTATCTGGAGTTCACTTCCTAAACTTGTATTTATTAGCACATATACAAGATCTGGCTTTGCAGGTTGCCCAGTGCTTTGCATTTTCTCATGAAACTGGGGACAAGTTTTGTCCATTGGTGGGCAGTGGGTCTACTTTTAGACCAGGGACTTGGTTGGTTCTACAATTGATTAGGCTGAATCTCAGGGGATTATCCTGAAGAGACTTTTCTCTGTACTGCTGAGATCACAAGAAAGTTTCTTTTCATAAAGGCTTCTCAGAAGACAGGGAGTTCTGTCACACTGTACTTCTCATCCTAGAGAGATGCTTCCCTCTCTTTTCTCCTTCAGCTCTGTAGGTTCTATAGGCTTCACATCCATGTGACAGAGCCACAGCAGCATAGTTCGTCACATGGTACTGCAATGTGGCAGCAGTATCTCTTGAGTCCATCCAGCTGGAGATGTGTGTGCTTGAGTACTGGTGTGTCTTTTCATACATTCTGTGGAAGCCTAGAGCTGTGCATGTGTTTTTCACAGCTCAGACTCAAGCCACAGAAAATTTATCTAGTAAGGTCCTTAGGTGTAAACAGTTCAAAGGAAAATGAAAAGAGAAGTAAGGTGATAGTGAAAGACCAGAGACCAGAGCATGGGAATAGTTTGATCCAAGTGATGATACTCTGGTGCTATATCTCATGCCATATCTGCTCCACACCATGGAGTACAGGGCAGAGGTACATCCAGCCAGTCCTCAGGCTCACACTGATGTAAGAATTCCTAGAAGAGGAGCTTCCAGAAGTACAGCCACGGACACTTCATGTCTCCTGATTGCCTATGGGTCTAGTGCCAGTCTCAACACGCGATGTTTCATTTCACTGTGTAGATGCACTGGATGATTCATGGTGTGTTACTGCATAGTGGGAATGCATGCTGCTCTCCTTTAGTTGAAAAGTGAAATACTAGTTAAGAGGATTTGTGGTGCTGAATGTGAAATTTCCCTTGCAGTATTCCCCACTGTGGTAAACTGTAAGTTCAGCTGATACAAATGAATCTGGAAAAATCAGTCTGATTAAATGACTTCATTAGATAGGACAGGTTTCCTTATTTCAAATACTTCTTCCCTTCCAAATACCTCTTTCCTCCCTTTCTCAACCTGTCCTTCCCTCCCCCATTTCATTATCTGATGATATTTTATCCTGTGAGGTTCCTCTCCAGTGCTTCTTACAGACAATGTAGGCTATGAGCTTCTGGGGGAGAAACATGGATAATTCCATTGCATTGGTATCTCTGCCATCATGACTCCCCATTCCCTCCAGATGCAATCAAGAATGACAAGCTTGTTGTTGAGGTTTTTAAACTGCTCTGGGTGCACTCTACAGTACAGCCATCATTCCCTGCTTTATTCCACATGTGGCATAATAGTTCTTGAGGAGTAGGATGCCATTCTTTAACCATGCAGTGAAGTTTAGCATTGTTTCTATAGTCTCTTAGGTGTTTGGGGCATGGGCTGTCTTTTGGGATGTTTTGTGGCACCAAGTGAAGTGCAGCCGAGATTTTCCTCTCCAACTTGTAGGTGGTGTTTCAACACAAACATATATTACTTTTGTTGCCTGGTTTGATTTTTGTTATTTTTAGCTCTGTTATATTTTGCAGAGCTTTCCATATGGGTGGAGCAAAATTTATCCTCTTAAGTCCGTAAAAATACAAATTAAAATAAAGCAGACACCCAGACATGACAATTTCCATGTTTTCCTCACCTCTCCTATTTCAGCCTAAATAGCTGAGATATTTCACAGAATCACAGAATATGTTGAGTTGGAAGTGACCTACAAGGATCCAACTCCTGGCCCTGCACAGGAACACCCTCCCCAAGTGTCACATGTACCCAAGAGTATCATCCAAATGCTTCTTGAACTCTGTCAGTCTTGGTGCTGTGACCACATCCCTGGGGAGGCTATTCAGTGCCCAGCTACCCCCTGGATGAAGAACCTCTTCCTAATATCCAACCTGAACCTCCCCTGACACAACTTCAGGCCATTCCCTCGGGTTCTGTCAGTGGTCACCCCAAAGTAGAGATCAGTGTCTGTCCTTCTTCCCCTCACAAGGAATTTGTACCTGCAGTGAGGTCTCCCTTCAGTCTCCTCTTCTCCAGGCTGAACAAACCAAGTACCCTCAGCTGCTCCTCACACACTTCCCCTCAAGGCCCTTCACCATCTTCATTGCCCTCATTTGGATGCTCTGTAGTTGCTTATACCATATCTTATCTGTACTTACTTCACAAATATGTCAGAACTTAGGTCAGAAACAGAACTTGTATGGGAAAAAGAAAAAAGAATAAAAGCTACATCACAAGAATGCAAAAAAAAAAATGGCTTGGCTTCATTTATGCAGTTATTCCCCTTCTGTCATCGTATTTCCAGGGGGAAAAAAAAAAAAAAAAAAAAANAAAGAAAGAAAGAAAAAAGGTCCACAAACAATGGGGATGTGGTGCTTTAGAATAAAAGCAGCATTTGTGGTCCCTGCAGCCTGGCTGCCAGGGCATGAAGAAGGTTGAAGGAAAGGTTATTTTGGAAATTTGGAAATCATCTATTGACATTTTTCCTGTCTCAATGCAATCTATTTAGGGAGATGATCGTATGAAGCTCCCAAGCCCTAATGACAGCAAGTTCTTCCAAAACCTTCTTGATGAGGAAGACCTGGAAGATATGATGGATGCTGAAGAGTATCTTGTTCCTCAGGCCTTCAACATCCCTCCTCCCATCTACACCTCTAGGACAAGAATTGATTCCAACAGGGTAAGAGCAAGATCTTACAGAAAATACTGGTTATTATAAAAGCTCAGATAGAGATTTAAGTTACACAAATGAAACACAGGCCAGCGCTGCTTTGGAAATTACAAGCTCCCATTGTAAGGAGAGTGGCTATAAAAATGTTGTCCTTGGGTTCCCTGTTCGTTGTCCTCATGAATTCTAAATTAATAGCTCATCCTTGAATGAACAAAGGCTCGACTTGAGCTGCCTCTCCTGAAAGCACAACTGAAACTCATGAATTCAAGCTGTGTTGTTTCTCCATTGCAACTGGCCTGGAAATGCACGACCCTCATGCTCTCATCCCTGCAATCCTATTGTCTTGACAGAGTTGGTACTGATGTAACTGAGGGCAGCTGGAATATATAGATAATGTTTCTTTGTGTCTGGAACTGGATTTCAGACCCAGCCCCTTTTTCCATTTGTATCTCATGCTTTCATAGCCCTCCTTCACCAGTGTTTCTGCTAAGCACATCACAGATATCAGCGTGCTGATCTTCATAACATTCCTCTCGGGAGGAAATGCTGCTCATTTTGCAGAGGGAGTTAAGGGACAGAGAGTGTTCAGGAGGAGTTTAGAAACCCTTTGGACCTCCTTATATAGTTACAAAGCCATACCCTGGTGTGAACTGGTTACACCATGTGAGACAGGGAAGACATGAGTGAAAGAGCCAAGAGTGTATAAGCTGAGTCAGTATCCATGCTTTGACCATACACTGAAGTTCCTTACCTTCTCCTGAGAAAATCGGTGCTTTTCTGGAAAAAGCAAGACAAAAGCTGATCTTAAATAGTAGCGATTTCATAAAGAAATCGCTACTATTTTCAAGGTAATGACACTAGAGAGGTCTGGATTCATTGTAGCTTTTCTCCTGTATCACTGGAAGTCAGTGAACCGAGGATGATGCAGGATTTAGCAATAAGCCGGAAACTTGCTCTTTGTGGCAACAAGAGTTAAATTTTAGTGTTGATGTAGATCTGAAATAAACCAGGTTTACTCCTAGCTGTCTCTGGAGAGGTTCTGTTTCCTTTACTCCCCACTTCTGAGAAAAGAAGTTAACTACAGCAGTTACCTTTGAAAGGTACTTACTGTCATACTGATGCAGATCACTTAGTCTGACACTGTGGAGTACTGCCATTTACACCAACTTAGTGTTGACAGAGCCGAGTCCAATGTATCAGGTTTTTTATTCATCTCACTCCCACAATTGCTGGAAACACTCAGGTACATTCAAAGGAGAAAGGATCAGTAGGAAAATGTATGCGCCTTTTCAACATTTCCTTTTGCCTAACGTATTTAGTCCCAGCCGAGTAGAGGAGTCCACTAGAGCTGAGGGAATTAATTCTAACAAAAATCCAAGAGTAAATATTCTGAAAGGTTTATTTAAAATGTGTTTTTGGGGGCAGCCAACACGCTCAGTGGGATATTCATGGAATGCAAACACAGGCATTTATTAATTTTTATTGTTATTTACTAACATTCTGCAATTCTTTAATGCAGTGCTAGTGCTTCCAAACAGGGGTACACCTAGATTGCAGGAAGGCCATAGCACCATGTTCCTGGAGGTGCTTGGGGCCAAGCTGAAAGCCCTGTAGGATCGTAGCACTCCTGGTTTCCTTTGCAGAGAGGTATTTTCTGGAGGTAGTACATTTGTTTCGTCTCTGTGCAGAAAGCTACATACTTATCTGTTGTTTTTGTGTACCACTACGTTTCTTGGTACCTTGACTATTCTTTTAATGAAGATTCGTGTTGATTTAAACAAAATACAAAGTCACTCCTTGAAGGTAATAGTGCATCTGCTGTGCACAGTTCAGTACAGATGGGTGTCAGCCACAGGAATCATATGGAATCAAAATTCTGTCAGAGCTCTCTATCTGCAGTTGTCTGAATCTGTCTTAGTGTTTCCTTTGGATAGCTTGTGATTTATGCTTGTTTAGTGTAGTACATATTAATACTGCACAAACTCATTATGGTGCTGCTGCAGCCATAGATGCCAAATGAATTGATACAGCTTAGACAGTTTGTGCTCTCTGTGTCTAGCAAATTGCATTTTATGGGGAGATTGTGAGGCAGTTCAATGAAGGAAAATGCTTTGACAAGAGCTACATGATTTTCATATCATTTTCAGAGATCAAAACTATGAAAGATTCTGTATTGCCAAGTTTAGTTGTTCCAGTTTCAGTGGAGAAGGAGTCAGTTGTATGATAGCAAGGCATTGTGCTCCGTCTCTGGGTGCATTTTACTGACAGCTCTAATTGAATGTTCCATCAGTCTGGCTCTACAGGGCACAGAAGTCTGCAGGAAGAAAGCAGGGAGATCATGAGCCTCCTCACACTTAGGCTTTGAAGTCAGGGAATGAAGCAAGAGAAGGACTATTTACTTTCTCAGGAAAACTCTGAAGTTTCTCTAGTGTGGTCTCAGGTCTAAATCCTTGCAACTTGTTGCCTGGGAGAGACACCACTGAGTGAGGTTTTGTAAAGCACTGCCTGCCTTCTCCCTCCTATGTAAAGGAAAAAGTCATTGGGATTTGAATTCATAGCACAGAGCTGCAGCCCACAGAAAGACGACTGGAAAGAGGGAAGCCTTCTGTGATGTTTCCAGCTCCCTGGGAAGTATCACATCCTTCTTCCTCCAGGGATTAAAAACTCAGACACAGCTTCAGCATTTCCATCACACTGACACTTCATATTAGTGTGTCCTGAGGACCTGTGCTGCAAGGAGTAGAAACCCACACAGGGTCTGGTTTGTAACAGTGGCCTCTGTTATGAAGTTCAGTCTGAGACTGCTGCAGCTTTTAAATAAAAATTAACATCCTAAGCTAAATTGAATTCTTTCATTGGATTTGAAACTCTTCAGTTGCAATTTCAGCTCTTTAGCTTTTTCTAGTTTTTATTTTCCGCTGTCTAGGGATACTCTAGAAATATGGAGTTTTAGATACTCTGTGCTTCTGAGAGATAAGCTGAGTTCTCAGCAGGGTTTCCATGAGCACAGGACCCCAGCTTGTGCTCGAGTGTCCTACATTCACATCCATTAAATGAGTCATTCAGGTATTTATAACAAGTACTGCCCTGTGTGCATAGAGATAATACCGGTACAGAAAGGTCGCTGTGTACCCCATGATGCTTTTTGCTCTAAATCTTTGGCTAATTCCTGCTGAAAACCATCTATACTGTTTATTACTTGCTGATACTGTCCCTGTAATTTTATTCCATACACTGTATATCATGGAAGCACCTGCCAACCCTGCAATTAAATATCAAGCAATTTTATTTCAGAGATGTCTAATCCATATGTCCAGGAATACTATCCTGCTCAGCTAAAGCATACTGTGCTACACCAAAAACCAGTTTTCAATTCTCTGAGCAGTATCCAGTGTGCCACGGCAGCAGTCCTGATGTGGCCTTAGGTCTGGTAGTGTTGCATGGCTGGATATGTCTGTGTATAAAAAGATTATTCCAAAGTGAAATCAGGGAAGAAGTTATCTTTATGATTAATTTGTTCTGATTTCTAAGTTTGAAAGGTAGCCATTTTCAAATCACAAGATAATGAAGGAGATCATTGCTAGTGATTTTCAGATGTGTTTCATGTGTGGTGGATGGTGTCTTTCCTTCTGCAGTTTATCACAGACAATAAGAACTGTTCACCTAGTGGAATCACTACCAGAATTAAGGGACTTTTATTAAATTTCATGTAAAAGAGCTTAATTTCTTAGGCACCTGCCTGTAGTGCTCCAGTGGTAGATCAGATCTGATATGATCTCCTTTACACACTGAAATACAGCAGATTAAGCTGTCTTCGGTTACAGGTGAAAGGAGGAATTTTGGGGAACAATCAGAGGGGGCACTTCCCAAAGTGTTGTCAGCACAGAGGTACTGCCAAGGGCAGGTGAGGAGAGCCAGCAGTTGCTTATAGCATCCTTTCCTCTTGGCAAAGCAGACAACAGGAGAGAGTCATAATTTGACCACAATTCACCTTGTGTCCAGGGCTTTAGTAGCACCTGGTCCCCATTTCATTTTCTGCAAGAAAAGGCAGTTAAGAATTCCTACACAAGCTCTCAAGGTAAGTTATTTCTCCAGGTACGTCCTGGCCACATTGGATTGATGGCAGTTAAACTGCTTCATCCTAAACTCAATACAAAATTTGTGTGAAGAGATATCAAGGCTAAATGGGGCCATTGAAAGCATTTTGTACAACCTTCTGCCATAGAATAGGCCAGAACGTCTTGTCTCTTAATTTCTGCATCAAGTGTAAAAATTCTCTTTGAGTGGGAGTTTGTGTTTTAGAAAGATTGTCTTGATTGTACCAGGTAGGATGGAAAATACATCCTGGTGTAGAAAAGTCTTATTGGGCAGTTAATGCTGACTTTTTAGCAGATTTTGGATCCTGTTTCTGTATGCTATGCATGCTTTTTAGTGCTAGATTTAGGGACCTGCTAGTTATCAGAAACCTCTCTGGCATAAAGGGCTGAATAGGATAGTCCCATTTGTATATGTTTGTTGTTAGAAGATGACAACAATGATCTTTTCATGTGGTTTGTTTGTGGTGTTTGTCACACTTCTGCAGTATCTCTCCAAAACTAATATGACTAAATCTCTCCTTAAATATGATTCCTGTTACTGGAGTCTTGTCAGTTCGTGGACTTTTTTATTTATTTCTATCCTATTTCATTAATTCCTTCTCCTTAAAAGGTGATCAAAACCTTTCTGAAAATCCTAATAGTAATTTTTTTGCTTTTCTACTAGACTCTATCACTTCCTTATGCAAGTGTGGCAATGAAATCTCCAATGTCAGAACCACTGATCTTGTAAATTAACTAGACATTGCTTCAAAACATGTTATAACATTTCAGTTTATTACACTGACACTAACTTTTTATTAGCTCTCTTGCTTCTTGAAAAACTGCTTGAATAGTTAGAAAACTTTGTATGAAGCCATTCTCTATTACTTTTATTGAATACTACATTTTGTATTTTTCTAGTAGAGTCTAGGCAACTGGCTGCACTTACTGTCTTCACACTTTTAGGATAATTCTGGAAGTCCTACCAACTTCTCTTTCAAGATCTTTGATTCCCATTTTCTGCTTTCCTAAGTTTTAATGATATCCTAGGGGTAGGAGACTCCTGTCCATTCTGCTCTGTTTTTTACATTAAGCAGTTCCCAGTAGTTGTTAGTGTTCATTTTTTGTCTGGTAGACAATGACAATTATTTTACTTACTGTAATTTTTTGGGGGGGCAGGAATTCTTCTGTGTCTATTTCTAGCCTTTCTTGGAATCGTGGATAGCACCAAACCATCTTTGTCCATGAAAAGCAAGAGGTAAACCCAGACTAATACTAGTCAGCCTAATTTCATTGCTCAGAGTAAAGTTGTGAGAATAAATATGCAAAAATACACGGTAAAATGCATTACATGAAAAATTATTTCAGTCTTAATATTTACATGAAAAAGGAAATCTTCTCACAAAATATGTGTACTTAGAATAGGAGTATTTAAATACCTTTTTAAAATGTGTTAAGTTTGCAAGAGGAGAGGGGAAGAAAATTCATATGAAGTACTCAAACAGAATAGATGATGCCCAGCTCTTCACAGACAATTCTTTGAAATGGCCATTAGTTTCTTGCTTTGCAACCAGGCCAACTGAAATCAGTGGTATCACTCAAACAGTAAGCCCTTCTTAGCCTGAACTGATTATCAGGATCAACTTGTTGAATTGCCTCATGGATTTGCAGGTCAAGTGCCTTAGAACAGGAGTTTTTTAATGTGTTGGCTATTTTCTCTTGAATTCAAGCATATAGATTTTGAGTCAGATTTTCCTAAAGAATTGAATGGGATTTTGGTTTCTACAAATTTAATATCTATTTAGTAACAAATCAGCACCTCACTGTAATTTCTGCAAGTTACTGCTTAGTGGAATCAGTGGAAAAGACCAGCTGTATATTGTTTCAGACCTTGATGCGTGGCATGTGAATTCACTGAGCTTTAATATAAACTGGTTTAAAATCTGACAACATCTGTTTAATCCATGAATAGCTGCTAGCTGTGTTAACAGTCAAGAGAGATCACAGATGATCCATTTTCTTTTCTGTCTTGAAAAGAAAAAGTCAATAGATATAAAAAGGGTAAGTAATAAATATTTCTACACTGCACTGATGAGGCATTCCTGGAAAACAGCAAGCTAAACAACTCTACAGGATTCAGTAGATGGAAAAGTGAACCAAGAGTCAGGAAGTAATTATGAGAGCTGGGAGAAAATTTTCCTTCTATGTGAAGATGTGAAGTAGAAATTGTTGGTGGAAAACATCTGTTCGTGAGGATCTATATTTGTGGTTTTCTTAAAATATTATAGCACCTGAAAATGCAAGGGGTTATGATTTGGAAATGCACCTGGAGGGGCTCCAGAGAGTTGTCATTTAAGCATCAGTCTGCCCATGATGGTTGGGACCTCTGAGGCAGAGTGCTGTCCTCAATGTCCCACAGCAGTGGAACTCCTAGGATAATGCTCTGGGTGTGAGGTGGCAGAACTCTGGAGCAGCCTGTGCTAAATGCTGTACTTTCTAAACATACATCCAATAGAGTTAAATGCCAGCACAGCCTAAAAAATGGCCTTTGATAGCTGGAGTAGAGTCTTGTTACATGCCATGAAGGAGAAGGAAAAAATAATTCTCAAAGCTATAAAAAGGCTCTCCAAAAGATGCAGTTGGGAGAAGTGGGAGGAGGCATGGATGAAGTTTATATTTAAAATGTTAAAAAATGATTATTTTATCCAAATCAGCTGGATGGTTAGTTCTTTTAGAGTATTATTGCCACCAGGACCTCAGCCCTGCTCTAAATCAACTCAGCATTTCATCAAGAAGCCTATTCTTTGCTTTAAGAGACCAAAACTGCACAAGTACGAGTTTCTTTTCCCCCTTGCATAATAAAATTGGGAGATTATCATCAAGTTTCTATTCAGATTTTAGGAAGGCTTTTTCATTTTATTTTTAAACCCCATCTTTGTCTGTAAGAGCTCCCTGTTCAGGCCAGCACGCTGTAATGATTACTGCTGTAAAGGCTTCAGTGGAGATGTGCTCTATTTCATTCTCAATGAGGGTTGATGGCATTTTGAGAGGCTCAGAATATCCTTTGATTACTGTATAAAACAGACTGAGGAAGATGGCAGTGCAGCATGCACATAGGAAGGAGCATCTGCTCCCAGCATTGTTCATCAACTTTCTTTTGTGCTTTTTTTTTTCTTCCATGTCACAATCATAAATCATGGCCATGTTGTGGTTTTGGTCCCATCCTTTCTCTGTTTTGAAGCTTGAGGAGAAAAGGAGCTGCTATTGCTCCTGTGTTTTGGGCAGATACAGAAGCTTATGAACAGGAGCAGTGCTTTGACCCCTTTCTCCCATGGAGAGTTGTTAGAATAGCTAGAAAATGATACATCGTCCCTTCCAAACTGCAGGGAATTGGCCCAGTGTTAGAAGGTGCCATGTACTGTACATAGTCTTGGAGACTGTATTAGAAAAGGAGTGACAGAAAACCAGTCACAGCTATCAGGAAAGAGATGGAAGTCAAGGAGATTGAAAGGGAAGGATAGATCATGTGCATACTGCCTCCTTTTCTGCTTTCCTGTTTGATGCTAATGGTGCATTAATACAAAATAATAGGGAAAAGGAATCCTTGCACCTTCATACTTGTGTCATGCTTAGTTCAAATTGCATATTGTACCAGCTGAAATCTGTTTGCCAGCACTTCTGACGGTCAGAAGGATTAAGGTTTCTGGGATCTGGAGAACGGGTTTTCCAGGGTGAACTTTTGATGCCGTAAAGCAGGATAATCTTTTACTCCCAGCCCAGGGCTTAGGAGAGGAGTCTATGGAAAAGAATTTCACCTTGTTTCTGTCAGTGTCCCTGGCTACCGGGTTTTTTTGCCCAAACTGTTGCATCTCTGAAGAGGTTGTTTTCATTTGCAGTCTTGTCATTTTGGGCTCTTTTACTTGGTGAATTGTTAGACTGAAAATACATTGTTTATGTCTGGTGTTTTCCAGTAACAGCACAATAAATACTCTGTGCAGTATATAGGTGTGTTGTTTCTCATACCCCTATGGCAGGTTTGTTAGGCATGTTTTGTTTGTGATATATGCCATTCGCTGCTCACAGTCCAGACAAAATTACTGCAAGAAGGCTATATTCAGATTTTAAGATCCCACTGCATATGGACTGCTCTAAGAGAGTTTATAAGTCTGAAAACTGACTCTTTCTCTCTTATAGGAGAGAAAATTTTGCAAGAAAAAGTTTGAATGTCTGATCTGAAGCTATGAATTCAGTCAGTACTGACCTAAACCCAGGTGGCCAGTGAAACAGTCATTCTGATTTTGAAGAAGTACAGAGATGTCTTAAACCAGCACACTGCCAGGACATGGTCTCGCACATCCAGCTGACACAAGCAGCCTCTGGGAACGGAGTTAGAGCTCGGATTGCCTTCAAATCTAACCTATCCTCTGGCAAACAGCAATCAAAAAACACTTAGGTGCAGAAAAGTCTCATTCATTGGTTTTTCTATTTATTTTTTCCCTCACAGATCTTAACTGGATGTTTTGTGTCTTAATTGTAGAAGAAACAGTTGTTAGAGACTGAAGCAAACACTTCACACAGCTTAGTGCTTACATTGTTTTCTATACTTCTGAGCAACATTCTAGGTAAACTAGGTAGACACATTTTGAGAAATGTTAATGCTGAAAAAGTAATTTCCAATAAAGATTCATTGATACCCAGTGGAACTTTACAGGCACTGAACTAAGGGCATGATAGGTTGTTGCATAGGTACTGTCCACAACCTGTGTATGTTATTTCTGCCTTTTATTTTTGTTGTTCAATAATAGGTTCTCTATGGAAAAATGTATGTCATATCCTATTACATTAACCCATGTGTGCCATGTTGCTCTTTGTGTCACTGAAATAGGTGATTTAAGAGATACAGACACACACTCAGTTTCAGAAGATGTACATCTCCAGCATGCTGTGATTGTTTTCTATGCACTAAAATGCCGTAGGGTGCCAGGAATGACCTGCACCTGCTAAGCAGTGATGCTGATGGGAACTTTCCTCCATTATCCTAGAGGGAAGTGCCCAGTGGGGAATGGAGTTTCCTTAAGAATGGCCAGGACCTCAGGCTGAATTAAAAAGAGAGTATGACGAATGCCAGACTTATGTCTGGTGGTGTGAGCTGTAAGGATGGATATGCCTGAACCATAATGGCCAATGGAGGTGTCTAATCCTTTCTTTTTTATATATGGCCCTTCTCTGAGCAGGGGCTGGGACCAGAAATGCCCAGAGGTCTGAAAAGCCTTCAAGCAATTACTATACAAACAGCTTTTAATTTATTTTTAACATTGCACAGCCATATCATGGTGCATGTTTTTTCTTTTTTATGATATTTGTCTCAGACGTGTTTGCTGGGGGCTTTCTGGAGCAGGGCAGAGTAATCTGTTCTGTGGCCAGAGGGAAGCAGGACTGCACCCAGACAGAAGTAGCTGTTCTTCTAGGTTGGTTTTTTCTGTCTGAATTTCAGTTCAGATCAGTTGTAAATACTAGGCTGCTCCTTTAGAATGTACCTGAAGTTTGCTTGGGGCTGGTGGGACAGCTCTGTGTTATGTGCTTTGCCTATAGCCCCACTAAACCATCCCAAACATTATTCAGATACACTCACATAAATCAGCTGTTCTCCTTCAGAGAGAACTGCTGGAATTTTGGTGCTTGCAGCAGTATATTCTCAGCCTGGTATTTTGGGATGCTGTGGGTTGGTGATCTGAGCATGGATACTGCCTTGGTTTGAAATCAGGTAAAAAGTTTCTAGGGGAAGGAGGAAAGGGAGTTATTATCAGAAATACACAGCTCAGTACTGAATTGGTACAAAGAAGTGTTGCAGAACTTGATAAAAACAGATAATCACTGAGTTGTCTGAGGCATGGACTATGAGATTGTGAGGAGCATTCATGTGAGAAGGTGGAAGAAGTGTTTTGCTTCTGCTTTATGGTTTGGTCCTTTTTGCATACAGAAGAAGAAGGAGAGTGAAAAGGAGTTGAGTTTCATGCAGGTAGGAGCAGTATCAGAGTAGGTTCAAATGTGTGTATGTGTGTGTCCACTGATGTTGCCTTGCCTTTAGTAAAGAAAAATCTTTCAGTCCTGTGAGCTTAGCAGACTGCTTAAGAACAAGAAACTGCAATAATTATGCAACCCTGTCAAATGTATATGCACGTCTTGATGGATGACATGGAAAACCAGCTCTGCAGCAGCGAGGGGGCTATTGGGAGGCTGTGCTAGCCAGTAAAGTGTGGGGGGACCAGATCACGCTGTAAATAAAGTCCTTTTCTTTCTATTTGGTGACTGTACTACGCATTGGCTCACAGCAGCACCATATCACTGAGTACCTTCAGCACTTCTTCCACCTGAAATGTGCTACGGGTGCAGCTTTGAAGGCAGCAGGGGTCAGCTGGAGTAGGATGAACTGTGGCGTGGGCAGCAGGATGACCACAGCTCTGAATGCCAGGCTCAGGCATTATGCTACACCCAAATGAAGAGAGACAAGGCAAAGGCATATTCACAACAGCTACATAAATATGAATGGCAGGACCCAACACAGCTTAAATCTCATTACAGTTTAACACAATCAGAAAATACTATGTTCTTGCTATAACAGAGGAGATATTTACCTTTGGGAGATTTGAGAACCAAGGAATTGGAAAATAGAATTAATGAATAGAAGCAATAACACAAACCAATATTCACAGAGGTATTATTTATTGCTCTTTTATCAAGACTTATTTTACACAAACATTAGCTGTTAAAACAGCTGATGTGTCACTGGTGTTTCACACCAGAAGGCCTCAGAAAAGCCTCAAGGGGACATTTTCTTGTTTTTTATCTTTTCTCCCCCTTGCTGTGTTTTTGCTTAAAAGTCAATGATGTGGTACAAAGAATGAAATCTTGGGTGTTTCTGATGAGGTCTGCTCATGGTCAGTTAAAAAAAAAACGAGGCTCCTTCTGGAGCCTGCTGAGAGTTTCAATGTCAATGGATGTGTGCACTCCACACCTAATGGATAAACACACACTACTCTATCAAAAGGGAGTCAGTATTGATTTATATTAATTTTTTTTCGTATGAAATTTGAGACTTTTTAAGTAGGCTTATGTAGTGAGGCCTTTAAGTAACCAGACTCTGAAGTCTCTGTCCATCTTAACAAGCAGAGATGATAATTCAGGTTAGACTTACAGGATCAGAAACCTAGAGCTTTTCAGTAAAGGAACATCAGCTCTTTTTTTCAAGACAGTATTTAAGATGCATAAACAACAATCCCTTCCCCTCCCCAAGTAAGCAACTACTCAGTTAATTGAATTGCACATACAAAAGAAGTTATTTAAGTTTTACCTGGAAAAATCCAAATGTATTTTGTTTTAACAGTGTGATTCATGTCCTGACTGGTAAGAGTTGGCAGAGGGTAATTGTCTTGGAAGCCTACAAAATTATAACCTCATGTTGCAATTAGCAGACAACTTAAGGACATTTAAACAATTATGTTTTCAACCCCACTAAATGACACCATAGCTGTTTTCTTTGCCTCCTTTTTTTATGGAGTAGTGGTCACAAGCGTATTATCTCACAAGGATAAACAGAAAAGAAATAAAAATATGTGCAGACAGCAGCGGTTTGGAGAAGCGCCATGTGTAAGGCTCTGTGCTACTTGTGTTGCAAGATAGCTGTGCTTAGTACAGAGTTAAAGGGGAGGCATGAAAAAACACCATTATTGTGATGTTAGTTGGCAGGTCACCAACTGAGAATGGTGTTGTCAGCACAAAAAGCAATGAATCCATTAATGCCAGTCCATTCTCTCCTGACATCTTGGGAAAGGAATATGCTAAGAGGGCCTGTTATTAGGTTGTTATAGTTGCAGTGTATATATTTAAATGTTGGAGTCACAGTCAAGAAGCTCTAAAGATAGGAAGATGCGTTTAGCCTTTTGTGCTGAGAGTGGAGCAGGGCCCATGGACACATAATGTGACCATCCTAGAACAGTATTATTTTAACCTGCTAATGATCTAAGCAGTTACTGACAGAGGAGCATAACCCTGTGTGCTGAAGACCAACCTGTTGACAAAAGAACTGGTTTTCAAACTTACCTTTAAGAGATCACAGTGAGCTGTGAACTAGAAGTACTTCAAGACAGCCTTCCCCATCTTCGGCCAGAATCAGTGTATCACAAGTGGAAATTCATGGGAGTGCCTATTTGGAAACAGAGAGATGTAAATGAAAAAAGTGTAATATAGCAGGGTATAGTGCCAGATAGAAAAGAGGTTGTCACTGGTTTAGTGTCTGTGAACACCAGACAGTAGCCAACTTCCATCCCCTGCACAGAGCATTAACACAGCATTGCTATAGCTCTTTAACTTGTGCTGTCTTGGGGGGCTGCAAACACCTTGGAAGACAAAAGAAGGAAACCCTCTATTCCATCACACAGCCTGCAGATGCAAGGGAAGGAAACTGGCAACTTTACATGAGGGTAGAGGATTCCCAACAGAGCTTTGGATTTCTCACTGTTAAGAGTCAACTCTCTCTCCAGCCACCATTTGGTATTCCTTCTCTGTATCCTACCTGTAATCATCAGTTTGCCTAAAATTTTACCACCCTCCACAGACCATAGTTTATTACTTACCTGTCTTCAGTCTTCTTCATTTTTTTGGAGTAGATGGAAAGCTGGCCTGAATTCAAGTAAATATGAGATCAGAGGGCAAGACAAAGGCAGGTTAAGTCTCCTGTAGTGCAGTGTCTTACAGCCATCTGTAGGTGTTTCACAGTAGCATCTGGCGGGCTCAGGATGTTTTTTATCCATTTGTCTGACGCATTCTGCATTGTAACCTGTTATTGCCCATGTGTCATTACAATTAGACTGTAAATCTGTAGGAGGTTCAGAAGGAGTTTGACCTCTGCAATCTAGTTTTCAAGGTGTTCCCTGATTAAAGGAACCTTCCCAGTTGTCCCAAGCAAACCTTTTACACAAGACTTCCAGGTTAGAGGCTTGCTACACAGTCTGTATCCAGCTGTGTATTGATGTCTGTTCCCTTTAAAAAAGTAACCTCTCGTAAAGTATCTTCTATCCTCTCCTCTGTTAAGGCCTTCACTCCCAGTGTGAGCATAAGTGTGATCAGTAGCTCACCCTAAGACTAGTGAGGCACACAGCTTGTTGCTGTGGATGTGACATTTGCCATGACTGAATTCTTTGAATTTTGGATCCAGTTAGGAAATGTGAATGATGTGCATGTTTCTCCCCATTAGCTCATGCAGCTCATGTGACTTGTTTCATTCATGTGACCTCTTGTTACATATCCATCATCCATTTTTCTTTCCTATTAGAGTGAAATTGGACACAGCCCTCCTCCTGCCTACACCCCTATGTCAGGAGTAAGTATTTCACATTCAGCCTTCATCCTTTAGGTTTTCTTTGTTCCTTCACTACTTTTTTTTCTGCTTCAGACCCCTTTTTCCTGCATAAATGGCCTAAAAGCCAACAGGAAAGGACGAGGATATATAAGCAGTCAAATATTCAAAATCTCCACACTTAGCCTGGGTTTGTGTGCAAACTTTATGGACCCACACCCAAACTTCTGCCAACTTTTCTTGAGTAAGCATTTAAGTAACAGGCCTGGTTGAATCTGTACATTTTTCCTTTTTGTGTCCTTGCTGATAACCAAAATGGTAGGCTGAATTGAACTGTTGAGTTAAGGTGCCGATACAAACACAGTTCACCAGCCTGAAATGCTCTTTCTGATGGAATTACCACACCCTGTGATTCATAGCACAAGATACCCTAAATAAAATGCAGCTCAAGAATTAACAGAGATTATAATGACCTCTATCTCCAGTCAGGAGATTTCCTTAACATGAAGTTTAAGGGTTTTGGTCAGAAATCAGGAGATCTTGCCAGAATAGTAGAAGACAAGATACCATGTTCACCTCCTGCAGCTGTGTATATCCAATCTCCGTATGTTTAGTAGGACACAAGTTTTCGTGCCCCACTTCCAGCACTGAGCACCACCCAGCAGACAGATGCTTTGCCAATCCACAACAGAGCCCATGCTGATGATGATCCTGCAGCACTGGAAGTATAGTAATCTGCAGGTTTCATAAGGCTTCACTTGCACAGTGTAACTCATTAAGTGTGGCAGGAAAGGCACAGGAGCACAGTGAAGTCTTGCTGTTGAAGCCTCTCCCCTTGGGAGCCTCCTTTCCCATGCTCTTTTGTGTTTTCCAACAGAACCAGTTTGTGTACCGGGATGGTGGCTATGCTGCAGAGGTGCCAATGCCATATAGAGCTCCAGGCGGCATAATACCAGAAGCACCAGTTGCTCAGGGGGCCACGGCAGAGGTCTTTGAAGATACTTGCTGTAATGGCACACTGCGAAAGCAAGTGGCAACCCTGGCGAAAGAGGATAACAGCACCCAGAGGTACAGCGCTGACCCCACAGTCTTCATACCTGAGCGAGTTGTCCGGGGAGAGCTGGATGAGGATGGGTACATGACACCAATGCGAGACAAACCTAAAACAGGTAAAAAGTAGTCTTTCTGGAGAATCTCTTGGTCTAATCTGACTGCATTCTCTTGGTTTGTACATCAGCAGCTTTTCATGAAAAATAGCATTATTTAGTTACACAGCAAGATTGAAGCATTCTGAGCATTCTGACTAAGTTCATATTTCTTCATATGGAGATTTGTTTGTCTTTCCTTAATTTTCTGTTTTAAAAAGCTGAAATGTGCCATTATGTCAAGTTTGGTAATTCCTTCTTCCCCCCATTTTTTAATTTATTTTTTTTTTTTTTAAGAAATAACAAGAAGAATGGAAAAAGCCAAATCCCCTTCTAATCTAAACTCAAACCTTCAGTTATTTACAAGAAAAGGATCTATCTCTGGAAGCCATAGTCCCCACTTTGTTTTGTTTATTCATCTTTATTTTCATGGCATGGTGTTGGATAAATGTCATATTGAACCTATCACAGAAGCAATTGGCATTTTATACCCAAGAGAAATTTAGGATTGAAAGAACAAGATGTTCTTCAGAGAGACCATCACTGCAAGGTGAAGATTGCCTAGATCTGTGCCAGCTCAGTGTGCTGCACTTCCCACTTTGTCATAATTCATTCCTTCCTTTTTAAATAGTGACAGCAGTCATTTAGATGTAAGGGTATGTGTCATTACCAATTTGCTCTCAAAACTTTGCATTAGCCTTAAAGAAATTAATGCAAATGGAAATGGTGTCACTAGTGTGTTTGCTAAGAATTTGGAAGCCACTTATCTTTTGTGTTACATGGTGGGAATGGAGGGAGACCTGGGGCAGTAGCAATTGTGGGAGTGCACTTATGGCCTGGCACTTGAGCAATCTCCTTTGCAGTGAGAGTTAGTTTCAGTGTGAGTCCACCCATGCATTCATACACAAGTGCACCTTGATGATCTGCAGAGTTCTGCAGGAGCTCCCTGAGCCCTCAGGGATGTGGCAATAGCAGCTAAGGAGAAAGGACCTCCTTCCTGACTCCCTGGGCACAGACACATGCTGTGTGTTCTGTGCTAGTTGCATCATTCAAATCAGAGCACTACTTGGCTCTTATTGCTAAAAAATGTACATTCCCACTATGCCTTTAGTGCAGGTACATGTTCCTGATCATCTCAAATTCAGTGACATTTTAGTTTCCTGTTCAAAGGTATTCACTGGGTCTTTAACTTTTGCTCTTAATAGTTTTGGCCCCATCTTGGATAAAACCAGAGCTAAGAACTATGACCACCTTGTGGCAACAGGCAAGGGTCTGTTTCCTTGCAGGCAGGACTCTGTGGTTGGGGTGTTTTCAGAGCCCTTGACCAGTGCCATGCTGCTGGAAACGAAGGTCTTGTGTTGGCATCCTGTGTGACACAGTCAGGCAGAGAGCATCCCTCAGTAATGGCGGTGGCCTGGAGACCCTGGTTTGTAAGGAGGTGGAAGGCAGAATTAATACTGGAAGTGAGTTTGATCTGATGATTTCCAGCCTTGAATGACCTGGATACTTTGACATCTTGCAGTGAGGGTTCCTCTCCAGATGCTCTTGTCCCCATGTCACCTCCAAGCAATTCTCTTTGCAGCCCACTTGCAGATGACCTCCTCCTGCCCAGCCTGGTTGGCTTGAGACCTCATCAGACACAGAGCAAGGCAAGAGATGGAACTTGGAGAATCCACTGCTCCATGGCTCAGTCACCTATCTGTGACTGTGGGAGAGCCCACATTTTTAACCTAGGACAGCCAATCTCTTTACATTTCTCTTCCTTCCCCACCTCCTGTTGAGCTTTCCATGTGAGCTCTATATGCTTTAAACCCATTCTGCAGCTCAGCTACAATTTTTTTTTGTGGTGTTAATCCATAGCAAGTAATTTGAAGCAACTGTAACCTGCTACAAGTCCTGTTTTACAGCTGATGTAATGTTCTCTTGTACCCTGTCCAGAACTCATTTGAATAATTTTTTATATATTCAAATGCCTTGAGGTCCTTTGTCCTTCAGGGATGGAAGGTTTTTAATCAGGAAAATTGTTCTGTTAGAAATGAAGCTGTCTTAGAAGTTATTCCTTGGGGATGGGTTTTGTGCAGAGAGGTTTAACTAAGATTTCTATAGAGTTTTCTGGATGGAAAGACTGCAGAGCAGAGGGTTTGCTGATAGGTCCAAGATTGCACAGAGTCAGCAGCAAAGGCAGAAGTCAGTCAGTATGTTTGGATCTGTAGATCATATAGCACATGGCCTGTGACTTGGTGAGATCTGTGGTTTTAGTTGGGTAGTATGTTTGATGAGTTGCGTTTGTCTTCTGAAGTCTGTTTTAACCCATATTGTCTATTTAGTTTGCAAATACTTCACCTTTTTGTTAGTGTGTGTTCAACATAGTTGGCTTCTGATGCCATCTGGAGATTTGGGAATGGCTGGGCTAGAAGACTAACTAGTCAAAGTGCTCCTTCTGGTCACATGATGCTTGCTACTTGATGGATTACTCCCTTTCTTGCCTGATTTATTTTTTATCATTCCTTAGATTACCTAAACCCGGTAGAAGAGAACCCATTTGTTTCCCGACGAAAGAATGGAGATCTCCAAGCTGTGGACAACCCAGAGTATCACAACACTCCAAATGGGCAGCCCAAAGCAGAGGATGAGTATGTGAACGAGCCATTGTACCTCAACACTTTTGCAAACACCTTGGAAAATGCTGAGTACCTGAAGAACAATTTGCCAGAGAAAGCCAAGAAGGCCTTTGACAACCCAGACTACTGGAACCACAGCCTGCCCCAACGAAGCACCCTCCAGCACCTGGACTACCTGCAGGAGTACAGCACAAAATACTTTTACAAACAAAATGGACGGATCCGGCCCATTGTGGCAGAGAATCCTGAATACCTCTCTGAGTTCTCCCTGAAGCCTGGCACTGTGCTGCCCCCACCACCCTACAGACACCGAAATACAGTGGTGTAGTGGCTGCAGTCTCACAGAAGTGGAAAGGCAACCCCTTTTAGCTGCCTCACTCCTCCTCTCTCGCTCTCCTTTTTTCTCTCTCCCTGTCATCCCTCCCAGCCTCTCTTCTTCCCTCCTTCCTTCCCTTTCTCCCACAAGTTTCCTCTTCTTGCCAGTTCACTCATTTTTGATATTTCTAAGTGAAAGGATGTCTTGGAGTGGTTGAAGATTGGGTTAGGAACCTGAAAGGAAGTAAGGAAAGAAACTGAAAGAAGACATGGTCTTTCTCATTCTTCACAGATCTAGCGGATCAGATGCTCAGAGAATCCAGTGGGTACAGGAAAGGCCAGTGTCAGTGTCCCTGCTGTCAAGCCCATTCTCAGTGGTTCAACCAGACACTGTAGGGAAAGCCACAGAGCAGCTGATTCTTTCAGCAGGAACTGATCAGAATCTCTACAGCATTCCTGGAAATCTCAATGCAGTTTCTGTCAGGGTGAAAAATGGACAACTTTTATATCCTGTGTGATAGCATAATAATTGAGATTAAGAAATCCAGTTTCTTTCTCTAACACTTTCTATCCCAGCAACTGAAAATGGCTTTTCATAAACATTCAAATTTTCATTGTGGCATTCCAAGAAATGATGATGTGACTCCCAAAGACGACTAAACCCTTCTTCTGAGCCACACTTTGATTTTGTGCCACTTCCCAACCACAGAGTCCTGCTCAGAACAGGTTGTGTCCTGTACATGACACAACCATTTTTGTTTGCCGGCAGGACAAACACTTTAAACACAAAATCCCATTCAGAAGAGAGTAATAAAACCACACATCCAGCATGTTCTTTTTGAAGCTAAAAAAGAGGCCTAGAAACCAAGATTTCCAAGCTTTGCTTTCCTGTTTTGTATCTGCTGACTTTAAACATCTCAAAAGACCATTACTATTTCTTCCCTCTTCTTCATGATCAAGAAGGGAGTTGGGGATGCTGTCGGGCAACACTGAGGACAAAACGGAGAACTGAAGAGTTTGATAGAGGTCCTGGAGTCTGCTGGTATTCTGTGGAGTGGTGGAGAGAAGGGTTTTTTAAACTGGAAGACTGATACTGGAGAAAACACATAGTGGTTCACTGGAAAGTTAGTTTGCACTTAAACTCTGATTTTATTTGAACTGTTTTCTGGAATATGAATGAAGCAATATGGATGTGACCAGCAAAATGCAAAATAATAATTTTAAATTTAAAAAAAATTATTATATGTAAAGGATGACTCTGGAAATGCCAAAATGAAGCAAATCAAGTCTTTGGAACAATGTCTGCCAGCTCAGAGAGGCCAGTGCAGTGACTGCTCCAGAGAATACACTGACAGAGCAGCCAGCTCTTACTACTGCTGTGTGAAGGACTGCAGAGCAAGGCCTGGAATGGGTCAGGGGAGGTAAATGTCCTTCTCTGGCTTGCAGCACAGAACAATACCTTTTTTCGAAAAGGAGAATTACTCTGGCACAGAAGATGGTGTATATGAGGTTTGAGAAGTCAAAATGTGAATGACTCACAAAGTTTTCTGTCAAAAATGTAAATAAGTATGAGTCAGTCTCCTTGTGCTTAGGTCTGCTTTCATCAACCTCATTTTTTAGGTAGACACCCTCACCTCATCCCCTGGCCTACTCCTCTTTGAAATCTCTTTCAGCCAGAGTTCTGGATGTTTTTAGCAACCTGAGGCGGATAGAGTTGGGAAGGAAGGTGTAAGGGCCAGAGACACCATTGACTTGCTCCTGATTCACCAAGACCCGTGTATGTATTTGCATACCTACTTCCCACAAAAAAAACTTAAGGTACTATTAAGTACCTTTGAAGATCTGCCTGTTTCTATCTACCAAGGCTTTTAAAGGAGAAGAAGCAAGACCTGATGGATGGCAGTCTTGGGTGACACAACAGTAGTTCAGTTTATGGACTTCAGTTCTGTTAGAGTCAAGATCTTTGGGGTGACCTAACCTGGCAACAAAACCAGCAATAAGAGGTGGTCTGAATATAGCATCACCCTCCTCTGAATTCCTGCCATCGCATCACCTTGCCACCTTTAGTCTTAGGGAAGCAGGGGAAGGAGTAAGAAACAAACAGTAGTTAGTCAAAGCTTGGTGGCTGACCATCAGCTTGACAAAGGTATGAAGATACTTCAAACCTGGATTGGTTGTTACTCTTACAGATAGAAAACAAACTGTGTTTGGTCACAAGGCTGGTTCAGCCAATGACCTATTTCTGCATCAGATGTGTCCATGCCAGCTTGAACCACCTTGGGGGAGGATGTTTTAAACCTGTAAACTGAGTGTGTAGCTGAAGGGTTTGAAAACAGCAAGAACAGGTACAGATCTTTGGGCTATTCAAAGGAGATATTAGGTTAAGTGGTACCAAGGTGGTTTGTGGTGGCAGAACAAACCAGCCAGCAGACCACTGACATGGGATGGAGGTTACAATCCTGCATCTGAGAGGCTATGCCAGAGAAAGGTGTTGATTTGTCCCTGAAGAAGTCTTTTTACAGAGTAACTCCTAATAGAGAGAGGAAAAAAAAAAAAAAAAGAAAAGAATAGAACCCTGGCACAGCTCTTATGTTTGAATTCAGAGGTGCTCTCAAAGGCTGATGGGGCAGAGGCACGCACACCTCTGGAGCTGCGCAGAATGGTGCTGGGATGTAGCTGCTAACACAAGGTGAGGCCTGTTTGTTCCTCTGGTAATGAAGTAGTGCCAGTGTTGGAAACAAGGCTGTCAAGTAATCCAAATGTAAACAATTTAATGTTTTATTTCTTACAAAACTTGAATTATTTATTCATTTTATTTGTTGACTGTGGGTGTTCTATAATATATTTAATAGTGTGAAAATGCAGAAGTTCCTAGAAGTGAGGCAGCAGGAAGGCTGTAATGAGACCTGCCTTATGGTAGGGCTGACTGGCAGCCAGGCTGAGCTGTGCCAAGCTATGCTAGCTGGGTCTGGTATAGCAGAGGGTTAACGAACACAGTGATTTGTGATGAGAGAAGACTCCACACACTACAACTTCACAATTTTTTTTTCTGTATTTTCTGAGCTCCTGGTTTTAATGCAGTTGCCAAAACTGGACCTTAGGTTTCCTGCTGTGCCAGTAGCTGACCCTTGCCCATCAGATGGTCCTGCCAGGTGCTGAGGTGTCTGGTTATCCAGCTCCTTCTCTCTGGTAAGAGCAGCAGTTGTCTGAACACAGCCCACAAACCTGCCTCTCTCCTCTGGACGATTAGTTCTGTGCTATGTTGGCAGCTTTTTTCTCTGTGACAAAGGAAGTTTAACCATGGTTGTGAGAGAAGTTGGGCAAATGCACATAGCAAAATCATGGGAAACATTCAACTGTATTATGATGTGAAAGATGAGGGCCAGACTCTTTGATAAATAATGACAAGTTTTGGGGAAAAGCAGCTATTTCCACACACAAACTGCATTTTGTCAGCACAAAGCAGCAGGTGAGCACATCAACAGAATACTTTGGGGTAATTCACTCTCTAATTCTACAGAGCTATCTGTACATGGAACAGTTGGGTTTTATGGATTTTTTTCAATGTGGTCTCCTATTTGTGAATGTTCTCCTTTCCTTTATCATGGCCTGCATGATAGAAGAGCAGTGGCCAACTTTCCAAGTTTTTCCTGCATGCCTATCAGCCATTGTCCAAGGCACAAAGACACACACTAAAGAAAAGAGAACAGCTTATTTTTTCCTAATATCTTTCAGTGATACTTGTATTAGTTGTTATTATCTACCTGAGGATTATTGCAAACAGACATGGATGCTGGAGCTGATTGACTTGCTGTAACACAATGGACTGAAAACAGGAACTTTTAAGTTCCCATCTTCAGCTCCTTTCAAATTTATTTTTTTTTGGCAAAATAGCTGGGAGGGATTCTTACATGAACAGTTGTTCAGATGTTGCAGAGTATTTACAACTTGCTTCAAACAGGTCATCTCTCTCAGGTAGCAAGAGGTGGAAATAAATATGAGCAAATAACTGCAATGGGAGCCATTGTGTGGGTCTGTTTCAGGTACCTTGAGTTCAGCCCTGAAATCCTTTTCTGTGTACAAAGACAGGATATGTTAACCCTGGTTATTTGGTAGAAAATGTGTTTCTTGACTGCAAGATTTGTCTGCAATTATCTGATACCAGTTTCCACTAATGATTTGATAGGGGGAGCATTTCCCTCACCCTCAGCCACCACCTGTCCCAGCCCAGTAGCAAAGAGCAGCTCATTCCTGATTTTGTGGATCCACTCTTTCCATAGCTTTAGGTAGAACTGAGCAGTACAGGGGAGAAGTACAAGCTGTGAGAAGTAAGCCTAGAAATACAGCTTGGTTTTGGGGGTGGATCTAATGGGAAACTTGGATATTAAACTAAAAATCTTTTTTTGTCTGATGGAGTGTCTCTGTAGGTGTTGTGCATCATGGTGGCACCTAAAGGAATGACAGGATTGTTTGAACTCCGTTATTACATCTGGGAGATGAGGAGACTGGCACAAGTCAGAATTAGGCTGTTAGTTATGTAATTCCTAAGAGTAACTGAAGGCATCTCAGTCAGCTGAGCTTCCCTGGCAGCCCTGTGCACCTGGACAGGTATGTCCTTATGAAAGGGGTAGTGGCCACTGAAGCACCCACAAGCATTGGAACTCGGACACACACACACACTCTGTCTGCCCGCTCTTTCTGGGGCAGGGAATGGGACTACCAGAAGTGCCCAGGGCCTGGCTGCTGGGCAGTGCCCATTTATTGGGATGGGTGTTTCCCTCATCTAGCACAGCTGGTGTCTCAGGGCTTTCTCCCTGACTTCCCAAGTGCATTTTGGAACTATGGAGCTCTGGTTGGTGTTTACCTGCTTGGAAGGCTGTTTAACTTGAGGGGTGGCAGGTGGAACAGAGGATTTAGCATAAATGAGAGCCAGACCTCTAGTTATCATTCACCCCTTTGGCTCTTAGAGAGCATGTTAGGCAGTGTCACCTCAGGTTCCCTTCAACAAGGCTTTTTCAAAAGGTGCTGGTACACAAAGACGTTTCTAGCTCTGTCACTTGCAGTATTCTCACTGTTGTAGATCGTAGACCTCTGCTGCTGACAAAAGGGCTTGTCTGGTTATATAAAATCTTGGATTTGGGTCCAGATTGTATTTTAGAAAACCAAGGCTGTGCAGGCTGGGATGGTTGGTGTAATGCTCACACTGTGTCACATGCAGGGAACCATGGTTGTCCCATGAGATAGCAGCTATGCAGTATCACTGTGTGTGCAAGATTCCCTCTTTTATTTTCTGCCTGTTGCTAAGCATTTGTTAGACAGGTAGAAAAGGTCAACCTTACAAGTGGGGCTTTCATAATGGGAACAAATAACAGAAATAAAGCTCTGTGACTAGAAGCACCACTCCAAAATGTCAAAAAATCATGTCCCCAACTTTAATTTTGTTTTAGTACAATTTTATTTTACCACTGTGTGGATAGTAGGTTGTTCTGATGGTGGGTTCTTTGCTCTTGAGGAAATCATGGGCAGGTCAGGCTGTTGTCAGTGGTGCTGCAGTGATGGCTGGGATCTGCCTGTCAGTTTGGACAATGTAGCGCATCTTTTGAGGAACTCTGAATATTCAGGTCTGACTGATGGTGATGGGACTTGCTTGAACTGTAGCCAATCCCACCTTCCAACCAGAGCCAGAGGGATGCCTTCCACCCAGGGCATTCTTCAGGTGGGGTCTCTACCAACAGGTCAGGAAAAGTTGTGAAGGAGAAACTGAAGGACATGATCCCAGTAGGAAAGAGAGGAGTCAAAGCTGCTTGTTTTCTTTTCCTTTTTTTAAGTATTTAATTTTAGGAGCGAGATTTGTGGATCTTGGTAGAAAGAGATTTTAAGGGGAGTTTTGTAAGGCATTAGGCAGTGTGAGTAATTAGTCCCAGTTCTCCTCTCTTCAATAAAAAAGCCATGAAATTGTGCTCCAGCTGTGTTGTGGATGACCCCACCAGGGCAAAGGCTCATCCCACCCATCACCCTCCAGCTGGTGGCTCAGGTTTGACCAGGGTCACAGTTGCATGGAACCACTGGCTGTCATTTGCCAGCAGTTTGGGCCCTGGCCCAACATTTGAGCCCTCTTAGGAGGAAAACACTGTATTATTCATAGCACTCTGAAGACTAAACCCTTTTGGGATAATCACAGTACAGAACTGTGACTGATATTTTATAAGTAAGTGTAGATATGTATGCCATTCTTTCGAGGTAAGATACTCTGACATATGTAGCATAAACTGGTCCTGCTGTTAAATGGGTCGATTATTAACAGAGCAGCTGTGTAGGGGGTAGCTAACTTTGAATGCACAAAACCACTGTTCCTTTGGACATAGAACTGGAGGTAGGTGCTGGGTACTTGTCTTTTTGTGTAAAAATATAAGAGGAAAATGAAGGTCAATGAGAAAACATGTAATTTTTTATAGCATTTTAGTGTTGGAAATTGGTACTCATTCAATACATTATTCACAATAGTTTTAAATCCCTTTGTTCCCCAGTTTTTGCTATTTCCCCAACATTCCAAGTTGGAATTTCTAATGAGGTAGCAAAACCAGGATAGGGAGAGGAAACTGAGGAAATAAAAGAAGTATCTTTTTAAGAACAGAGATAGACAAATTGTATATCCTGACCAGCAGTCCATAACCACCAGCTTTTTCTGATGAGGCTCAAATTCCCAGGCCCACAGGATGCAATTACTGTCCCCCTGGACTCAAAGGCTCCCACCTGGGAAGAGATACAGGGATAGCACCGAGCTCCTGGGAGTCACCCTGGTCATGGTGCCTGTGTGGGCTGTAGTCACTGCACCCAGTCCACCCTAAAGAAAGTGGCCCGTTCAGCCAATGGGAAGTGTGCATGAGGCAAAGATAGGAGGGTCTGGGTTTTAGCCAATTCTCCATGTTCTCAAAGCATAGAGAGAGAAAACAAAATTACTTCTGCCTTATGAAGCACCTTCAGAAGAAGAGAAACATCAGCATGTTGGGGAAGACACTCATTTCTTGCAAAGCGATGCATTCAGAGTTAGCTGCCTTTCTGAAACAAAAATAAAAAAAATACAAAAACTACTGTATGTTACTTTAAAAATGTGAATAGTATTTTTATAGCTTGTTGAAGAGACAGCTAGTTGCATTTGTAAATAAGGATAATGTTGCTTTTATTTTACTTGTGGACACCATTACTTGGAACATAATTGTCCTTAGGGTTGATTTGTATATAGGTGATTTGCTTGTGATTTAAGCCACTCCTCCCTTTTCCTTTCTCTCCCTTCCCACCCTCTGGTTTTGGTTAGAAGTACCATTTTTGGCATTCTGTGCGATTCTGTGTTTTAGCACTATTGTGGTGTGTTCAGACTTTCTGCACTTGCTTAAACAGTAGGGTATGCCAATTGTGTGTGGCGTAATGTTACTTTAACCTTTTGTTCGTCATATTTTAACCATCGAGGATTATACACTGATAAAATACTTACTGACCTGGGTTAATATTAGATAGGTATTTTAGCATTATTTCCCTTCTTTTCATGGTTTCTTATTTCTTCTTTTTTTCCTTCCCTCCCCTTTTGCCTTGTTTGGAGGCTGGGAAGAAACCTGTGGATCTTCTCTTTGCGTGGTTCTATTCTCCCTCTCCTCATGTGCAGCCCCGAGTTTCTTGTCATGGTCCTTGGGGTAGAGCTGTATCTGTTTGTTAAGGCAAATGTAGACTGTGACCCACCTTGCATCAACCCACATTCATCCCAGCTGATCAATTTGAAAGCTGTTCTGCCTTTTTGTTACATGAATCTGTCAGAAATATATTTTTAATTTAATATAAATGAAATTCAATAAAATATGAAACAAACTCTCTGTGCACACATGAAATTTCTTGTTATGTGGCTTGAGTGCTGTCAGTGCCATGTGGCACTCCCAGGTCCGTGGCCTCAGACCCCATTTGGGGAAAGCCCTGGGGTGGTCCTGAGCTGAGGCAGCCACACATCTTCACACATCCCCACCTACCCACACACAAACACAACCATCAACCTACATACACACACCCCTATATACACACCCACACACCACTACATACACCCCTACCCACACCCAAAACTGTAAACCTACATAAACCGCTACACACACCTACAGAAACACACAAAACCCCACACTCACACACCCTGCTACACCCCTACACACAACACATACACGCACCTACACACACTGCCAACACACACGCACCCCACCACCACCCATACACTTACACATACTCCTACACACACCCACCCCACTCCCCCATGGAGGTTTGCTCCAGCTGTCCTATAGCTGGGTGTCACCACAAGGGTCAGTGAGAGGAGAGCAAAGGCTGGCCAGAGCCCAAAGCCAGCACAGCCTGGGAGTAGAACCTACTTGAGCCCTCAGTTCTGGCACCCCAGGCCTGCCCAGATCCTGTGGAGCACCCCCAGCAGCACCTCTTTCTTCTGAACACTGACACTCCACATCCCACTGTGTGTGCCCTGCCCCCAGAGCCTCAGCATTGTACAGCTGTGAGCTTTTTATTCTTTTTAAAAAAGCATAGCCCCTGAAGGCTTGCAGTCCCCAGGCCTTGTGCCCCAGCGCACTCACCTGGGTGCTCAGCTGCAGCTCATTCACTCACTCACTGCTGCCCTGGTCAGAGCTGAGTTGATTTAACCCTCCATCTTCATTGCTGGAGGGGATGAGGAAGGAGGATTGGGGTGGCATATATGTTTATAAAGACACAAGAATTCAATGCTATACATAAAACTTAATCACAAGAACCAAACACCCTCTGGACTGCAAAGGTAGATGCGCTCCCCACGCTTACATGGATTCACAGTCACACCCCCATCACCATGGCTTGGCCAGGTTTGGCTCTGTCTTTGGCAGCTGCACCTTTAAATCCAGTTAGAAAATGCAGAGATGCTTCCCACACACTCAGAGGGGCTGAATAAGCACCTCCCTTCCCCCCAGGTGCTACTAGGTACTTTCAGGCAAATGGTGGTTTCAATGCTATGACCCGCAACCTCCAGACTGAGGATCCAGTCTGTGAACGTGGCCCTTGCCCAGCACAGCACTCACTGCAATGCTGTGGTTAATTCCCATGGGGTCTGGTATGTACCCTAAATCAAACTGTTTCCACTGCCCCCAATCTGCCTCATTGGCTGGTGAGCATTAGCCCTGCATTACCAGGCCTCTGGAAAGTATTTTACATTTAGCAAGAAACCATAAAGGTCATTTGGTTCTTCGAGGCGCATTTTAAAAGACTCCAGTGTTCCTGGATTGCAACTCTTTCTTTCATTAATGACCTCAACATTTTATCCCCAGCAACCTGGAAAGGTTATTGCAGATACATGCAATTCTTTGAGCGGCTGTGCCAGTGCTGGTACCTTCTCTCCTGCCTTCAGGGAGCACTGCCAGGAGCACAAGCTGTTTGTCACAGTGCTGCTTGCTGAAGAGGGGTTATGGTAACATTATTAAGCATTCATGATTTACAGCTCTAGGTAATATAAACTGTATTTTCCATGGAGGCAGGGAAGGGATGGGGAGGATAGGGGTGAAAGGAAGGTGAAGCAAAACAGTGCTGCTGCAAGCTCACCCTTGTACAGGAGGGCAACTGGCTGTGGCATCATGCCCACGGCACCTCATCCAGCTCTGCACCATGAAGGCCTTTCCATGCCTGGCCTGAACCCAGGGAACACACACTCTGAAAGGTTTCAGCTAATGAAGTACCACACAGAGAAAACAATGCCTGATGCAAAGGCTATGATTTGACATCACAAAAGATCTTTGCAATATAACAGATCACATTAGAACTTCAGCAATACTTCAGAATAAATAAAGATGAGAGATGTGAGCAATACATGTTTTAATATGCACACCTCCCACACTCTTTCCCCAAGTGGGTTTTACTAACCTGGCCAAAAAATAAAAAAGAGTACAACCAACTATTATTATATATTAAATTTAAAGCCCTTTGCATCTTGTTCACGGAAACTCGGCAAAAGCCATGGGAGTCAGGTGTTTATGGTGGTACTGAGAAGAGCAGTTTAGCTTTTGCAAGCAGTTTCTTGCCACACTCGATGAAGTTTTCTGCAGCCCTGTGTCACTCATTAATCAGATGGGACCATGCATATGAAATTACTCAAACCTGAGGCCTCATTACTGAAGAAAGTTGATCCTGCAGCCACCAAGGCGATGTCCCAGTCCATGGGCCATCACGTAACTCCCAGACTGTCTCAGCAGCCACAGTGAATTGACATGGAAGATGGGAGCTATGACATGATGGGGGACAGGGGACGTAAAGGTGACGTGTGTAGGCAGTCATGAATGTCTCTGAGAATAAATAATCTGCCCCTAGAAGAGCTCTTGAGACTGCAGGGAGCCTCCACATCCTCCAAGAGATAATACTGCTGGGAATAGTGGGCTTAAGTCCTCTGGCACACCCACAGCCCAACTCAGGGAGCTGGCATGAGTCTACAGGTCACTATTCAGAAAAAAAAAACAATAAAAATTAAATTATTATATTTAGAAAACACTTTCCATCCTGTCTGCCACCCTCCATTCCAACCCAGCTTCCCCACCAAAGCAGGGCATTGCTGGGTTTAACTCCTACCAGTCAAGTCTGTCTAAAGTCCTTGCTCTGCAATTCCAAATGGGCACCCGTTCCATGCCTCCAACCTGTCATGCCTGTTCACCTTTTCTGAAGGAACAGCTGACAAACAGCCAGTACAACTAAAAAAAGCCTCATTTTCTTAACAGAAGGAAAAAAACCCAACAAAACACCTATAGAAGTGTGTGTTTCTACTGCTACACCCCTGCCAGTGCGTCACCAGAGCACTGGGACAGCAAGAGTGAGCTGCACAAATCCAGGAGGTGTCAAGAACATGTTAATCATGACTTTTAACATAGGAACAAAGCCCAGCTACTGCCTTTTCTCACTACTGCACTCTCCTGTCATGGGCCAGCAGTGAAATAAGAGTTTAACACAACCTTTGAGCCCCCAGCCCTTCAGATGACCCTCTACAACATGCTGAATCACTGAGAGAAAGCATTTGGGTAGCAGAAAGTGATTTTGCATAAATGGCATACATTGCTTCTGCCAAGATTGTACTTGTCCCTGTGATAAATCTTTCCCCTACCCTCTGATTTTTTCACACCATAAAAAGCATTTACTACTATTATGCAAACAAAGTCTGTATGAATTGCTTCCTTCAATGCCCGGGCAAGTCAACAAGATCATAGCAACAAGAAAAGGAGTCGTTTTCCTTTCAGCCATCTGCACAGCAATACTCTTTTGTTCCTGTCACACAGAGTGCGTATTGCGGTGCCCTATGCAAGGGCCTTGTGCAGAGCTGAACAGAGGAATTACAACAGTTACAACAGAATAGAAACAGTCATGATTTTTCAGACCCCTGTACCAAAGTATGCTCCTGGCAAGGCAGAGAACAGGACCAGGGATGGGATGCGAATATGGGAGGAAAGGGGTTATGAAAAAACAATTGTACTGAGTGAGAAGCAAATTGATCTCTTTCGTGACCTACTGCTTTGGCACCTGTGTCTTTCTCTGCTTCTCTGCCTCTGGCTCTCCTGGTCCATTAGGGACTGGGGACTGCAGGACTCCCCCTCCTTTCCTCAGCAGCTGAACCATGGCTGAAGGACTCACACGCTGCAGCACGGCAGAGGGAAGGCAACCTGGAAAGCAAACACGGACACAGTTCCAGTGAAATCCAGCTTGACAGCAACAGGATCCAACTACTCAAATACCAGGTCAGTCATCAGTGAGTGATCCTGTGCACCATTGCCTCTGAGGGGCACAAAGCAGCATCTGGGGATGGAAACAACCTGTCCTTCACTATTCCTCTGTGATATATGGGAGCAATTTTCCACAGAGACATTGTTTTCTTCTTCTATTACCTTCTAACATAGCAGATGGCATGTCTGGGCTTCCCAGTTGATTGCTGTGCTGAATGCCGCATCATTGCTTTATGTTTCAAAAGAGCCGTGGCACCCCAGAATCCTGTAAAACCAATGCAAATAAATCATAGTTAAGGAATACATACTTAATATGGCTTAATGCTGAATAGCAATGTCAGTCTAACCCAAGAGCCACCCTACCTGCACCACTGTCTGTAAAATGTCATTTGCAAATAAGAAACACAGCTAAAGCCCCCACTATGTCCCTGTCAGGGTGCTGCATCTCTGTTGTCAGTCTGCGTGCCCTGAGCATACTCAGGCCAACAGGAGCAGGGTGATTTCCTCAGCTAATGTGAAGTTTTGGGAGGGCCTAACTAATGGACACACATACATAGGAACCAGCCCACAAGCAAAGCCATCCGGCCCACACTGCCATGCCATGAAATGTGGCCCAAGTAACCTGAACAGAGAGCAGGGCAGAAGGAAAGGAGATATTGTTTCACAAATATTTTCATGTCTGAACTTGCTGATTTGCTAAAATCAGTGTTTGATGGGCAGTGATGGCTTCCAACCAGGACCCAGAAATCGTGGAAGGAAATGGGGACTACAAAGCCACCAAGGACTCCACTAGATGTTGTATCAGTCAGATTTAGACAGGAATTGTTTGTGTTTCTGAGGTATGTCCTGCCTTTAGATACATTGTCTTGGCCCAAAGAGAGAAAGGAGGCAAGCACTTTCTTTTTCTGTCTATCTGCTCTGTGCAGGATTGCCAGATTATACAGAAATACCAAGCAGCAGACAGTGAAACATTTGCACTGCATTTGCATTTCTTACAGAGAAGAGTAAGATGTGCTTGTTTCAATTGAATGTATCTATAACCTTGGGGGAGAAAATGGTCATGTATGGAAGGTAGGAGTAATGAATGAGTAATTTTCCTGTGCTGGTCAACAGCACAGTCACCATGGCCTGAGTTGGCCCTCAAGTCCTCAAGGGCAGCAGAACTATGAGTTGAAGCTGGCAAGCCCTGGTTTGAACCATACCAATGCATCCACATTTGCTCACTGACCTCAGGGAATGGGGTCCAGGCCCAGCAGACACTTCAAAATGTCACAGTGAATGTACATGAACATATTAATAAAGGCAGCTTTGGAGAGTGAAGAGCTGTGCACATCCGAGCTGGAGAGATGGATCATTTTGACTGGAAGAGACCTCAGATGTGCTGCCACTCCTCTACATACAGTCCTGTGCTCTGCAGCTATTTTTAGCCAAGCAGCGTTCCTGTTCATGCTGACAGAATCCTCTTCGTGGCTATGTGACAAGGAAAAAATATTTCACTTTTAGTAACTTTACTGTTCCTGCTGTTTTCTTTGGTTCTCTGAGCCATAACCAGTAACAGAGCAACCAAAATCTGTAAGCAAGGAGTTTCCTTCTTCTGATGGGTTTTGCTGTCAGACAAATTTACGAAGAAGTTTGTAGGTGGGTTAAAGCTGCACATTTGCAATGGAAATTGACAGAGGCAGATTTTTGTGTCCCAGCACAGAGACTGAAACACCTGAAGCTGTGAATCTGCAATACTCCAGCACTGCAGAGGTTTTTCCTCTATGAACTGCATCCCACACAGGGTGGGAACACCAATAGCAAATTTTTACCTCCTGAATCCTGGTGATATGCACCAATTTGTTCTCAGCAAAAACTCACTTCTCCAAGTCACCTGTACTCATAGAGCAGCTTGGCTTTCACCTGCCCATTACCTCCCTGACCAGCAAGTGGGGAGAGCATCAGGCAATCATGCCTGAACACTGCAGGTGGGATGGAGAGGTCCAAGAACACAGCTGGCTACAATGATGCCTGGGGAGACGTCCCACCCCATGGCAGGATGCTGGTGCCTGAGCCCTGCGCCAGTGTCACAGGGAACAGCATGGCTCAGCAGGTTTTTCTGGGACCATAGGGATACGGTCTCCAGGTATAGGGTCTCCCTAGAAATTTAATTTTTTTTCTTAGTACATCTGTTATCCTTCTATCCCTGGATAAAAGTGTGATGGAGGAGACTCCTCAAAACATTGTTAGAAACAGAATTGGAGTTTTGCTGAAGCCAAAGGAATTGCAGAGGAGGGGGGTGATTAAGTTTTAATGGTTGGACTTAAGAAGGCAGTTTCAACCTGCATTTCATGCCTTTGGAAGGGGGGTGTGGGGTCTGCAGATCGGGCCAGGCTGTGAGCTTCCTAGTACTGGCCAACAGGAATGGAAGCAGGAACTCCTGGCTGAAAGAGAGTATAAAAATTTCTGTTTCTGAATGGCCTGCATCTGTCTCTTAGGCCAGAGGGACACACCCAATTCATCTGCATTTGTTAAATAAAAGTTTAGTTTTACTTCTAAGACTTCGTCCCTTCTAAATTTTATTGGTAAGTGTGAGCATTTCTCACAACATCCAACCACCAAATGCAGAAAAGAGAATGAAGATATTCTGCTAATCTTCTAATTCATTCAACTGACTGGATTGTGTATTTTGTTGGAATCCAAGTACTGTTCTGTGCCTCTGTTGGTAAGTGGGGCAAAGTCCCATTGAGCTCTAATGGCATGGAAAAACTACCAAGTAAATCTGTGATACTGCAATAGTTAAAAAAAGTTTGACTCCAAATTTATTTTGACTATATTCAAAATTCAATTGTGGCTCAGAATAGTGAACTATTCAGAGATGGATACCTTTGTACAGGGAAGCAGCTTCATTTCAGTCAAATAGGTTGGAGACAAAATGCAGCATGTTCCCTATCACTCTAGAATTATTGTATAATTTTTAATAAAGACAAGAAGAGGAGGAATAGGTGGATATTTTAGAAGCTATTATTTAATAGTTTCAAATGGTATCTACAATAACTTGAGATTAGTCTAGAGGAGTAACATCCATAACACAACAGACAGGCTATGTGTCCTGCTGCTCCTTGCAGCTTGGATAGCAGAGGGAAAAATTGGAAGCTTTGGATGGTACAATGGGCTCAGCCATTCCAGGCTTCAGTATCTTTCTGAATAACAGTTAACATGATTTGAGCTCATCAGTAGAGCAAGGACTGGAGGGCCATTGGATTAAAGTTGCAAGGGAGGCAAAAGATGAAAGGACATGTCTTGCCTAAGCTTCCCTGGCCAGTAACAGAGCCAGAAAATAAACCCCAACTGTCTGATTCCCAGACCAGTGTTCCACTGAACAGGTGCAGCAGACTAATTTCGCTCTAATGAGCTAATTAGTCGGTTTCTAATTAGCCAGCTGCTTCTCCATGATCCGGTGCGGTAAGCAACTAGCATTCAGATGGTTTTAAGTGCTAATGTGGTAATTAACCGATTTGCTCAGCCAGCGAATAGGCACTATAAGATCAATTAGGTAAATTAAAGCCACCTAACCCTGGCAGTGGTTCACCTGTCTGTAAAGTTAAGCTACTCCACACCAGGTAGGGTATTTTTGCAGTGGTTTGCATGCCTGCAAACGTGAGTTAAGCTCATTGCAGACTCCATGGAGCATCCCCGGTGTTCAATGGCCATACAAAAGCGGCGGGGCCCTTGGGTGTCACCAAGCTACGCTTTGGGCGCAAGCTGAGCCACATGCAGGCCTCGGGAGAGACCCCCAGAGAGTGACTGATGGTGCGATACCTGTCCCACTTTGGCAGGACAGCCCCGCTTACCAAATACAGCAAATACCAGCAGACCAAACAATTGAGACCAGGGAAAACTTTGCCCAGGAACCAAGGGTATTGAAGGCAATGCTCAGAGTTGCCCCATATCTAGTCCTGTGTCCGGGTACTGGTCTCGCTCCTTGCCGCTTCTGCCTCCGCCTGCCTTCCTGCCTGCCTCCTGCCTGCTTTCTGTTCCTGCCCTTTTTGGCTGCAGTTTCTCCTGCCACCCCTTCGCCTGCCACCACTGAGTAAACAGCCTGCCTGCCTACCCTGCGTGTTCAGCCTGCAAGCAGCTTCTCACTGGTAGTGATAACTTTGTCTGTGCGCTTTTATATAGTCTTTAGCTTTTTCCTACCTCTCTCTCCCTGCTTTTCCCTTTTGCTTGTGTTTATTTTTAAAGCAAATTGCTTGGTTGTGCTGGTTTAGAGTTAAACTGGCAGGAGAAATCAATCCAACTCAGAATGAGATTGCAAGTCAGAATAACAATTTAATAAAAGATCACAAAATACACTGATACAGAAGGAAAATTTGTTTGTACCACAAAAAACAGATGTACAGCCTAGCACAGCGGGGCACAAGCAGAGTGGAGCTCACCAACCCCTGAGCTGAGCACCATGTGGCCACCCTGAGTTCAAAGTAAGAAGAAAGGAAGAAACCCGTTGGTGAAAATGATGGTTGCAGTCTGGTGGCAGTCTCAGTCTAGTCAAGGCTCTGATCCTCCTCTGGATCTGAAGAGAGAGGTCCCAGTTCCAAAACCCCAAGCTTATCTCTGCTTGGGCTCTGATGGGAATGCCTAGTCCCTCCCCCAGGGTGGAGAGTTTCACAATGGGTGATTTACTCTGTGAGGTGAACAATGGCATATTTTTGACATCCCTGATGGCCCATTAGCAGACATAACCCCTCAGGTGGGTGTGAAGGCAGGAAAACTTCCTTATCCCACAGAAGTTCCTAAATGCCCAGCTTGTAGCCTGAGGGGTTGGGTGTGCCTTTGGCAGCTGCTGCAAATGGGTCATTGTGAGCAGTTCATGAGAAAAATAACATAGAGCGTTTAGAATACACGCCCACACAGTGACAAACTGATCCTGGCTACTATAACCAGGGCGTGGGTTGAACCCCAACATCTGGTATTCTGTACCTTAATCTGGGCTGGTGTAACCATTTAAAGAACCACATTGCAGCTTCATCTCTGACTAGACTGTGACAACAGGTGATGCCCCTTTATTGCAGCACATCAGGGGCTGCACAAGGAGCTGGAAGGGGACACACCTGGGACAGCTGACCCTTTCTGACCGAGGGGATATCCCGTACCATATGGCATCATGTCCAGTATGGGGGAAGATGGAGGAAGGGTGAACACTCAGAGTAATGCCATTTCTTCTTCCCAACTCACTATTATATGTCATGTGTATATGTATATGTTCTCTTGGAAATGGCTGACCACCTGCCTGCCCTTGGGAAGAAGATAATTAATTTCTTGCTTTGCTTTGGTTGTGTGTGACAGCTTTTGCTTTACCTACTAAACTGTCTTTATCCCAAGCCCAAAATTTCCTCACTTTTACTATTTCCCATCCCACGTGTGTGGCTGAGATAGGGTTAAAATACGACATGCTCTATTGTGTTTACATTCCCTATTGTCAGACCTGAAAGTTGGGCGAGAAGAAATTTTGCCTGAAAGAGATTGCCCTGAATTTCAATACTTTTTAACTCACTGAACAGCAGAGATATCATCTTGGTTTTCATACCATTGTGTCAAAATCCAGCAGCTGTGCCACACTTTTGGCAAACCTTGCAGCAAGACCCTGGAATACTGCATTGGAATGCCAGACAGTAAACCCAGCCATCACCATGCCCTGATTGCCTGTTAAGAGAGGGCTCAGACCTTAGCAAGGCATGCCAGCAGGGTTTTGTTGTATCCCAGATTTTGGAAAACACAGCGAGGTGCTAATATCAGTCCTACCACATCAGATGTGTAGAAAGGAGGTGGTCACTGCTACAGCCCCTTTGCAAGTCCAGATGGAGACCAGAGAGGATTGTTCTCTTAAATAAATTAATCATTTGTTCTTCATCTATAGCACTAATGATAACAGAAACTTTAGATTTATCTTGCCTTTCTTTGGGTGTAGACAGCCTCTGAAACCACCCAAGCAGAAAGCTCTTCTTGTGGTTATCAGTGACACAAGCTTCATTGTGTCTGTAAAACACATCATTGTAAACTCATTTCCTGCCCTGCCTCATTTGTGACAGAAGAGTGGAACTGCTGCTAAGGACTAACACAGGGGCCCCTGTGCTGCCAATCCAGCACAGCCAGAAGCTTATCTTCAAATACTAAGAAACGCATTTTTGAAGAACAGCAGTGCCTTGACATTACCCCAAATGAGAATTTCTGCAAGATACAGTGCCTTGTATATTGGAAAACTTCCAGTTTGAGCTGGAATAAAATCTGTCTCCAGCTGAAAAGCCAAAGTACTTGGACTCACTTGGCAACAGTGGAAATCATTGTGGCTGCCCAGGGAGAGAGGGAAATGACTTTGTGGGGTTCCTGACTGTCCCTCTGCCCAGACACACCATCCAGTTCACAGAGACTGCAGCAAATTCATCCTCACTTTTAGTGATCTTAGAGGCTAATGTAACCTGCCTGCAAATGCCGCATGCCTGCTGGAGAAAGGGTAAGATGGACAGGGACCAGGGTCCATAAGATTGAATTGCCCTGAACCACCAGCACTGGGCTGGAGGTACTGGGCTGCCCCATCTTTCCTTGGTCAGGCAATGGGCATGATTGCTTCTCCAGTGGCATACTCACTGCTGCAGTCCTGATCCCCCATCCTTTGCTGTGCCTCCTTCCTTTTCCTGCTGCAGAAAGGAAACAGACTGTATGGCCAAGCAGCTCTGCTGTCCACCACAACCCACCTTCTGCAGGCATGAGCTAGAGCTACACCTTTCCCCAAAATTCCTCTGCATCCATGCACTCTGCAGCATGCCTGCTCATCCCACACAATACTATTATCCACTGTTGTCACTGGGTATCAGACAGGCTGTGCAGAGTGATTACACAAACAGGGTATTTCCTCACACTCCTTTTTTATTAAAAGTTGAACTTTGTACAATTAGCTCTAATATTCTCACTTCTTTGAGGACCTAGGTCTGAAAGAAATAGACACATTTAGGATATGTGATATAAAACTAGAAGCTTTCCGGTTAGACAAGGGCACCAACAGCTAAAGTCAGAAGAGGAGAGAAAAGAGGAAATTACTTTGCTTAGAAAGACTTCATATCCTTTGTTATGCTTGTGTGGTCCCACTGTATCCATATGGGTCCCTTGATGAACAACTACTTTTCCTTTTAAGTCCCTGTCAGGACACTTGCCCACCATGAGGCCAACAAGGAGTCCTCCAGATGGGCAAAAAAGGGAAAATCTCAGTCCTAAAGTTCATTACCTAAACATCTTTTGACTGGAAAGTACTGACTGTTGAATAGGAATAAAAGAATTGGGTCTACTGGTAAGTAAAGGGCTGTATATTACATTAATTATTTCACTTCATGCACATAAACCAGGATACCAGAAGCAAAAACCTGTTACACATGTCAGAAACAAAAAGCAGAGGAATCTATTTTCCTCTGTGTCCCATACAACCTAGCCTGAAAAAGAGAGAGGAATTGTGGGGATCAATTCACAATTTATAGCATGGAAAGAGTCCTGCCAAAAATGGGCTGGAGAAGAGAATGAACCAGCCATTGAGAATGCTTTAACAACTGATGTGTTTGATGTTGTTTGAAATGTCTTTTTTGTTAAGCCACTGTTTCTTCTTCCCAGAATACCCCTGTGAGCTAGGGGGGCTGGAGGAAGAATTGCAACACCATGAATACCTGAAACCCTCTCCTATTGAAATGTAAATTATTTTAATCCTATTGGCCTAAAGCCAGACAATCGTCTTGTCTCTTACTGGTGGGTTTGAAACCCTCAAAAGTCCATATAAACCCTTGACCACGAATAAACGTTCTATTTTGTTCCTCTCCCACTGGGGTGGTTTCTGTGTGTCCTTTCTCTGGGGCTCTCAGGGACCACGTGGTGGGGGAAACGGCAGAGAGCACACATTTTCTCCTAGGTTATGGACTAAAACTCCAAGACCGGGAGGATAAGCCATACCGTTGCAGACCTCATTTCTACAAACAGCACCAACGAGGCTTAAAGAATCCCCTCAGGGAACAAGGAATGACTTTACAACTTATTTAATAATGCAAACCCTGAGCTGCACTGAATACCCAAAAGGGAAATTGCAAAGAGTCAAATTTGCTGATAATACACTATTTGCAAAAAAAACTTCTGCTATTCCCCTCTTGACACAGCGCCTGTTGCCTACCAGAGCAATCATATCCAAGTGTAATTGTCTAACAATTGTTCCACACTGAGAAAATAGTTCTGATTACAGACATGAACAAGTTTAGGCATTAAGCTTCCTCACTGTAATTACCCTTGAGCTTAGTATCACAAATGAATTAATGTGCTGATCACTCAGACTAATAGAACCAGCACAAGGGTGATGAATGGCTTCCAAATCAGATAAAACCAAGTGTGATATCATTTAATTAATTTCAGGGCTTCAGGGGAGGACAAAGTGGGTCAGCATGATGCTGAAAAGAAATATATTTCTCCCTTCATGTTTTCTTCAGAAACAACATACACAATAAAGGGAGGATGGGCCTGGGGAAAGGGAAGATGCACACCAAGTGAGAAGGAGATTGCTGGAAAAAGGACTGTGTCTCAGTCTATAAGAAACTAAAATGTTTGTCTGGACTAGGAAGGGGGCTTCTTCCCAAAAACTACCACAACCTTTGAAATTAATCAGAAAATGTATAGAAAAGGATAACAGTTCTTTACTAGAAATATATATATATATATGTAACCAAAACCAGAACAGAACAGACAGCAACACCGTAACCAAAACTTTCAAACAGGTTAAGTCCTATCTCTGCCACTTCAGAGCAGTTATATTTACAGACAGCAGGTGATGCTGAACCTCGGGAAGCAGTGGCAGTGATGAGTCACTCACGGGCTCCAGCGGGGCAAAGACAGGGACCAGGGAGAGGTGCTGGCTCCCAAACTCACATGGGAATGGCAGCCTCAGGGTTACGATGAAACCTTTCCCATGGGCCGTGCAAGGACCCTCCTACCATCCTTTGCTCAAAAAAGCATTGCTGGGAGGCGAAGGGACAGCTACGCCTCTGCATGTGGTGTCGGCCGATCGAGGAGTCTGCAGCGAATCCAGGCAGTGGTGAATTTTCCCTCTGAAGAATGGCACAGGGTGCACAGAGTCAGGGGATGAGCTAGAAAAAAACCCAAACTCCCTCCCAGTCTTTCCACCAGCCCAGCAAATGGCAGCCGGCACCCATGCAGGCCAAGGAGATAAGAGTGGCCAGCACCAGGAAAAACCTCTCTCTCCCCAACACCACTCCCCCCAACCCCCGCACCTTCCCTAGTCTTCCCCCAGCCATCACGTTGGAATGCAAAGCTATGAGCTATCTGTTTGTTTAGGGTTTTAGACAGCTGGCTCTGAAAGCAGGTAGTGGAGGGCTGGGCTTCAACAAGCCATCTCATCCTGGCTCTTCAACTCCCAAACCACTGTGTTGGTAAGGGAGAGGAAAAAAAAAAATCCAGGAAAGATTTTAAAACTGTAACAGGCTGTACTATCTCTGTGTATGAGTAGGCAAACACCGGTAGCTGCAGCTGCATGACTGATTCAGTATAGCTCATATAGATGCAATGATGCAGTAGACAGATTTCTTCTGGGTATGAACAGATGCACTGTTCACTTTGCTCTGATTTTGAATCATTCTCTTGAGTTCCATGGCCCATGCGCAACCCCTGCTTCTTCCCCAAGGAGAGATCCTGGTCCTGGTCTTCCCCAGGATTGCAACTATCGCAAATCTTTGAGAGTTGAGGGTCTGAGGACAGCATTGCCAAAACCCCATCTCCTTTGTCATATTTTCTGGTAGGGGATCATTTGCCAGCTTGTCAGTGCAAGGCAGGCTGGCCACTGCTATGAGAAGACAATATATTACCCTCCTTGACTTCTCCTCCCCTGTTGTCTTGGTTTAATGACAATATATTTGGGAAGTAGGACCTATAATGACAATCTGTGGCAGATGGTGGCAATGTGTTCCCAACCCTGGGGCAGCTGGTTCCAGGTGTCTTGCATGTCCATCCAAGTGAAATCAAATTGTGGCCTGCACTCTGCTACCAAAGGAGTAGAGAAAAATGTATTAGTAATGTTGATGGTGGCACCACTTCACAACCTTACAGTCCAGTTCATACTGAAGCTCCAGCATATCTGGCACAGCGGCACTTAGTGATGGGGTAACTTCATTCAAGCCATGATAGTTCACTGTCAATCTCCATTCTCCACAGTGGTTACACATGGGCCAAGTGGGGCTGTTGAAGGGTGAGTGATTCTTGATGGCCACTCCTTGGCATTCCTGCTCATGGATCATCTTATGGATGGGGATCATTGAGTCTCGGTCTGTGCAGTATTGTTGATGGTGCACTGTTGTGGTGGCAATCAGCACCTGCTGTTCCTCAACTCTTACCAGTCCCACAGTAGAAGGGTCCTCTGAAAGGCCAGGAAATGCAATCAGCTCTTTAATCCCTTCTGTCTCTATAGCAGCTGTCCAGAAGCCCACTGATATTCTTTTGGATCTTTGAAATACCTGTTCTTTAGGCAATTGATATCCAGAATACATGGGATGTCTGGACCAATCACAATTAGGTGTCTCTGTCACTCCTTCCTGGTCAAGCTCACTTCAACTTCTAGTATCACCAGGTCTTGAGAGCCCCCTGTCACTCCAGAAATAGACAGACTCTGCCACCACATATCCTGATGGCATTAGAGGGCATTGTGCACCAGTGTCAACCAAAGCCTTGTATTCTCATGGGTCTGATGTGCCAGGCCATCAGATCCACACAGCCCAACAGACACAGTTATCCCATGCCTCTGCCTGGCTGGAGACATGGCCCCTCTAGTGCTGGTTTTGGTAGCTGTGACTTTCTCCCTGTGCATACACCCAGGAGGTCCCTTCCGGAGGATCAGACCATTATTTCTCCTACTTGATGTAGGTGCTTACCCACAGGAAACTAGAGTTACATCCATCCTTGATGAGCTGCCTCTAGCAGTCATTTTTTCCTTTAACTCCTGTACCCATGTGTGGTGGTTTGACTTTGGGCCTTCCTGGGAGACAGATCACATAGTTTGCTCTATCCAAGTGAAGTGTTCCATCCTATTTTACATCAGCTTAGATATAAGAAGGAATAGACAGAAGTTTTAGTCAGTCCTTTTCCAGTGGTGAAGGGCACTGGTCATGGACCTTGCTATCTTTTCAGGGAGAGCTGCATGTCTCTTTCTGGGAAGTAGACTTTGTTTATTTGTTCTTTTGTGTATGTGTGTATGCATATAGTAATATCAAGTTTCCTTTTCTTCCCTCTCTTTATATATTTGTATATAAATGCATTCTGCTTCAGTAGTGTTAGAACTCACTTTTTGTCCAGGATGTTCCCCCCCCCCCGGCTTTCTCCCTGCGGCTGCGAGGGAGGGGGAAGCTTTTGTTTTGGGGACACTGGATACTTAGCATTTGGCCAGGGGTAAATGGTCACACCATGCTGCAAGAACAGAGGCAGGTTTCCCATCCTAACTCCTCATGTCTTCCCCATGTTGGTGTTAAAATTACCTCATGTGGTGTACCCCCTCTCCCTAGCCAGGGGATAGCTGTTCCCAACAGCAGAGACTCTAGTTTGTACTGGTGAAACAATGCTCACGCTAAGATCCTCCCTGAGTTTTTGGTGGCCCTTTCTAAATTCCTCTGAAGATCCTCAGCTGTTTTCTCTAGGGAAAAGATGTGAGCCCTGGATGGGGCATGGACAAACTCATGTCTGGAGTTTATTGTCATAGCACCAACTGTCTCTTGGTTCTTCTTCCAGTGCATTGTTGCAAAAAGAAATAAGGGTATACTGATGGCCCTTTACATGCTAGTTTTAGTCACATTTGTGATGTGCATTTGACCTGATCTGGGTCATTATTGCTCATCCCCTGCAAAAAACACCTGTAGCAGTTCCTTTTCTCTCAGGCATAAGATTCCTTGTTCCGTGATCTCACAGGAGGGATGATGCACCTGGAGGTCATCTTTGTAAGCAAACCTCTCTCTCACACTTGTTAGAAGCCAGTTCCAGAGGTGAAGGGATTCTGATTTTGTCACAAACCCCTGATGAGTACCTGATCATCCTGGGACAGGGATCCTAAAAGCCTCGCTTTGGTACCATCAAACTGCACACCTTCACCTGTAGTATCCCAGATTCATATCAACCAGACCAATATGGGCTCCCCATCGTCATCCCCCAGGTGAACTGATTTGGTTTCATATTTTCTCTTTTGGATAGGGACAATTTCTATTGGCTTGGGTTATTCTGGTTTAGCTACACCCTGAGTGGCCATGGTGCTGGTTGTTTTTTCCCTTTCCTTTCCTTCTGGAAGTGCTGCACAATACCAAGAGGTTTTAAGTAGGCCGTGGCTAGGGCCCCACAAACATGAGCTGCCTCTCTATAGATCTACCAGAGCACTTTTTCCTCATTGATCACAGCACTTTAATAGAGTCCTAAAGTTGTTCAGGGATGAACTTCCAGGTCACTGGAGCAGAAGAGTTCTCCAAGAACTTACCACGCGCTCCCAATTCCCATGCCACTCAAAGTTATCCACCTTTGGGGTTCTGGACACCTTCCCAAGATTTCTTGGTTCTGCCCCCCAACATAAGATAGAGCATAATGATGCCATCTTGGATGTACAGAAACATGATTAGGCTATCTTTAGCATCTAAAGAGAATTCAAACTTTTCAAAAGCTGCTGTAGCAGACTTGAAGGAGAAAAAACTGAAAGGCTAGGAGAAATCATCCCTCTCTGTCTACCCCCTGCACTGGGGCCATTATCAATAAACCCTCAGAGATAACAGCTTAGGCTAGGGCAGGAAGACAACCCTGAATACACATTGCAAATGAAACTTACAGATGTTGAGTTTACAGCACTATGAATACTGGTTACAAAATAGAAACTAGATGAGGTTACCTTGGTCTTAAACTCCAGTTCAAGAAAGCTTTAAGAAAGCTGTGAACAGAAAATATGTTTAGACAGGAATAGATGCCACATAAACATGAATAAATTGAATAACAGAACAGATTACTCAAAATTGGTATTTTTTCTATTTCTCTCTCTCTCATGCCTCACATTGGGCACCAAGAATATTGTCTTATTGATAATATATTTGGAAGGTAGGACCTCTAATGAAATGAACCCTCCTCCTCTTAACATCTTCCCTCCCCCCAGTATAAAGAGAAAAACAGAGTAAAAATTACAAGGAGTCTCAAAGAAGAAAAAATAAAAATCTTAGTAAAAATGTAAGCAAAACAAAGCAAACAAACAACAACAACAAAAACCCAACAGTAGCAGAATGTTACTTAGCCTCCCCCCAGGGCGAAAAAACCCACAATGGCTCCTGTTCCTCCGCTGCTGGGCCACATGGTCCAAGAGAACAACGAAGAGTACTGTAGCAAGTGGGTTTCCATTGGTTACTGTGCTCTCGAGTCCCAGTGGGTTTTGTTTCACTTTTGCAATCTCCTAGTGCAGGCAAGCAGCACTAGGACTTCAGCAGCAATTCTGGGCAGATGCAGCAGTGGTCAGGGCTGCCAGGCTGATGTGGAAGCAGCTGGGGCTGGGGCAAAGCAGTGTTGGGCTGATGCAGTGGTGGCTGGGGCTACCTTCAAAAGTGCTCTAAAACCGGCACTATGGCGGTTCCCTTGGCTTCAGTATGAAATAAACAGCAAGACAATTGTCCAGTAGTGAGTCTGGGCTCATTTGGACAGCGAAGGGATGACTGGGTGCCCCAACAAAGACCCCAAAAGTCTTGGTACTCTAGCAGCCAAAGCCAGGTAGAGAGTGAGTTCCAGTTGCTCAGGACTTTTATCTTCTGTCTCACCAACTCCTAAAATACACTTCTTCTGCGACCCACACTTTTCCAGTGGGCTTCCAGACCCTGGAAACAAGCTTCCTCGAGTCTGTCTTGGGCAGGGGCAGTCCCCATGCTTCAGGTATGAATATTTATTACTGAAATTCCTCCCAGCTAACTACAACACCTGTGAGGGGCGTCGTGATCAGATTTTTTTAGAAAGGAACAAAAGGGGTTGATGCAAAGGACATGGCAGGGCTTTGGACTGCTACTTTTAAGTACAGACTTAAATTAGAGTTTCTGATTGAATGACTGCCCACCTGTAAAATGAAATGGCCTCATACAAGGAGCTTGTACTTGACAGGGCTACACAAAGAGTTTCTCCTTGAAGCCCAGCAGGTAATGATCCATCACTAGTTTAGATTTTGCACCACATGGATTTCCTACACAAACATCCACTAAGAGAGAAGGTCTTACAAATCAAAGGTCCATTATAGCTCACATCTAGAACAGGCTCCTGCAATGGGAGAGTGTTCAAGCCTTTATGTACACACCTTCCAAACACATCCAGTCCTGGCCTGATGCCAGTAGCAGCACACACAGATATACATATACCTGTACACAGACATGGATTTGCTGTCTCCAGATAAACAGGTGCTCATTTCTCCTAGGTGTACATACCTCTATAAGCCTATGTAACATAAAATACACATCCATGGACACGCAGAGATTATTATACCAATGCACAAACAAAATTTATAACCATATGCCTTCTCTCATGTCACTGCTCAGTTTTGTCACTGTTGAATCTGAATTTCAGCAGAATCTGCACAGAATCCACAGTATTTTGCTGCACATTTCAATGTACATATTATTTACTTGAATTTTGGAGTGGTGCAGGCAGGGAGGTGATGAGACCTGTGAAAGCTAAATTTGAAGATAGGAAGCTTTTCATTCTCAGAAGTATGGAGAGTCAGCATGCTTTATCACAGAGCCTTTGATAAAAGCAGAGGAAACAGGAGCCAATTCCCCTCTTCTGCTGAGAATGGTAACTCTGGAGCCTCCCTGTGAAAAGACTGTTTCATGGGATCTTCCAGAGATCAGAGGTTCAACAGCCCAGTATCAACACCATTTGGCAGCATTCATCATTGTCTTAGGTATTTTAATCCATCCAGTTGCCCAAGGGACAGTGCAATTTATTATTGCACTTGTTTGATGCAGCCCTTCAATAAATCTGGTTGGAGGAGAAAGTAATGCAGGTGACAGTCACTGTGATATAGAGCAGATTCCTTATTCTCAGCTTACAAGGTATCAGGTATCTCCTGAGGTGCCAATAGCTCTATTTGATCCTTTTTTATAAATGACAACCAGCAAACAACAGCAAAGAGCACCAGCAGCCTGGCACTAACTTTCACATATGCAACTAATCTGAAGGTCTTGAATTTCCTTGCCTAGTGGTAATCTGATCGTATCACTGCAGTCTCACCACTGACACTTTTATGGGCCCTCAGAGCTCTTGAAGAAGACTCAGTTGCTCCTGCCTTGTCCATTGAGTTTATCACAGAGATGTGCTCTGGCAGCTCTGGCTGTGCTGAGTTTTGAGTCTTACTTACTCTGCTCTGCTTTACTCCTCAGGAGGAATAGCTCATCACACTTGTCACTCTTCCATGCCAATGAACACATGGTTCCTGTGCTAGGGCCCAGTTTAGTTAAAAACAAAACCAAACACTAGAACCAAATGGTGCTCGATGTTCAAATTAGTGGCACTGATGTCTTTTGGAAATCTGGCTATGGAAATCTGGAAATTGCTTCAGACCCAGATCTGTACTTGGTGGGCAAGCCAGCTTTTGGGCTCTGGAGAGACAGAAGGGAATGCAACAAAATGGTCTGGTTGAGAACTGATTTTTAAGAGTAACTAAAATTTCAGTGCAACATTACAGTCAATTGCATCCCACAGTCTGGTGAAATGAACTTAGAACTCAGTCAAAGGGGGAATTTATGTATGTGAGCACTATTGGGGCTTTTTCTGTATTTCAATTCTCCTGGTGTAAAGAGGTAGGAACAAAATTACTTGCCCATCTCAGAGAGGTGCTCTATGTGGAAAGGTTTATGAAATGTTCACAAACTGTTCTACAGGGAGGGTGCTCATGTAAGCTTGTTGCAGGGTCCCCGTGGCTGCATGACAATGCTATGGTACTCTTAAGTGCAACAGAGGGATTTGCTTTTACACTATGTCATTTGCCAAACAATTAAGGCAAAGAGCAGTATGCTGTAAATAGAAATGTATTTTGCATTAGACAAAAGTCCAGTATTATAGAAATTGACATGAAACTCACAAACTACAGGAAGAGACAGAAAATCATATTATGATTCATCTGTCTTTTTCCATTTCTACAGGACTCCTGTAATCACTTCCCAGCCTGGATGTAAGTTTTTGGTGGCAGCCTCATTTGACCTCTCCAGCCCACAGGTATCAAACAGGAGTCATCCTAGAAGATGCCATGGTAGCAAAACCAGATGCAGAGGCACTCCCTTCCTGTATCCAGAGGCTGTTATGTATTCATGTTAATTTTTGAAGGTAGGGTGTTTCCTGTACTTTTGTGTTCCAGGAATATGAAACCAAAATGGACACTGAGCTTTGAGGCCCTGGTCCTGATGCCAGACCAAAACCCTACCTTGTTTCCTAGTGAAACCAGGTCCTCAGTGCAAAACCTACCAGAAACACAGATTTTGGCACCACCAACAAAGCTGTGGTGGGTGAAGTGCTGGGCCTACCATGAAAGAAATACATGGCTTGGACTAGTTTTTGTCTCACATCATATGGGAGGGTAGTGATCTGGATTTCTAATTAACCTGGACCTGGACTCATGTCCAAATACAACTCTAGACAGGCCTAGTCTGCCACAGGAATTCTAGAAGGAAATGCCCCCCAAACAGGAGAAAGCCCTTGAGGCTGAATTTGGGCTGAATGCAGGGTTCTATCCCAGCAACCATGACCACAGTGTTTGCATTTCTGTGTTAATATTCATGGATATGTGTGCTGCCAGGTTTGGGAGGGAGTGAATGTCCTCTAACTGCAACTTAGCCTGGTCAAGGTAACTGACCTTCTTCATTAAGTGCTTCCAAATTTCCACAGCTGTGAAAAATCTGTGTTAATTAAAGACTTGCTGGGAGGCCAAAAGTGCAGAGGGGAGATAAGGGTTTTTCTGAGAGTTATTTAAAGGTGTAACATCAGCATCAATTGGGTTTTTGACTTACATTAACATACTACCCTTGTCTTGTTATTCAGGTAGACTTATCTAAAAGTAGGGAAAAAAATCTGGAAGGGCTTCAGATGATGGTACCTACCATTGACTCAGATGGCCAAGCTCTTTGGCAGTGATAAGTAGCAGAGGAACCACCTTCCCTGATTTTTGTCCCAGTCCATTCTACATTCCAAGTATCTGATACCCTCATGTACACTATAATAACATTCCAAACTACATATGCACAACACTTAAAAATAGTGTTTTAAACATCATGGCTTGTTAATATAACACATATCATCTGAGAGGTGATATGAGCTCTTTCCCTTTTATATCCTTTTCAATAAAGTACATTTTGAAACTCACTGAGGGTTTTTTTTCCTTCTTTTTTTTAAGTTCCCTGGCATTATGTAGAAAAACCCCATCAGTGTGGAATATAATGCAGTTTATTAACAGTAACAAGGGAATGCCCCATAATTCTAAAGAGGCAAAGCCACAAGTGAACTATGAAGGTAATTTTCTTGCATCCAGAGAGAAAATGTAGTACTGACTGTGTCATGCTTCTCATTTCAGACACAATGTGGTCTGCTTTCAGTTTTGTTGTAATAAATAGGGGGAGGAAAAAAAAAAAGTTTTTTCAGATGGAATTCCACAGAGTTCTCCCCACTTTGGGGAGAACTGTCTAAATATTATTTACATCTGTCTAGCATTACTTATACTCCCCTGGATTTGCTGGTTAGTTTGCTCATGAATCTTTAGGACCTGACTGTCTACCCAGTCACTTCTTCTCCCTGCTGAAAGTACTCAAACATCTCAGTGGGTAAAGGCTCAAACAGCAAACTCAGGCCTGCTCCTTATCAGATTTACCTCCACACCTCTCCAATAATATGTTGTTTCAGTTCTTGAAAATCAGGCTTTCCTGTGATCCCCCATCACTGTTCCATGTGTTCAGGAACCTTAGAGCAATGTTAAAAGATGTCAATGCTGTATTAAAATCAATGTGGCTTCAACAGGTCACTGAGGAACCAGGGTTGACATTATATTCTGGACAAATGTACAAGGCTGAAGAAGACTGTTTAAGCTTTAGGTCACGAATGAAAATAAAGAGCAATCTCCTTTTCCAGCTGTTACTATGTCAGAGGAATGACAGAGCCCTGCTGTAGGCAAACACTGGGGAAAAACACTGCTCCTACTCTCTGGAAATGCAGGTCTCCTTTTTGCCCCTTGAACAAGAACATTGGTGCACTGCTGTAGCTCACAGGTCAGGGACATCTTGGGTGTAACTGGGATGAGCTACATTTTTCCACACCCCCATGCCCTGGGACACCCTTCTATGGTTGTAGAAAGAGCCTGGGAGAGGGAAGATTGGTTACACCTTCCTCCTCCTTTACCTCAGTCCTGAAACTTTATTGTTTTGGCCTTGCAAAATGGCTCAGGTTTTTGTGCTCTACAGCTGTAGTAATTCACATCATATTTCTTGAGTTTCAAAAGGAATATCTTCCTTGGGTGGAATAATGTAGAAAAGTAAAACCAGTGTTTTCTCTCACGTCAGTCTTCTCTTTGCAAATGGTGAACCATGTCAGAAAGTACTGTGGCCTACCAACAGCAGTTTTCAAAATGATGACTATGAAATGCTGTTGATTAAGAAGCTCCTGATCTCTTGTTTGGGTTAGGAAGAGAAAGGGCACATGCAATCATCTTTGACCTTCTTGAAATAGAAAAGCACACAACCTAATGCTGGATTGCATGCTGGGTGCAAAACTGAGAGCAGGCTGAGTGCTGAAGGAGTGATCAAATAAGGAGATCTGCCTGCACACACAGGCACTAAACATACTGTGTGCTCACAGTTAAATAACTCTAACAGGATCTAATCTTGCTGCCAGTGCATCAGAAATTAAGTACTCTTTTGAGGTATGCAGCTGGTAAATTTTCTTAACCCCAATTAAGTCAATAGAAGGATGAAAATGGGTAAAAAACTTGACCCTATCTATTTGCTTTGGATATTACCCAAATACCTGAACATCAGTTTCCTATCACTAACTAGTTCATCACTAACTGATGATCATTTAGCAGCTCTGCCAAACATTCAAGACTTCAAGTAGGAAAGACATTCCAGTGTTGCATAAACAACAGAACCCAGGAAGCACCCTCAATACTAATTTAATGATGTAAACAAAATGTTGCAGTTTGTGAACCCCAATCCTAGCACTAGCCAGCACTACAGGACAGGGTGCTAGAGCTAGCATCATCACCAACTTCATTACTGTAAACAGACCTAAAGAAGCTAGAAGAGAAACTGTGGTAGATCAGCATTCCTGTGCCTTCCCAGAAAACCTGGCCCAAGAATTAAGCTAATTCTTCTTGTGAGCGGACTGACAAGAGGCATGGCACAGCTCCAGCCTCCGAACCTGTATGTCCCAGCTTGCCAGCCCAGAGCTTTACAATGGTGTTATTTGGCTGAGTGTATCTGAGGAGAGTAATGATGCCAGTGGTGCTAATTAAATGGCTTGGACCAAAAATGAAGGCAGAGGCAGTACTCAAGAAGCAGTAGGAAGCTCTGACAAATCCAAAGTTGTTGCCATTCTTCCCATGTTTGGCCACACTCTCACCTGCACTGTGCTGAGCCCAGGCTGAACTGAACAGTGAAAAGAGGAGAGGCCAGAGAAACTGCTTAGTTTTGTAAATAACAAGCTACATTGTCAATGAGTTAAAAATATTGTATGTTCCTGGTATATGTAGATCCCCTCTCCTTTAAAAACAAAACCACTAAGTCTTCATAAGTGCCCTCAAGGTTTCAGTGCTCCGTGTCAATCCAGGCTGGGATCAAGTTTGGCAGAAATTTAAAAGACGAAAAATGCTTTTCATAGAGAAATGCATTAAATAGAGAAAAAAATGTGGGGTTTTTCTCCATTAAATGGATGGATTAAATCTAGTAAGATGGGTTGTAACCTACCACCACTCTGAGACAGACTCAGAAAATATTTCCAGTAACAACACTAACACTAATTTTATTGATTTGCCAGAGGTACATATTTCATACATTTACTTTTAATGCTAGATGTAGTAATTCTTTATACTTCCTCTATACTTGTATCTCTGTCTGCTTGAAGAATTGATCAGTTACTGAAAATATGTTCTTTTGCTCTCAATTCTTCTTCCTTAGTCAGAAACTGAACTGATGGCCTTTGGAGATCAGATGTACATCTCCAAAATTTGAAGGGAAAAGGCAACAGTTGTTATCCTTGCTTCACATGCAGCTGACCCTCCCTAGCTGACTGCTTCAGCCCCATGGGGCTTTTCTTTTTAATTCTTTTAAATTACTGCTAAGCAACCCTGCAAATTGTCTGATGCCATGTCCCTCCCTTTCCTCCTAAAGAAGTCAGCAGGAGTTTCTCTTGTGCAGTTCTCTAAAAGGGAGCAGAACTGGGACTATCACATCACACCTGTGGTAGTTTGTCTGTAGGCCTTCCCCAGAAACCAAGGTACAAAACCAAGGAAGTATTCCGTATCATTCCCTTACGTAATCAGGTGTCTACAGACAGGAGGGAGTTTCCTGTCTGTGTTCTTTTCTCTTCTCTCGCTTGTCGGGTGGACATGGAGCTGGCAGTTCTCGGTGTTTAGGCCTCGGCTTATCTCTCTGAGCTCAGGCCTGGCTGAGAGCTGTTGTCTCTGTCGACAGAGGAGGGAAGGCACTCACTTCTCCTAAGGGAAGTTGGTGAGATCTTTCCTGTGTTTCTGTTCTATTTAATTAACTCCTGGGATTTGACTGAGTGGGATTGTTTTATTTTTACCCTTTTTGGTCCTTTTTCCCCTTCCCCTTTTCCCTTTTGGGGGGTGTTTGGGATTTGTTTGGGATTGTTGTATTATATGTACATAGTATGTAGCTGTATATATATAAAATATCTATAAATATATATATATATTCATTTATTAATTTTGCCTTTTACTAGTTTTTTTTTCCTTTTGTCGGGAGCGGGGTGGGGAGAGCTAGCCAGCTCACAGCTGTGTTTTGTGGGGAGCTGAGCAAACCCAACCCAACACAACACCACTCACTGAAACCTGTGCTCCAAGTGTTCATGACAAGTTGTTGGCACATTCCCTTTATGGCAAAAGAAGCAGTCAAACCAATCCAGAGAACATCTCTATTTGGAGATCTGCACACCTAATATGGTTTCAGATCAAAGAGCAATTTAGCTTCCTCATCACCCATTTAGGCTGATTGCCCTATGATTTCCACAAATGTGAACTTCTCATATTGGAGGTTTGGGGAATCCATCTTCCCTTGCTAGCCCTGCAGTGGCCCAATTCCTGGCATCAACCTCGTCAGGGTGCAATGTCAGCTCTGGACTGCCTGCTGTAGGGCACTGGAGTAGCACCCTGGGATCCTGCACCAGAATCTGAACGTGTGGGGGACACAGCTGCTTCAGGTCTGTGTGGCACAGGACAAGATGACTGTGCAGAGCAAACCAGGGCAAAGACTCTCAGTTTTGGCCTTCAGTAATACTGCACTTCTGAGAAGACTTTGCCTAAGACTTCCACACCTATCTAATACTCATTTTATGCACAACTGTAATTTCTTTATAGTTGAATCTGGAAGTTTTGCAGTCATGTAGGATTCTGCACCCAAATATGGACTTTACTGTCTTATCAAGGGAAACATCCCATGTCTAAACTGCAAACCAGTGATTGACATCAAGGAAGAAAAACAAATACTAAAACTTTCAAAAAATCCCCATGTGGGTACAGGCAGCATGCCAGTGTAGATCAGAGCAGATACAGTGAGAGGAGTCATGGATGGAAGTGAGGAGATGGAGAGATAGTGTCTGCAGGGTGTTCAGCTCTGGGATTTACTGCCTCAACAAAGCAGGACTGAAACACTGAGTGCTGTGATTTCCTTTGTTGTTTCGGTTTTTTTTCTTTCTCCCCTACTGTTAAGCAATCATGAAGAAAATAAATAGATATAGAGCAGCTATTATTTAAATATGAAACACCACCCCATTTTGGTGTTAGTGATCTGAGAGTGGTGCCCCAACACTGTAAATCCAGCTTTATAAACTTGCACATGGCATTTCCCTGACTATGACCATTCTCAACCACCAAAATCCATCAATCTAATGGAAACATACAGACAGTAAAAATACTGGAAAACTACTGGCATGTTGTATGAAATGATCCAATTTAATCAGCTGATAAATTATTCGCTCCAGCTAAGAGTGAAACATACTATTTGAGTCTATTTATGGATGTCTGATTAGTGTAAGTAATTTTCCATTGCTTTATTATGTTTGCTGATACATTATGAAAGCCATATTGTGGTAATGGTCTTAAGTCATTTTGTTGTTTGAGCATATACCAGAAAGCTCGTTCCACCCAAGGCCAGGCACATGTTCCAGTGGGCATCTCTTATTTACACACTGTGCTATTTCCAAGGGTTTCCACAGACCCTAGCTGCCAATAGAGTGGGAATTTCATTTAAAGAAAGTTACTACACTACCAGGCTCTCTAAGTGGCACAGCACTATTTTCAAACATGACTGCCACTGTGACAAAAGGTAGAAGAAGGAAGGGCTGGCTGTTCCCCAGACCGTGATTGATGTCTCTGGTGATTGGAGGGGAGATGCAGCAGTAAATTGCATCACACTGTTAAATACTTGTTAAGTAGCAAAAGAATGCAAGATGCAGCACCAGCACATAATGCAGTAGCTTGGCAAATCAGCATCTTGGGGGCAGACCTCAGAGTCAAAGAATAGTCTTATGTACTGTCACATCCAACCTCCCATATGAGAGTGGCTGGAGTATTTAATCCCACTAGGCTGTACTGAGGTCATCTGTAAACTGCTGCTTGCAGATATAAAGAAGTAGCAGCCACAGGCAGCATGATGGAGAAAAGTCACAAACACATCACTGCATCCTCTAATGCTCTGGGCCCACCATGTGTCCAGAAGTAAGGCTTGCACCCACAGGACCTCAAATAACCTTTCCTGGCTTTAGGGTGAATTGAAAGGAGTGAAGTAGCACGTGCCACCTCTACAGAGCCCCAGGTACTCTGCCCTGGGTAGCTATGTACTTTTGGAAAAGACCAGACAGGAAAGAAGTGAGAACAGAAAAAGAGCTGGATGGCACAGCCTGCTGGTCACGGCTCCCACCAAGCCCGTCCTGGTATGCAATTTTGGAGAATGTTGAGTGGACACTCTCAATATTGATCTCAACAACTGATCTCAAAAGGACAAGTACAGCAGAATGCTCTGCCACCATCTTACCTCTTCCCTGCCCTCCTGTCCCATTCTCCCCAGTACAGAGCTCCTGGTTCCAGCCCCCATGTACCACTACTCCTTTTATTTTACACAAGGTGTTGGTCTCCCTTTCTTGGAGCCCATAGAAAGCACTGCCTGCTGAAACAGCAGGTAATTATTGCAAATGAGAGTATAGATAGATATTGCTACCAAGCAAGCAGTTAGTTTTCACTAAGGAATCCTTCCTGCCTGGAACAAGGCACCTTTTCCATCTGTAACAAGGCGCCTTTCCTAGATACAGTTTTGGGATGTTTTTCTGCATGCACTCCACAGATGGTTACTCCCCAGGAACAAGAGAGATAACACTCACAGATGTGCTGCAAGGCCTTAGCTTCCAGTGGGGAACCCGAGGGGAAAGCAATGATAAAGCCAAGGAACAAACAAAAGCTTTGCCTTTTTGCCTTTGCTCTGAGGCGTGGTGCTGCCCATACAGCAATGTTAGGCTCTATGAATTTTAAGCATTCTCACCTCTGAAATAAACCTTTTGAATCCTTCCCACTGCTTACCCTTCTTTGGGAGAATACCTGTGTGTATTTTGCTTTACAGAGAACAACTGGAGTAAGCAGAAGATGAGGAGCACAAGATGAGCCTGCTCCTAGGTCAGTCTCATGGTGATTCCTTCCCTATCTTAGGGCAGGAAGAAATTCTGCTAAACACGCAATGCAGAGTTTACACATTTTTAATCTCGCTGCTATGAAAACCAAGAAGGTGAAACCATCCAAGTTTTAACCTTGAAGTGGCACCACAGTACTGAAAAGTGCATGCTCAGCAACTGGGCCAAGACTCAGGCCAGGAAAGGCAGTGAGGTCCACATCCCAGGGCCAGCTGGAGGCACTCACATGACAGGAACTTGAACATTCTCGAATTCCTAGACAGTTTTTGGCATTGTCCATTTTCAGCAGCATTTCCCCTTTTCTCAGTTATTTTTGGATTTTGCAAGCATGCTTTTAGCAGATGGATCCAGCTGTGCTGTGAGCAGGTATAAGGCTGCACAGCTGTCCTGTCACCCACAGAGCAATTGTGGCTGGCAGTACTTTAGGTAGACACAGCTGGGTTTAGCAATTGTGAAAGGTGCCAGATGGGCAGACACCCTTTTCAGACCCTCAGGAAACTCGATGCTCCCACATACCCTTCATCTACCAGGAACCAAGCTCCAAAAGGTGTGAGGGAGTTCAGCTTCTGTGAGAGAAATACAGGCAAAAGCATTTACACATGTACGGACTATGGCTAATGGAGGGGGAACTTCACAGCACATTGCCTCCAGCAACAGCTTCCGTCTTCAAAAAGCCAGGGATCCATGATCTCCCAGCTGCCACGCTGCCCTCTTGGCCACAGGTCAGGTCCAAGTCCCTCTCTCAGCACTGTGCAAAGGAAGAAGGGAGCAGTTGGAGAGGGAGTGAGGAGGCAGGTGGGAACCTTTTGTTAAGACTGTGGAAATTTTTAGTGAAATGAAAACAAATTGCTTTAAGTAAACCATTTGTCACAGTCTGATTACTCTGCTGCCACTCTGGGAACACCAATTTGTCATGCTAGATCAGGATAACAGCAGGCGACTGTACAAAATGGCATGCTGCCTTCTGGCCCTTTCTGTTTGCAACCCATGAGGGCAGCAGGGATCCCCTGCAGCTCCCTCCTGATGCCCATCCCTCCTGACAGTACAGGCACACATTGGGGTCCCTGCAGTCAGTGTCTCACTGCTTCCCAGCCAGCACCTCCACCTCCTGGAACTGCAACTTCACTTGAGTTCTGTAGAATATGCTGTTTTTACCTCTTCATCTCAGCATGTCTATCTAAGGTGTCCACAGCAGGAATTACTTCTTGCACTAGATGTTGGCATAATACTGCCCTAAACTGAATTTTGGCACTGATGTGTCCTGGCAACACACCTATTGATCATCATTTTTCATAAAAAAACCATGTCTCCTGTTACTTATGCCTTCAGGAATGCCATGTTTGAGCCTGCAGAACTTGCCTCGTCAAGTCCCAATCCATGTTTTCTTCTCCTTGGTGGTACCTCAAGAGTTTGCACAGTGTGTAGGTGGAGCAATTAAAAAAAAACAACAAACAAACACAGAGACAACAAAAAAAGTGTTGCAAGATTCACATTTAAAGAAGTACTTAAAGAAGGAGGATTAATTCAAGAAAGTAAGAAGGAAAAACTAGCCAAAATTCACAAAGCATGGGAAAAGAGCAGACAAAATTCCAAGTCCAAGAATTAATTCCTGTAGCTTCACCGCCCTTAGCTAATAAACAATTATTTGAGTCTCCCCTGCTTGTGTCTCTCTAGAATTATGCAGAAGTTTGTAATGCTGAAACAAAACAATTAACTACAGGTTAAGGCACCAAATAAAAATATCTTTGAGCCAACAAAAAGATAAAAACCTCAAAATGTCACTTTGGGTAAATGCTCCATTCAGTCCAACAAAAAACCCCTTCATCTCATTTTCAGATTATTGATTCTTTTTCTAAATCTCTTCTCCTTTTAAATTCGTAGGTCAGCATTTAAATAGAGATGTCTTTTTGAAAAGAAAGCAAAACAATGAACAAGTTTTGCTTGCAAACCACAGGAATGAACTAGCTGAGAATTTTCTTTTTCTTTAAAATTAATAAATAAAATGGGGAAAATCAGAGAGATTTTTGATGTGAAGAGAGCTCCGAAGTCAAAGACACAATCTTCATAGAAGTACCATCAATGCTTCCTTTTATTAGCAACTCACACGATTTATATAGGATTCACACAGAGTTAGTTTTAGCATCATTATTTTTAGCTCACACAGGTTATATAGGGCTTAACAGGGTTCACACTCTTCTATTGGTCCTTAGGGCACGCAGGTCCTCCCACCTTGAAGCCTGTGGCATTCTGCCTAACAGGCATTCCTTTCTTGCTTATCTGTAACTAACTTCACTCCTGCAGCCTGTTACATAGGCTGGCTTGTGCACGCAGGCCTGTATTAATACATCATGCCCTGTATCCATCAAGATTCTTGCAACAGATAGATTTCAGAACTTCTCCTTTCCCATTTTGGGGCTATTAAGGCCTGGCAGATCCCCACTGAGCCAGCAAATTATATCAGTTCTCTTCCACTTTCTCATATGTTCACTATTTATCAAGAGCTTTTCCCACTGCTACTTTGGGTAGTCTCTGGCCAGCAGCAGGTGGGACTGCTGGGACCTGCCACCCACCACCATTTTCACCCACAGCTGATGCACAGTCCTGGTCCAACTCCTCTAAAAGTCACAAAAACTGGGAGGGAGAGGTGAGGAGGAAAGCTAGAAACACATCACCTCAGCAGAACAGCAGAAATCACACCATTGTAGTCCTCAGTCAAAAAAGTATTGAAGTACTTAAGGAGCATAGGAATATTTCATTGCAAGAAAAGGAAGAATGTTCCCAAATTTATAAATGCCTTCTTGTTTGCACCCAAAGCACCCCCGGAGTGGCACTGAACCTGTAATCACAACAATCCATCCACACTGCCATGTGGGACTCCACAATGCTGAGCCATCAAGTAGCATAAGATGAAGCATTTAATGGAAACTTGCTCAACACAGAGACTGGTGGCACTGGTTGACTGGTAGCTCTGGTTACAGTGGAAGATGATACTGCTGGGCATTCTAATATTTCCTTCTGCTTCTAGGAACTGTAACATACCTTCAGTATTAGCAATTTCTGTTTTAGCTGAAGGGAAAGGCCTTTAAAATAATCTTTCCTTGGGAAAAAAATGAGAGCTGCCACCACAGGTGCAGGAATGGGCACGCAAAGCAAGAGGTCCCAGAGCTGTACCCAAAACATGCAGCTAAACTCTGCCCAGGGGTGAGTATGTTCCAGCTCTACAGCACCAGAAACATTATCCTGAGGTGGGAAGCCTTAGGCTCGACAAAGAGCAGAGATGAGGCAGAATTCCGTCAGAGACCTGGTGATGTTCTGGGACTTTCACACCAGGTTCTTTTCCCACACATTGTGGTGGTTTGATTTGTAGGCTTTTCTGGGAGACAGATCACATGGTTTGCTGTATCCAAATGAAGTATTCCATCCCATTTTACGTCAGCTTAGATATAAGAAGGGATAGACGGAAGTTTTGAGTCAGTCCTTTTCCGGTGGTGAAGGGCATCGGTCGGGGACCTGCTTTCTCTTCGGGGAGAGCTGCATTTCTCTCTCTGGGAAGTAGACCTTGTTTACTTGTTCTTTATTGTTTGCGTGTGTGTACATATAGTAATATTAAATTCCTTTCTCTTCTCTGTATATATATATATATTTGCATAAATTCATACTGCTTCTGTAGTATTAGAATCCACTTTTCACCCAGAGTGGTTTCTTTTTCCCCCTTTTCCCCCTGTGGTTGGGGAGTGGAGGGGAGCTGTTGTTTTGGGGCCTTTGGATATTTGGCTTCGGCCAGGGATAAACTACTACATTCTTTTCACACACACACAAATACACAGAAATACAAAGCTAATTAGACATGCAACAGGGCTCTGCTGTAGCTGATAGTCTTGTATGGGATGTGATTTCTGTCATATCATTTTGCATTCAAGGCTGGCAATATGGACATAATACATTTATCTATGGGCTTCCAGAGGCTGTAAACATCAGAATTATCTTTAGTAAGGACGGCAGTAAGATTCAAAATTTTAAGTTGTCCTAGGAAAATCCTGACAGCAGCTCTACAGTGTAAACCATCCTCTCCACCAAGTTTATGAGGGGTGAGGAGGGGAACAGGCATAACCCAGCACATTTTGCTGCTTCAGAAGGACCCTGAGGCATAATTCAGGAGTTACGCATGTAATGACTCTTGTGCATTAAAAGTATGACCCAGTCTGCTCTGATCTATCCTAAGATAAACATGACATCCTAAAGAATAGGGCATAGAAAACCTGCTACTCTTGAAAGCTGAACTGAGTAGTAGTTATGACTTTGTTTTGTTGCTATCTAAGCAGTTTGGTTTACTAGCATGGTGCAGAACAAAATATTGATAGAACAGCAAATACAGACTGGGACTTGTTCTCTTGTCAAGGAATATATGTCTCACTACTCACTCATGATATAAAAAGCTATGATCACCACCCTTTGACATTGCCATAAAAGTGCCCATTAGCATGTCACCTCACTTTGTGGTGTTCCATAAGGGTTTCTCAGCTCAGCAGCTAAACACAGGCAGAGAGGGGTTGCACAGTCCTTTGTCACTGAGGATTTGATCACCGCAATATAATAAAGATATTAAGCTATTAGAGAACATCCAAAGGAAAGCAACAATGATGGTGAAAGGCCTTGAGGGGAAGTTGTATGAGGAGCATTGAGGTCACTTGGTCTGCTTGGTCTGGAGGAGACTGAGGGCAGACCTAATTGCAGTCTGCAACTTCTCATGAGGGGAAGAGGATGGGCAGGCACTGATTTCTTCTCTGTGGTGACCAGTGACAGGAATTGAGGCAATGGCCTGAAATCGTGTCAGAGGAGATTCAGGTTACATACTAGAAAAAGGTTCTTCACCCAGAGGGTGGTTACGAGCTGGAACAGGCTCCTCTGGAAAGTGGTCATAGCACCAAGCCTGACAGTACAAGAAGCATTTGGATGATGTTCTCAGCCATCTGGCATGACTCTTGGGGATGGTCCTGTACAGGGCTAAGGGTTGGACTCGATGTTCCTTGTGGGCCTCTTCCAACTGAGCATGATCTGTGACTTCTTTCATAGCCCCTTGAGCATTGAACCTGGATAAGCAATGGATGGGAAGATAACTAACCCCTCCCTGCTTTCACAGCTGAGCAAAGACACTTTCTCCTCAACACTAGGATTCAGGAGACTCCGGTTAGTATTTTAAGAGCTTTGTTTTCTTCCATGTTGACAGCAGGAAAGAAGGTGAACTTGAAAAGCTGGATAAAACCTTTTGTGATGCATTATTTGTTTTACAAGGTGGATATTTCAGACCTTGTACATTTGAAAAAAAAAAAAAACAACAAAAAAACCACCAAAAAACCAAAAAAACCCACCACATTTAGCAGAAAAGGACAATTCTCTTTGTATGAGGTTCAGCTTATGTATGTTGTTGCTGTTAGCTAGACTTCACGAACGAAGATCTTGGGATAAGCCTGCACAATGGATTTTTTAGGTGAGGCACAGTGTGCGCGGAACTGGCCCCACCCCCTTTACTCCTGAGGTTCATCCTACCATGGCCGAGCACACTCGGACGGCGACAACGAGTTCCTCCAGGATTTGACCCGGCGTCCTCAGAGGAGGAGCCGGGTCCAGAGGCGGGGGCCTACGCCACTCGGCCAATGCCTGCCGCCTCTCAAGTGTAACATCTCAGATTAACATTACAGAAAAAACAGCAAACAGAAAAGCAATAATGTCAGGTTGTTGAGCAATCCTGGGAGCCCACGTGGGCCAGAGCACCAGGGGAAGACCTCGCCTTTTCCTCTCTGGCACCGAATGACACAAACGTGGCACTGCAGCCACGCCTGCAACACGAGCTGGGGCAGGAAGCTCATGTATAGCAGTGATATAAATAATAAAGTATTGTGTCACTTATTTTGGCAATTTATTAAATACAGAGCATTTCCATTCATTAGGAAAACAACCTCTGGGACCACTTTTAAGGAACACTTAAGAGGCAAGAAAGGAAAGGAAAGGCAAATGTGCTCTACAGCAGTCAACACACTTGCCATTTCCAAATGGGTCCATGTGGTAGATATAATTTTCAGGGCTCAACAAGAAATAAACTCCTACTGATTTAAACATTGATATTATTGCTTGTAAGGTAATAATGCCTACAAGATCATAATTTCCTAAATCTTAATAGTTTTCTTAATCCACTTTCACAAAGCTTTAAGTAGCTACTTCCCAGTCACAAGGATGAATATGAGTATGTTCCAGGGAGGGTTTGGAAGGATTCCAGGCTGAAACCATGATACCATTTAGAATTCAAGTGAACAGCATTTACTGCAAAGAAGTAGCAAACAAAAGGAAAAAATTGAGAAAAGGGAACAGAACAAACCAAAACAAATTCCAAGACAACTCCCACACACCCATACACCATGCACACAGTCACTGTCTCTCTTACATGGTTACTATACATACTGACCTCAGCGTGCTCAAGACCCCCACTATGACTGGCTGCTGCATCCTTGGGCTTCATTACGCTCACCACACTTAGCTGGTGTCCCTGTGGGAGGCCACATTGTCCTCTGTGGCAGCACACACCTCCCCTCGCAGTAGGGACTGTCAAGGTTTTTATGCACTCAGTTTATGATGTCTGTCTTGGCATGTGTGTCCAGTACACGCCCAGATAGAGGCCTTTAGCCCCTCCAAGCTACGAAACAGTTCCAGTGTACACAAAATGTTTCTTCTTCAAGACCAGAGTCCCAATTATCAGTTCTTGTTTTCTGTAACTTGTCAAGAAAAGAACCAACTCCTGCAGGCATCAAGGCCAGACACAGACCAAAATAATAGCATTGCATCACACCTGAATACAGAGTGGTTACTGCAGCTGAGAGAAAAAGTGTTATGGGAAGGAAGTTACCTGGTTATCAACAACCTTTTAGGTCCTAATAAAACAGTAAGAGTTGGTTTTCTCATCCCATCTCTGGGTCAGTTCCAGAAGACCATACACTGAAACCAACACAAGTGAAATGCTGGAAAAACAAAAGAGGAAATCCCAGCAGTGGGAGATCAAAGTGGATTTCTTTTCCCCTACAGAGACCATTAGCTCTATCATGTTAGTCACCAGCCTAAGACACCAATTCACCTTCATCATATTAGTCACAAGCATCTGACAGTAAGCACACTGCAAAGGAAGGGAGAGGGAGTGCTTGTAATTCCAAAGGAAGATTCAGTGTGTGCTTCTCTAGTTCAGCGAGCACAGAGACATTTCTCTTTACTGTGACCGTGCAAATTCCAACTGATCTGAAACCAACTTGCATTTTCTAAATCTTGCTGTTGAGTTTGAACTTTAGTAAGAAATCCATTTGCTAGTAAAGAAAGTTGCTAATTAAAAATCAATCTGTTTATGTGGTGTAGGGGAGATGAGATTGAGAGAGGGAGAGAAAGGAAAAGCCAAATAACTCATTAAGTGATCTTTATTTTGCCAGTACAGTTAGAAATTATAATTATCCTAATAAGATTTTCTCACTTACATAAGCCACTCCATTCAGGGATCTCAAAACACTTCACAACCATTAATGTTGTTAACTTCATAGCGTTCCTGACCTTGTTTACAGGAAAGGGAATTGAGGAAGAGAGAAAACACCACTATTTTCTGTAACAGATAGCTTTCATTTTGTAACTGCTGTAAAGTTTATACCTGAAACTAAATCACACTTAAAAATCAAGGTCAGTTCTGAGCTCTTGAGCCAGCAGTAGTCCTTCTATTACAGTGTGAGTAAAAATACCTGACCAAACAAAAAGACTAGTGAGAATTGTGTGAGCTGGGATGGCCTCTCTGCAAAGAGCCTTGGGTCACTGAAATTTGTCACATTGAAAATGTGGCAGATCCTCACACAAAACCATTCGTCCCCCTACCCGAAACTGTACTCACATATGGGATGGATGTTATCAGTGTCCACTTCTGCACATCTAGTTTTGGCTCCTTCTCTGAAAGGAAAAATTAAATAGAAGCAACATGAAGTCCTAGGAAAAGAAAAAACCAAATTGGAACAAATAGCTGAACACATTGCATGTATGCACCTAGGAGAAAGCAGGACTTGCATAGCAGCCACTACTGATTTCTCAACAAATTGTGTCAAACCAAAAATAATTTCTTCCAGAGACAGGGTGGTCAGGTTTATAGGTAGAACAACAGCAGATGTCACATACCCTGACTTCACATGTTTTTTTGTAGGAGTCTCAGAGATGAATGAAGTGTGGGGATTTCACATTGTGGGAAGAATGCAAAAATGGTTGGAAAGCAGCACTTGGGAAAGCAGTTATCAGTGTTTAATCATTCAAATAGCAGAATGGACCCATGTGTTCCACTGGGAGTTGCCCTGTGTCTAGGACTATTGAATACTTTCACTAATGATCTGGATGATAAAAGAGAGATCATACTTATTAAATCTGTGGATCATGACAAGAGGCAGCAACACATAAGGATAAACAGACTTGGAATTGAAAATGATTTAACAAATGAGAGCTCTAGCCACAACAGCCAAATGCACTTTAACAGGACTAAGGGCTTGTTTTATCTGTGAAGTACATGAAACAACCCTTCTGCTCTCTTCAGCAGGGAGAAGGCATTTGGGCTCTGCATTTCCAGACAATCAGATGCCATCAGGCAAGAGTTTAGATTGGAGCACCGAACAGGGTCAGAGGCCCAGAAAATAAAATTTTTGTGGAAAGCACTTCAAGAATTAGAGTAGTTTAATCTGAAAGAGGAAAACTGACAGAGGAACCAGTAACAGTCTACAGTAAAAATTCTGTTTTCTACTTTTGTGATGGATGGCCTGTCAGAGTAGGGTTAGAAGAACAAGAGAGCTTGTTGCACTGGACTAACATGGTAACTATTAACCCAACAACCCCTTCTCCACTGGGGTCCCTGGGGAGAGTCTAACTTTGTCACCAGGGACTGTACAAGACTCTTCCAGGGATATTAGCCTTTTTAAGCTAAAATTGGCCTTTATAAATAATTCACCTGTGTTATATCTGTAATTTCATCTGGGTCTGCTGCAGGGTTTGTGTTGGACTAAAAATGCTATCAGGCTTGTATAGTATTTTGGAACCAGAAAAAGTTCAAAATTAATTGAGAATTGCTCCTTCCATATTGGGGCTGAAAGGAGAATCCAGGCAACAAAGAGCAGAGGAGTGTAGTCAGTTGTTTTACAGCATGCCATGTTTGCTGTTTAGTCAAAACCAATTGCCAGGAATGTCACAGGAAGCCTGGCACTTGTTGAGAACACTGGGCACAGTGACATAGAGATGACATAAACAGCTGCCCAGTCAGTCTGGGGAATGGAGCTGCTGCCATCCAGCCCTGAAAACTGCTGCACTCATTTCTGCAGAAGAAACTGAGGCAGTACATGTCTGAGCTGTGCCATCACCCTTCATCTGACATTTCAAAAGAGGCTACAAAAATGTGTTTGCATTGGCAGGCCAAATTTTAGAGTTTTACAGAATAAGGATCTAAAGGCTTTCCAAAATTTTCTTCTGAAAAACAAAATAAAAAATTTTTCATTGCAGACCACCCACAAAACTGTTAGAGAGGAGTCATCCCACAAATTCTCTTTTGTATGGCTCTTCTCTACTCAGTTATATTCATCTAAAAATGAAATTAACTTTCTTTCTCCCACTGTTGAAATTCCCTTCCCAACCAGATAGCCAAATAATGTTAAAACTAATTTTTATTCTGAAAAGCATACAAAAAACTTTCCATTTTTAATGCAAGAAAAGCCCTATTTAGCATATCTAAGTGAGAAGTGTAAGATCGACAACGCATACAATAGCAATCATGAAAAAGTTACAAGATGGAATTATTCTCTCAGGGCTTTTATCAATGTAGCTACCGTAAGTTAAATGTGAAATGCACACAGAAATCAGTCAGAGAATTTGATATTCACATACTTCCCTACTGTAAATAATTCCCCATGCAACACTAAATGTTCTCTGTTTATGATTCTATAATTTAGGTTGTGTCAGCAATTAGTACTTGAAGTTTTAGCAGTGTGCTCCATTTTCTAAGAGTTAGAAGAAGGTGAACATTGTAGGAAGCAAGACTGCTGCTAGGTTTGCCAGAATAGAGGCCAGCACAGACAGCGAGCAGTAGTGCTACCTCCTCTAATGATGGACACACAGAAAAAGGGGATGTGGACAGCTCACACCCACACAAAACACTTCCTCAGCTACACAAGGTTCCTGCTGACCTCAAGCGAACTGAAAGTACTAAGATGCTTCCCACATGGAAAACACTGCTGTGCACTTCAGGAGAATTAAAATGAAGACTTCACTATGCAAGTTTAAACCAGCAAAGTTTGTCCCAGAGTAACACCTTTGTCAGAGGGACATGAATTGTATCAGACAATTTATTCTTTCTGTTTCAAAACTTCTGATTAGGTATTACCATGTATTTTTCATTGTGGAGAAGCTGTTTCAATTACTCCTAACAGTCACTGAAGGGAATTACTGCTGTACAGAATTCTCCTGCCTCATACCCATGACAGGAAAACTGCAGTGTACCATATAAAAATACATTGTGTTATTTATCAGATGGTCTTCTACAAGTAAGAGGAGGCCCACATTACATCCAGTGAATTCCAAATAGGAAAATAACCCCCTTCTTCCATTTAGCTGTTGCAACACTGGCTTATGCTCATAGTAAATCAGTATCTTAGGCAACATGCAGCATGAGAGTGGACAGGAATAAATCTTCATTCATTTTCCTCCCTGTCTCATAGTAATTTTGTTATGCTCCCAAACTCTAGGTTTGTGCAGGGAACATGCTGGTGAATGATGTGAGCAATTGTGTATGATCTAAAATTTGTCAGACACCTCCATTTCTAACATTAAACTGTTTCCTAAGGCATGAATTTTGAAGGTGATATATTTTTGTGTGCAAAATTTTAATCTATCTGACCATTTTAAAATCACTGAAGTGAAGGAAAAAACCCACTATTAAAATGGTACTTTAGAAACCATATGAAAGACAGCTCAAGTCTTCTCTCTTTGGAGCCAGAGGTAGAAGTCAGTATATAAAAATATCTGAATAGGAACAGCCCTGAGCACAGAACTCCAAAGGTAGTACTGTAGATAGGGATGATCCTACAAAGTCTATTAGTTGCATTAGCAGACAACACAATGTGAGTGTAGTAGGAGAGATGCACTAATACCCTTGGACAGGTTTGCAGGGTGTTGGCCATGCAGAACATCTATAAGATTCAGCTTTGACATACTGAAGCTGTTCCAATCACTTAATGTCGTAAATTTACCCAAGAAGCCAGAAGACTGAAAAATGGAAGATGTGTTGGGCAGATAATGCATGCCTATTATCTATTTCTACAAAGTTCCCAAGTCCAACACCATAAGTCTGCATTAAATAAATTCGTTTCTTTCCATATTCATTAACACAATTGCTCTTTTCATCACACTAATGATATAAATTCATTACTACTGCACAGTGTCTATACATAGTCTCATGAACTGATTTGATGCATTGTTATATATAACTAAATTAACAGTAATGGGCAAGTGAAATCCCATAACTTGTTATGGTAACACTATTTGGAATAGATTCTGATATCCTTCTTTAAAGATATTCTAGTGAGTCTGAACTCCTTCTCCAGCTGTGTTTGTGATTGTCATTTATTAGACACTTCTGCGGGACCAGAGGTGGCTGAAGCCAAGAGGAACAGGTGGAACTAGGTGGAAACTAGCCAGTCATGGTCTGCACAGTCCACTTTAAAGCCTGTTGTCTTGGCAAACTTTAAATTTAGTTAGAAAGCCACAACTGAAACCCAAAACCTTAAGCAAATCTTGCTGGTCTCTAACCAAGCATCCAGAGATATCATTTTAGTTACCAGCAATTCCTTAACCCAGTACACAGAGACATAAAAAGACCCAATCATCACAGGATAAAGCTACATAAATTCAGGCCACATTAAGCATTATTTTTTCTTAATAGTGTAGAGTAATTAACTACTGAAACAATTGGCCAAGGAACTTGATAGAAGCATCAGATGTCTTTAAAACTAGGCATGACATCTGCTTTTTAAAAGCTCTTCCTAACACAGGAATGAGCACAGGACAAAATACTATGAGCTGCTTTATTCATGAGGTCAGTCTAAAGCCATGGGGCAGAACTGCTACAAGCTGTAAGGTCTGATATCATAGTTTGGTTCTCCTGCAACTGATCATCCTCTGGTAACATATTAAGTATATTGAATATTTACTTAAAAAGTCTCAGATTTTCTGGTGAAATCCAAATCATCCTCATTGCATATTCACAGCTCATTTTACAAATGACAAGGCCAGATCCTCAGCTAGAATAAATGACTATAGTTCCACTGAAGTAAGTGAAGTTTTGTCAGTTGTCATGAGATGAAAAATATGAGTCCCTTATCACAAGTATGTGTATATTTTCTAGTTTTCCCACATAACTCATGCAAATTTTGCCTTGATTTCCATGTAAGACTAATGGCTGTGAACAGACATCTCTACATCTTTAATGCTGTGTTTAGGACTTTCTACAGCATTTCCTTGACAATTCTGTTTATTTAAATTTTGTCATGTGTGCATCTTGTTTTCAGCATGTTTTGTCAGTGCACAAAGGGAATGAATAATCAAGCCTAGAGCTAATCAGCAAACAAATTGACTTAATGAGTTTACAGTGACTGAATAAACAGGATTAGCACTTCAGGAGGACAGGCCAAATGCATATGGGCACTCAAAATGACATGTTAAGGAGGGATGAGGGAGCTCTTAATGCTTTGTTTCTAACCAGATATCTTTAAAATACAATATTGCATAGTGGAAACTGAGCATTTATGAATATTTATACAAGTAAATTCAGTAGGAATGATGACAATATTATTTTCCTTTGCCAGAGTAGAAGCACAGGCTAAAATACACATAAATGTAGCTTGTGTAGGGTGCAACGCATACATTGCATGAAGTGATGCAATCATGGAATAATTGTAGTGGGAAGGGGCCTCTAGAAGTCTCTAGTCCATCCTCTGTAATAAATTCCTGTAAAGCAAAATATACACAGGTATTCCCACGAAGTATGGCAAAGTAGTGGAAAGAATTCAAAAAGGTTTATTTCAGTGGTGAGGATGCTGAAAACTTATAGATCCTAACAGCACTGTGTGGGCAAAACAGGGCCTAAGAGCAAAGGCAAAGCTTTTGTTTGTTCTTCGGGCTTGACCATTGCTTCCCCTGCCTCAGCTCCCCCATGGGCTGCTAAGGCCTTGCAGCACATCTGTGAGTGTTATCTTTCTTGTGTCCCAATATGGAACAACCCCTGATGGTATTTGCAAAACAGGGCTGAAATTAGAAGTGTCAAACACCGAGCTACTGTCTTTTGAAATCCTTATGGTCTTTCAATCAGAACTCACTAGTTCAACACAATAAAAGCTGAGAAATTCAAATAATTTCTGCCAGTCCTAATTAATTGCCATTTACATTTTCAAGCCTTATGGTCCATTTTTATACCTGCCTAAGAGAGAAAATAGCTTTTGCTGTATGCTGAAGAATTGAGAGTAAGGATTTATGGGCTGAAGGGAGAAAGTGTATAACAGTTCAAAAATCCTTTTGAGAGTTTTCACCTTTGCCATACTGAAATCAGGCTTTCAGCCTGACACTGACCAAGGTGTAGCAGGATGTGCAGGACAGAAGCCGTGCTCTTTCAGAAGTGTGTCACAAAGCCACATGTTGTGTTTTGTGACTCCTACTCACAAAATCAATACAGAGCTTGCCACTTCCATGTAGAAATACGTTGGGATACGCTCAATAATAGAAATCCTTTCTCTTGTGCTAGGAAAGGGCTTTGCATTAAAATGAACTAGGTTCAAAGGAGGAAACTGATACCTCTTCCCATAAAAGGAGGATTCATTCTGCTACAGAGGAGTGGGGTTGTTCTCCCATGGGATCCAACAGGAATTTTTTGTTAAATGCCAGACATTTGGATGTATTCAGAGATACTGTCATTCCACAGAGCCAGCACAAAGAAGAGGGATTTTCCAGCCAGTGCAAGAGAGGAGACTCCTTTGGCAAATATGCTTTCCCCTTTAATTTCACAGCTGATGCAGAGATGTGAAAAAGGAAGAAAACCTGAGGCACTGATGGACTCTGAACTGATGGAAACAGGCAGAACAACAATCTGCATTTTGAAAGAGCAATTTCAAATTGCAAATAGATACATCTTTAGAAGTTTGAATATATCATAAGAAACAACTGATTTAAACACTGGTCCTTCTATTTTTTTAAAGTTTTCCTATTGATAATGATCATCTTGCAAGACATATGGTAGCAGAACACTGGGCACTTTACAGAGTCACAGACTTCCTGGTTTTTAATTGCAGAGAAGGGATTCTCTCTACTTCTACACAGATGCTCTTAAATTTGACAGCCTCAGTGACAGCAGTGTGAGAAGCAGGAGGAATACACACTTGCAGATTTCTGTGCAGAAACCAAAACAACTAAAAGAAATATTATAAAATGAGTACATTTTTCACAATTCACAGGAAAGAAGATGAAGGAGAGAAAATAAGCACTGCTGGTGCACTAGGTGGTCATTTTATTTTGTTTTCTTTGTGAATGCAGCTAGTTGCTCTAACTTGCCACATTGCTTGGAATATTTGAGGTCTTTGCTACCTTAGCAAAGTGCCTCTCCTGGATTCATTCCATTCACAGGTTGTTAATAAACAGACTTCTTATTTTTGCTAAGGAAGTGCAGAGTATGAAGCCCCCAGCTCTTGAAAAAGCTTTTGCAAATAGCTTCCACCCTCCACTTTGGAAATATCCTAGTTGCAACATATTTTGATACTGCCGTAGAGGTATCTGTATCTTATTTGTAAGTTAAAAAACCCCAAAACTCACAAACCTGTTTGCATCATTGTCTTTGCTTTTTTCCCTATAAAAACACCCTGAAATCATAATGTATGCTCTGGTGCTTACGTCACCAGGTTGACATGGCTAAGAGCAATACTGGAGTCCAAGGCTCTCACAGTGCTACAAACTAAAACAAAAGGACAGAGCAGCTCCTCTGCACTAATGGTAAAACATTCTCCCCTCTTGTCACGTTGGCTGGAGGAGCTGGGGGTGTGCAGCTTGGAGAAAAGGAGACTAAGAGGGGACCTTATGGCTCTCTACATCTACCTGAAAGGAGGTTGCAGTGAGGTGGAAGTCAGTCTCTTCTTCCAAGTAACAGGAGAGAGGACAAGAGGAAACAGCCTCAAATTGCACCAGGGAAGGTTTAGGTTGGATATTAGGAAACATTTCTTCACTGAAAGGGTTATCAGGCATTGAAACAAGGAAATGGTTGAGTCCTCATCCCTGAGAGTATTTAAAAGCCATGTTGATGTGGACATGGTTTAGTGGTGAACACAGCAGGTCTAGGTGAACAGCTGGACTCAATTTTAAAGTTCTTTTCCAATCTAAATGATTCTGTAGTTCTATAGGTTGCCTCTTTTTGGTTTTCCCAGCCATATTTCAGGAGATGGCTTCTCACCAGAGGGAAAAATTGCCGGTTTACTGTTCAAAGAACTCTGCAAACACAGCCCTAATTCTCACTTGGCATTGAAGTCAAAAAACCTGTCTTTATTTACATCAACCAGTCTCTAGGCCACAAATATCTAAATTTCTATTACCCAAGATGCCTTGACCCAGAGAGAATAAAATTATTATTGTCAGTAATTCTTAAGATTATTTATTTTCCCCATGCATTTTCCTCTCTCCCTTGGGAAGCAGTTGAGTATTTAAAGCTCTCTGAAAGCAGAAGAGGAGTCCTGGGCCTGGTTGCTGGTGCTCTGGTACAAGACATTTTCCTTCTCCCCAGACCAGATTCCTTCCTTATGAGATGGGGATGCTCCTGGGACCATGAAGCACACTGAATCTTCCCAATGAATAGGCTGAAGAAACCCTGGGTAACATTACTACTGCTGTTCCTACAACTAAGATCCCTGGTCCACCACACCCTGCATTCTTTGGCTGCTCTGTTCAACCTGGCACATGGAGTCATCAGGTCAGACACATCTAGAGGATGGTACACAGAACTGGTGCTCTCTTATATACATATAGTTAAAAAGAAAAGTGGCTCTACTGCTTTTATTTTAAAATATTTGTAGCTTATTCATTGACACTGAAGACAAGTACTCCCTTCATGTTTAAATTAATGAGAGGAGTTGGTACTAGCTTTTTTAGCAAATTCCAGAAATGTAGAAAATCCTTTGATGTTGCAAAACAGACTAAGCATTGCTGTTTAATTATTTGGCAAATTACACTTCATATGAAAGTATGTGCTTTAGTTAGGGCTACTTTTCACAGACAGATTGGTTTTGTTTCATTTTTTTTCAGTCTGTGTTTCAAAACTTTTACTAGTTTTCTTCTTATTTTAATTCCAGGAAAATTAGATGGAGCCATTTGGAGAAAGACACCTTAAAGAAATCTCAGTAAGGGAATGAAAAAGGTTATTTCTTTCTTCTTATGGTTCTAAGCCATACTTCGGCAGAGAAACGTGGGACACTGATAGTGCAGTTTTGGAGTCAGAAAAATGCAGGTAAAACACAACCCTTTGCACACCACCAAAATCCTGGTTATCTGAGTCGGTTGTGACAATATTTCCACAGGACTTGGAGTCAGTTTTGGGCTTCTCACTGCAACAAGGACATTGAGGGGTTGGAGCATGTTCAGAAAAGGGCAACAGAACTGGGGGAGGGTCTACAGAGTAGGTCATATGAGGAGTCTCTGAGGGAGCTGGGGTTGTTTTACCTGGAGAAAAGGATCAGGGTGGGGGAGTGATGGACCTTATCACTCTACAACTACCTGAAAGAAGGCCATAGCCAGGTGGGGGTCAGGCTCTTCTCCCAGGCAACCAGCAACAGGACGTGGCTTCAAGCTGCATCAGGGAAGGTTCAGGTTGGACGTCTTCATGGAAAGGTTTGTGAATCATTGGAATGGACTGCCCAGGGAAGTGGTGGAGTCACCATTCCTAGAGGTGTTTAAGGACAGACTGGATGTGGTACTCTGTGCCATGGTCTAGTTGACAAGGTGATGATCAGTCAAATGTTGGACTCGATGATCTTTGAGGTCTTTTCCAATGTAAATGATTCTATGATTTTACTGTACACCAAAACTAAATACATTCAAGAACTGTAATAGAGATGAAGAAGATGAGTCTGCCCATGTAACTGCTGTGCATTAAGGTGCATCTGGACATGGGTAAGGAGCCACTCAAACATCCACTCATTTCAGTTGCACTTTGCATGAAATCCATATGCCCCTCTAAGACATGCTTGTTTTGCAGTCACCTTAAAATAAGATTCAAAAGCTTGCATTTGAAAATGTTTTTGTGTCTCTTGTCACTGTGGCAATTTGAATGTAATCATCTGGCCTTTCAGCTCTCTGTTAACTCAACGTGATAGAGAAAACAACTCCAAAATACAAGTGGTATGGAAATTTTCAATATTGTGTAAATATATCACTAGCCAACCTGCTGTTTATTGCAGCATGTCAAGTTTCATCTCTCCATGAGACTAAATTTCCCCCAAGAAAAGGAAAAACATAACAAACACTGGGGGAAAAAAGGGGGGGGGGAAAGAAAGAAAGAAAATAGAAAACCACACACAAAATCAAAGACAAATACCTTTTTCCAGGACTTTCTGTTACAGCTGAGGCACTTGTGTAGCTTAGGTGCAGGAATTTGGAGAAACAGCCTGCGAAGATGGCAGATTTGGCACAGGAAGGCACAGGGAGTATTTCCTGGTCTTCAACTGCCATCAGCCTCCTGTGCAGTGTGACTTTGTGAGGAAGGAGATCAAGGGATTTTTGACTGAATATCACCCTCCTCTCCCACCGCAGTAAGATGGTGGGACAGGGACAGAGCCCAAAAGTACTCAGATATCCAGATGCTGCCTTTGAACTAGCATGAGCCTCAGTTGGCTCAAGATGGTATTTTTCATGAACTCATATCCCTTCATATCCTTCTCCCAACTTCCTTCAGTGGAAAGCATACACAGCTCCACAGAAGAGAGGTAATATTGGCATCAGTGTTGATCTCAGTTATAAACAAACAGAGATAGGGCTGAGGTTTTGCTGGAACTGAAGCTTTCGTGCAAGCAAATGAAGACTTCATTTTCTAAGAGATGGCAAGAGTCATGTAGGAGATGAATATTTACAAGGCCTTGAAGCACCATCTGAAAACTTTTTGACTGTTTTGTGAGCTCCAATCTGGATACAAATTTGAGCAAGCACTTAAAAATTATGTATGTATGTATATTAAAATACACCTGCAAATTTCTATCTATATTTTGTATTAACACTAATTCAGATTAATAACAAATCATTCCCTTCTTAAATTCAACCATCTGCCTGTGCATACCATGTCTTAGGCTTTAACATTGTGGTGGTTTAACGGTAAACCTCCAGGAGAAATGAACCCAACTCAAGAGAGATTATAAGCCAGAGTTACAATTTACTAAAAACATTACAATAAACACAGTGATACAGACAAAAAAAGTGTGTTTTAACCCACAAAAGAACACATATATAGCCCAACATTCTGGAGCATGAACAGAATGGTGTTTGTCAGTGCCTTTGTTGAGCACCATGAGTAAAAAGTAAAAGAAAGGAAAACCTATTGGTGAGGATGATGGTCACAGTCTGGTCAAGAGTGGCAGTTGCAGTCCTGTTGAGGTTCTGGTCCTCCTCTGGGTCCAATGAGTGGTACCAAAAGTCCCAAAACCTGATTATTATATATGCTTAGGTTCAGACGTGAAAGGCTAGTACCTCTCGCAGGGCAAGGATTTCATTATTAACAGTTATGAGAAATGAGATAGAGGATGTAGAATACACAGTTTTGGTTACACTGACACAGTTATGAACTGGTCTCGGATGCTGTAACTAGGACATTATCCACCTTTGTGAAAGTTTTCACCCGGTGTCCACACAACATGGGTCCTCCCCTTTTCCCAGAGGGAAAAGGAAAACAAGAAAAGGCAAAAAACAGCTATGAGAGAGAACAGCAAAACAAACTCAGAGTGGCTAAAATACTTAAATTTATTACTAACAAGATAAGAACAAAAAAGTAAGAAATAAATCAGTCTTTCTCCTCCCACTCCTCTCTCTTTTCAGTGGAGTGAGGGAACAGGTAATAGGAGGTTTGCAGTTGGTTGTTGTTTCTGTCATTGCTAATGTGAAATCTACCCTTCAGACAGCAGTTCTTCTCAGTCTGCTGTCCTGTGGGTCACTTCATGGGGTGCAGTCGGGTCTCTGCACCCCGATGGTCCTTCATGGGCTGCAGAGAGACAGCTTGCTCCACCACAGTCTGCACCACGGGCTACAGGGAAGCCACAGCTCTGACTCCTTCCCCTGCTCCTGTAGGGTCTCTCCCACAGGAGACAGTTCTCGATAGACTTCTCCAATGTGAGTCCATCCGCCAGGCAACATTTCTACTGGGGGAAAAACCTGCTCCAGCATGGGCCTTCTTCTTATGAGTCATGGCCACAAGTCTCTTGCAGGACCTTGCTCTATCCTGGGCCTCCGACAGAGTAACAGCCTCCTTCATGCTTCCACCTGCTCCTGCATGGGCTCCTCCATGGGCTGCAGGGGAGTCTTCACACCCCGATGCTTCTCCACAGGCTGCAGGGGGCATAGCTTTGAGTCCTTCCCTGTCTTGCTCCCATGATGTCCCTCCTTCTCCTCCTCCTGCTCCGACTTTGTTATCCCATGGCTGGAATTTTAACTGCACCACACTCCTAAATTCTTAAATATGTTATCACAGAGGCCTGACTGATTCCTAATTGGCTCAACTTTGGCCGGCAAGCAGGAAGCCCCTCCTGGACCTGGCTATCAATGGCTCCACAGGACAGAGGAAGTTTCTAGCAGCTTCTAACAAAAACCATCTTGGTAGCTCCCCCTTCTACCAAAATTCAGCTACAGAAACCTATGACAATCCCTTATTCTATACCATCTGTATCATGCCCAAATTAATACTCTTTCTTTTACAATGTATATATATTTACGTGTGTGTATATATAAATATATAGGTCCCCTTGTCTTTCTGCATCTTTTTGCATTATCCACTGAGTGAAACCAGGTTGCTGAGCTAAAACAATCCCTTGAATGGGTTTTACCTGAGGTGGGACTAAATCCAAACAGTCTTTCCTAACATACCTCTCATATGTGCCATGGGGACTCTGTCTACAGTATGCAAGGGTTCTGACCGGGCAGGGCCAGCTTGATTGATGGAGCCTTGGGTGTTGACTGACCAGGTGGCCTTTGCTAAACGCAACTCCCAGTATTTGAAAGTCCCAACTCCCAGTACCTTCAAGGTGGTTTTCAGCAGTCCATTGCACTGTATAACTTTCCTGGCATCTGGTGCATGGGGTTAGGATACACGACTAAATGCTGCGATCTCTGGCCCAAGTGTCACAAGCCCATCTGTATGTTGCATCTCTACCTTGATGACTGGAAGCACCATGGGCCCATTGAGCTAGAAATAATTCTCCCTTGTGCATCCAATCCACATCTTCCTGAGAAACTTTAATCCTGGCAGCTTGATCCACCTGTTCATTGTTATGATGCTCTTCATGATGTCCGACTCTTGGGTACATAAGCATTTACATGACAGACTTCACACTCAGCTTCTCTACCCAAGTCGAAATGTCCTGCCACATTTCAGCTGCCCAGATGGGTTTCCTTCTGTGCTTCCTTTCTCCATCAATCTAGCCATCCCCACAGAGCATTGGCCACCATCCACAAGTTAGTGTAGAGATAGAGTCTTGTCCACTTCTCTCGTTCAGCGATATCCAAAGCCAGCTGGACAGCTTTAAGCTCTGCAACCTGACTTGATCCACTTTGTTCTTCAGTTGCTCCTGCAACTCATCGTGTGGGACTCCATACAGCTGCTTTCCATCTCCAGTTTGTCCCTACAATGTGATAGGAACCATCCATGAAGAGAGCATATTGCTTTTCATCTTCTGGTAGCTGGTTATATGGTGAGGCCTCCTCAGCCTGTGCCACCTGCTCCTCTTCTTCTTCAGAGGATAGTCCAAAACATTCACCATAGGGCCAATTTGTGATAATTTCCAAAATCCCAGGGCAATTAGGATTTCCTGTCTGGGTTCACTGTGTGATCAGAATGATCCACTTACTCCAGGTGGCATCATTGGCATGATGTCTAGAAGGAACTTTTCCTTTGAACATCCAGCCCAGCACTGGTAGTCAGGGTGCCAGGAGGAGCTGTGCTTTGGTGCTGATCACTTCTGAAGTGGCTTGAATTCCTTCATAAGCCACCAGGATCTCTTTCTCAGTGCGGGTATAGCTGGCTTCAGATCCTTTGTATCCCTGACTCCAGAACCCCAGTGGTTGTCCTCGGGTCTCTCCAGGTGCTTTCTGCCAGAGACTCCACGAAGGACCATTCTCCCCAGCTGTGGTGTAGAGCATGTTCTTCATGTCCTGTCCTATCCTGACTGTCCCAAGGGCTACTGCATGGGCAATCTTCAGTTTAATCTGTTCAAAGGCTTGTTGTTGTTTAGGGCCCCACTGGAAATCATTTTTCTTCCATGTCACAGGGTAGAGAGGACTTACAATCTGACTGTACTTGGAGATATGCATCCTCCAAAAGCCTACTGCACCTAGGAAGGCCTGTGTTTCCTTCTTTCTGGTAGATAGGAACATAGCTGCGATTTTGTTAATCACCTCCATTGGAACCTGTTGATGTCTATCCTGCCACTTCACTGCTAGGAACTGAATTTCCTGAGCAGGTCCCTTGACCTTAACTCTTTTAATAGCAAAACCATCTCTTAGGAGAATATGGATTATTTTAGTTCCTTTCTCAAAAACTTCCCCTGCTGTGTTCCTCCATACAATGATGTCATTGAAGTATTCTAGATGTTCCGGAGCCTCACCCTTTTCCAGTGCAGTCTGGATCAGTCTGGTGGGATTGTGTTTCCACCCCTGGGGCAGTCGATTCAAGGTGTACTGCACACCTCTCCAGGTGAAAGCAAACTGTGGCCTGCACTCTGCTGCCAAAGAAATGGAGAAAAAGTCATTGGCAGTGTCAATGATGGCATACCAGTTGGCTGCCTTGGACTCCAGCTTGTATTGGACCTCCAGCATGGCCAGCACAGCAGCACTCAGAGGTGGTGTGACTTCACTGAGGCCACGGTAATATACCATCAGCCTCCACTCTCTGCTGGACTTGCGCACTGGCCATATAGGGCTGTTAAAGGGTGAACGAGTCTTGCTCACCACTCCTTGGCTCTCCAACTGATGGATCATTCTATGTATAGGAGTCATGGAGTCTCAGTCAGTGCGGTATTGCTGATAGTGTACTGCCACTGTGGCCACCAGTACCAATTGTTCTTCAACCTTCAGCAGTCCCACAGCGGAAGGGTCCTCTGAGAAACCAGGCAAGGTGTTCAACTGTCTAATTTCCTTTGTCTCCACAGTAGCTATGCCAAAAGCCCAACAAAGTCCTTTAGGGTTTTTGAAATATCCACTCCTGTTGCTGAAGACTTTTTGCACTGACACAGTTTTTAGTGTCTTAGTATCAGGCTTATAAGCCTTAGCTATTAATAAGACAATCTCACTGCATCAAAACCGAGTGTTTATTCCTCTTTGTCTAAAAGTTCCATTTCTATTCGGGAATGGCAGAAAAGGCTTTTCTCCTCTTCCTTCAATGTTTGCATTCTTGAATTTTTATGTTCCACTGTGCAGGGACTTCAAAAGTACAAGAAACTACTATCTTCACACACAATTATGCATATTTCTAAAACTAACACACTCCATCAAAACTATCTAACAACACACAGTTATAGCTAAATATCAACTAAGATATATTTTATAAAATCGGTGAATTCACACAGTTATCTATCTTAATTTTAACTTTATTATTAGAGCTTTTCACATGTATCATTCAGCAGAATATTAGCAGGCTTCTTCACTGTTAGCCAAGGTCATTTTGCGGATTCCATTGTTATCACTGAGGCGTCTGTCTTGGAAAGGCTTCTGGTTCCTTAGTCTGAAAACTTGCAACACTTCTCAGGTAATCTATGCCAAGGACACACAGGGCCTCTGGACCCGTCATGATGGGATGTCTGTGCCATGCCTTCCCAGTCAAGCTCACTTCAGCTTCCAGTACAGTCAGCTGTTGGGATCACCCTGTCACCCCAGAAACAGATATGGATTCTGCCTCTACATACCTCTGGGGCATCAAGGTACACTGTGCACCAGGGTCAACTAAAGCCTTATATCTTTGTGGGTCCAATGTGCCAGGCCACCAAATCCACACAGTCTAATAGACTCAATTGTCCCTCTCCTCTGCTTGGATAGAGGCAGAGCACACCTAGTCCTGGTCATGGTACTCACTCCGCTCTTCTAGTGAATATGACCTGGAGGTTTCTTCACGAAGACTGAACATAATATCATCACTCCTGTACCGTCTGGAATCTTGACCGCGAGAGAGCAGAACAGCATTTATCCTTTAAGAGTTTCTTGTGGTATTGTTCCTCTTTTCATTTCACATACCTGTGCTGGTAAAGAAAAAGTAGGTTTTCCATCCCTCTTCCTCATATCTTCTCCATGCTCATGGAGGTAAAACCATAGTTTGCTACGTGGAGTGTACCCTTTTTCCTTAGCTGGGGGATGTCTTCTCCTGATAGCAGAGACTCCTCATTTGTCCTGGCAAGATATGGTGAAATAATGTCCTCTCTAAGCTTCTGGTAGCCCTTTTCAGTCTTCTTTTCCAAACCTGTTAATCCAGTTTTGTTTCCACAGATGAGACATGGGCTCATAATGGGGCAGTGAAAGTGTCTTCAAAAATCCTGAGTTTGCTAAACAACATACCCACCTCGTTGCCTCCTGCCCTCCATTGCAACATTGCTAAGTAGCGGGAATACATTTCTGGCCCAAGCTGTGCAAATTTTAACCACATCTGGGACGTGCACTGTACACTGTCTGAACTTTTGGGGAATCTTTCATCTCTGAAAAAATTACCTCCAGTATGGCTAATTCTCTTAAGCATCGGGTACCTTGTTGCATGGTGTTCCACTGTCCTTGCTGTACATGGAGGTCCTTCTTACAAAGGTATTCTTCCCTCACACTTGGTAACAGTTGCCATCAGAGGCTGAGAGTTTCCTGCCTCTTTCAAATCCCCTGATCAATGACTGCAACTCAAGATAGGGATCCCAGTTGCCTTGCTTCACTCCTATCTAGAACTGCATCATTAACCATGGCTAATTCAGAGCAGGAATGTCAAAATGGACTTTTTTGCCTGTTGTGTGAACTCTCTCTACAGTTCACACAACTCACCCAGGGATAGGGGCCAAGTGATTATTTCTGGTTCCGTTTCTTCTGCTGGATGTGAAGGTCCCGCCTCTTCCTTGTCATTCACCATACAAACCAGTTTAGTATTTCATTTTCTTTTCTGGACAGGGGATGACTGCTATCGGTTTTTGTTGTCCTTCTGGCTCCTCAACAGTTTGAGTGGACATGGTGCTGGTTGATTTATTTCTTTTCTCTCTGGCTCAACTGTGGTTTGGGTGGACATGGTACCTGTGGATTTGCTTCTTTTCCCCTCCTCCTGATGATGCTGTATCATATTGATCAGTGTCCTGTAGGTAGTGACCAGGGCCCAGCATGTTACTGTAAGCTGCCCATCTCTGGAGCTGCCAGAGCATTTTTCCTTCACAAATCCTATTACTCTAAGAGGATCCTGTAGTTATTGAGGAGTGAATTTCCAGATCATTGGAGGAGAGAAGTTCTCTACATACTGGCCTATGTCCTCCCACTTCCCGTGCCACTCAACATCATCTACTCCCAGGGCAGGCCTCCAGACAACTTCCCTAGAAGGCCCTGTTCTGCCTCTAAGCGTGGTGTAGACAGTATAGTGGAAATATAGCAACACTAACACTGACTTTATGCTGTCCTTAATATCAAGAGGAAACTCACTGTTCTCAAAGACTGTTGTAGCAGGTCTGAAGGGGGAGAAGGAAGGGAAAGGCTGGATACAACCATTCCGTCCTGTTCCCTCTACATGATGGGTGCGATTTTTAAAGAGGTTCAAGAGGTATCAACGAAAACCACGTGGTCCCCTGAATAAAAAGTAAAAGGAAAGAAAAAACCTGATGGTGAGGATGATGGTTGCAGTCTGGTCGAGAGTGAAAGTCACAGACCTGTTGAGGTTCTGGTCCTCCTCTGGGTCCAACAAGTGGTACCAGAAGTCCTAAAACCTGATTATTATATATACTTAGGTTCAGGGGGGAATACCCAGTGCCTCCTTCCAGGGCAGGGAGTTCCACAATGGGTGATTTAACTCTGTGAGTCACGGGATATTTTTGGAATCCTTGATGGCCCATTAGCAGACATGACCCATCAGACTGGGTGTGAAGGTGGTGATGACTTCCCAGAGGGCAGTTATCACAGCTGAGTCACTGGTGTGAAGACAAAAACTTCCCTATCTCACAGGGTTCTTTAACACCCAGCTTGTAACCTGAGGTGTCAGGTGTGCCCTTGGGCAGCTGCTGCAAATTGTCCATTATTAATAGTTTATGAGAAATTATATAGAGGGTGTAGAATACACTGTTTTGGTTACACCCATGCAGGTACAAACTAGTCCCAGTCTTTGTACTAGGGCAAACATCCAGCCTATGTAAGCAAGAACAGGTTTTCAGCCCATTACAACCTTCCTGCCTTCATCATTTTCAACCCAAACCACTAGAAGGCAAAGTATACCAAGGAATAACCTCAAACTAGCAGCCTTGAATGGCAAGATGTAAGACCAGTCAAGGGGGTTTGGGTGAGTGCAATATGTAGAAGAATCCTCCGTGGATCATGGAGTTTAGCATGTTATGGCTTTGAAGATCATAACCCTACAAAGGAACTGAATGAGGATGCTATCTTTGACTCCCTCCTTCTCAAAATATTTGCTAAAAGCATGTCTGAAACACATGGAAGGACCCAACTGACTGATTGGGCACCAAACGCAGATCATTATAATGCATTTGTGACTATGCCCTACCATATGGATTGACATCAGGGGAAGATCAGGAGCATTTCAATATCTATATTACTGACCATATATAAAAAGATACAGGAAGCCTATCTTCACTCAGCTGTAAAATTACTGCAGCAAGAAACTATATCCCTTTTACCCTCAACATAGTCAACTACACAAAGAATGTGTTCTACTTATATGTATGGTTCAAATATTCCTGTTATTTACCTTGTTTAAAATGATTTTTGCCCATTAATTAATTACTTTTCATTGGATAAACCATACTTCTCTCAAGAAGAAAAAAAAAAAAGCTAAAATGTATACTGTGAAAAAACAAAACCAAAACCAAAAACAACCCAGTACAAATGTATTGAATAGACTAAAGATAATATGTCCAGAGATAGTGGTCATTTAAAAGCCATGAAATGTAATTTTGATAATTGCTTAACCAAGTTAATAAAAAGAGAACCAATGGGAAAAAACTCACAAATATACATATTTATTAAGTTCTTTGCTCTACTTTTCCCAGTACTGGACATTACAGTTATGTCTTATTTGCCAGTAGAAGATTTTCTAGGACTCCTCAGGTACACATTACAGAGTAGTTACGCAAATCATCATAGCCAAATAAGACNCCCTATCTCACAGGGTTCTTTAACACCCAGCTTGTAACCTGAGGTGTCAGGTGTGCCCTTGGGCAGCTGCTGCAAATTGTCCATTATTAATAGTTTATGAGAAATTATATAGAGGGTGTAGAATACACTGTTTTGGTTACACCCATGCAGGTACAAACTAGTCCCAGTCTTTGTACTAGGGCAAACATCCAGCCTATGTAAGCAAGAACAGGTTTTCAGCCCATTACAACCTTCCTGCCTTCATCATTTTCAACCCAAACCACTAGAAGGCAAAGTATACCAAGGAATAACCTCAAACTAGCAGCCTTGAATGGCAAGATGTAAGACCAGTCAAGGGGGTTTGGGTGAGTGCAATATGTAGAAGAATCCTCCGTGGATCATGGAGTTTAGCATGTTATGGCTTTGAAGATCATAACCCTACAAAGGAACTGAATGAGGATGCTATCTTTGACTCCCTCCTTCTCAAAATATTTGCTAAAAGCATGTCTGAAACACATGGAAGGACCCAACTGACTGATTGGGCACCAAACGCAGATCATTATAATGCATTTGTGACTATGCCCTACCATATGGATTGACATCAGGGGAAGATCAGGAGCATTTCAATATCTATATTACTGACCATATATAAAAAGATCCAGGAAGCCTATCTTCACTCAGCTGTAAAATTACTGCAGCAAGAAACTATATCCCTTTTACCCTCAACATAGTCAACTACACAAAGAATGTGTTCTACTTATATGTATGGTTCAAATATTCCTGTTATTTACCTTGTTTAAAATGATTTTTGCCCATTAATTAATTACTTTTCATTGGATAAACCATACTTCTCTCAAGAAGAAAAAAAAAAAAGCTAAAATGTATACTGTGAAAAAACAAAACCAAAACCAAAAACAACCCAGTACAAATGTATTGAATAGACTAAAGATAATATGTCCAGAGATAGTGGTCATTTAAAAGCCATGAAATGTAATTTTGATAATTGCTTAACCAAGTTAATAAAAAGAGAACCAATGGGAAAAAACTCACAAATATACATATTTATTAAGTTCTTTGCTCTACTTTTCCCAGTACTGGACATTACAGTTATGTCTTATTTGCCAGTAGAAGATTTTCTAGGACTCCTCAGGTACACATTACAGAGTAGTTACGCAAATCATCATAGCCAAATAAGACATCTTGCAAATGGACTGGTTGTATGTGTAACTAATATGGTTAGCATTATATATATATAGATGAATGTCATTGTCAAGACAGACATAAAACAAAATATTCAGGAAAGTCAGGCATAGATCCTATTTATTCTTAGCACAGCTACTTTTTTATCTAGTTACTAAACATATATGCATTAACATCATTGGTGCTTATTACATTAAAAAAAAAAATCATTCATTGGCCTTTTGTCTCTGTACAAATTCACCCACCTTGTTATTCCTTATCTTATAGTTGGCTGAGTTCTCTCAACACCTGCAAGTTGTTTACAATTCTCTAGCTTAGGGATATATCTTCATGGGTATACAATTTTCTTGCCAAGGTCAAATTCTTCTTGCACAGTCAAGGGAGCTGCAGACCCACTGCAGCTCCCTATTATATAAACATCTAAAAGAATTCTCCATCTAGATGCAAAAAATATTTACCCCTGCAAAAGACAGACTGAGATGGTATATCATGAAACAGGGTGTCTAAGAAACCATCTATGCCTGTCCTGAAGAAGACAGAGACAGATTTGATGCAGGTGGAGAACATGAGGCAAAGTGTCCCCAAGTATCCTGCACTGGGGATAATGGACAGCTTTGCTCTGGGAAAGCTCTGCTTGGAGTTTACCAGCTCATGGAAGAGCCAGCAGGGCTGCTGAGTCATTGTCAACCACACTTGTCTTTGGCCCTAAAATGTACTTCACTTGTATGAGCTTTCCACTCAGAAAAGCCACAATGTACTTTCCAAATCTGTGGAGACACTACAAGCATCAATATCTTTTCTTTCACTATTGCTGTAGCCTTCATAGCCTTAGAGGAGAGATTTCATTTTACACAGGTATGATTTTACAAAACCCTGGCCAGACTCAAAAGCAAAAGAACACCAATCAATATTATTAAAAAAAAAAATCTAACCTCTACAGAAAACCAGCTGTGTAAGATACACAAAATCACAGACACATTTATCTGCCTTGCTTATGTGTTGTTGGAACAGTCCTTGCAAATTCCCATTAAAATGCATAAAACCAAAGGAAAGGGAACATTGTAGTATTAAGACTGCAGATGTATTCAGCACTTTTTGTAACACTTAGGTGACTTCCACTGTAGGGCTATCTCTAACAGGAATTTCCCAGCATAATATGAAAGGAGACAGAATTCCCAGCTTTCTGTGGGGTGAAAAACACATTTCAGGATAGACAATGTCGTTCACTCTGGCACTGAAGATCCTATTGTCTGGCATGACCATTGCCAGTCTCCAGAAGGAGCACATTACTTTCTGCACATCATAGCAAATCTCAGTCAGCAGAAAGTAGAAATGCAAGTCCTTTGGCATGTGATTTTTCACTGTGAAGGAATGGATCAAAAGCCTCCATGGTACACAGTGTCACCATAATTTGACCTGGCAGCAGAGAGCCCTGAGCCAAGCAGATCCCAGCTCCATGTTTTATCAGCAGCATAGTGCCACTAAGGGCTCTTTCAGACACAGCCTATACATTCAGCATATTTTGTCTCTCAATTCCTTACTCAGAAGTTCCCCTCTTGGAGATATTTTTGCAATGTTCTTTGACCCCTGCCAGCCAGTGTAGTATAGCGTTTTGGACAGAATGTTGCTGGCAGGCTAATCCATTGCCTACTTCCATCCTTAACAGATTCTCTGACCTCCAAGAGATGACATGAACCATGCTTTCCAACTCAGACTACGTATTTCTAGGTGGCCACAGGCCTGTACTGCATTGTGTAGGTCTGCTATTCTCATGCATACCACATCTGTCCCTGCAGTTGTCCGTAACTAAGGGATTTATTTCTCTCGTTCACTGCCACAGCAGTCCCTCTGAATGAGTCTGTATATGCTTTAATTTCTGCAAAACTCAACCATCAACTTTGCTCTAGGGAGTCTTTTCCAAAGGGGAAACTGTTGTAATTTCCTTCAGAAACAGAGCATAACATTACCATTACAACTTTTTCTTTTTTTTTAATGACAAGCTGTAGTGCTATTGAGCTCCAGCAACTCCCTTTACAAATGACTACTGTGTGTAAGAGCTCCACATATCCCAGGCTTTGTTCCCAGATCACCCTGCCCATCTTCTCTGTAGTTCTTGCAAGGTCCTCAGGGTGACAAATCTGTTGCTGCTCAGTTACTGCTATTTTTTTTTATGATCTCATTTCACTCTGCCACGTATTGATGCTACTCTACTGTAATCACAGGGGTTAGGGCAGGGTAAACTCAGGAGTTTTTTTCTGGATTTGTTTACTGATGTACTTTTTGAAATCTACTACCAATGTGAAAGCTTCACTACCTCTGAACTTTAAAGCATAGCAACTTGCCAAGTTTAAGAGTCCTTGCCTATGTAAGAAAGGATTTACTGAGCCACACTGCCCATGTAAATAATCCAAGAGTCAATTAATAATCTAACAAGAGTCCTAATAACAAACTCCTCCAATGTCCAGCCATGCTGTGACCCTAAGATGTTTGAATTTTTCTTCTCTGGCCTTCATCTCTGCTACAAGCTAAAGAATCTTCTTAGTGACTCTTGAAAACATCTTCTCCAGCCACAAAATCTGTGGCTGCTGTGTGCTCCCGCTTACCTTCAGCACACTGTCAAGGCTGAGAGGGCACAAAGAATTTACCTGCTTGTATGTCACTTCACGACTCCTCAATAACAGTACAATCCCCTTCAATCTGTTTCAAGAAAGACACAGGACAAACACCTTTAATCTGACCTCTGTGTTTCACTCAGAGAGTATGACTTGGCATTTTGGGGAGACGAGATGATTCTCTGAACCAATGCTTCTTGTTCTCCATTTGCCAGATGCCAGAAAGTCTCAAGCATGATCCTTTTCCCTGGAAGCTTGTTTTCCCTGTCAACCTGTTTTCCCTATTGTTTTTTCTCTCAGAAGTTATCTGCCTCAGTTAGATTAACAGATCGGCAAACTGCAGGGCAATCATGAGACTTGCACAAAAGCTCAGCATTCTCTTAGTGCTTTTCTGATATGAAATGTTCCAAAATCCTCAAGCATATATTCAAGAGAATTTGTTGGGAGGAACTTTCTTCAAAATTCCCTAACCAGTCAAGAAGCAGCAGAAAACCAGAGTTTCATTTTCTTTTTTTCTAGAACTTTTGTCTTAAACTAATTCCAAACCTGAGTGACTGTTATCTAGTTTAGCTAAATAAAACTATTTACCCTGTGGACCATGGTCCTTATAGCTTGGTGGAACATCTAACCATCAATAGGAAAAGTAAATTCCCTCTACTCCCTTTCTGAAACTTTATTGTGAACCATAAAATGTATTCCACACAGAGCTGGATCAAAAATACTTGTTCTGTCCAATATGATTCTTCATCCCAGATCTATATCTTTCCCTAATATTTGCTTTTCAAAACATTACTGGTTAATGTATGTAACAAAAATTCTGAGGAAAACAGCGCTCAGGTAACCATTGTGTGCAAACAACAAAGATCATGGTCTCATTCAAAATTTGCTGCTGTTAGCCAAGCAAAGTTTCAGTGGAAAACCATTATCTTAATTGCTTCTTTTCTGCAATCCGATCTCTATAGTGAACTTTGAACAAAATGTACCAGCATGAATAGTATCTATATGAAAAATAAAGAGTGTATATCCAATTCTGTACAACATTGTTCTTCTAAAATCAGGGTAAGGAAGACAAAACAGACATGTACTCTTCATGTCATCACCTTTCTGAAAACCTACTCTGGTGTGTACGAAACTTAATGAAAGCAATCCAAAGTCTACACTAATACTAATACAAAGCCATGCACCTCTGCAGACATATTCTCCCATTCTAAATCTATAGAACATGAAAGAATTTGAGGGCACCTGCTATGCTTAGAGCTTCCCTTCTAAGACTGACACTAGCAAAACAAACAGACCAAATTCAAACCACTTTTTTTGCCTGCCAGAGCATCCCCTTCCTATACCCATCCCTAAACTGACAACAGACTCTCATCTCCATGAGTTCAAAATTTTGTCCTAGAAAACCTTTTGCTCCAAATCCAGCAGAATCAGGAGAAAACTACTCTCCTGACTACTTTCGTTGAAAACCTCTGCCTAAATATCAGAGCCTGTGCAAATCCCACTCTTCTGAAACAGCTATCTGGGCACAGCAGAAGCTGGGGAGAATCACCCTCCTGTGTGCTTTCTTCCAGAAAGCCACACTGCCTGCGATCACTGGTGGGGCAGGAAATCAGTCAAGCAGTTCATGCATTGAAACTAATCTGAGGCCACTTGCTCCTTCCAAAAACACCATTCTTCTTATGAGCCCCAAGGGCCACAAAATGATCAGTAGAGTCATTTTGCACATCTCATTAGGGTTGTTTTTCTTTTTTAAATCCTTGGCAAAACCCTACATCTAAGTAAAAAGTGTCTAAGCAAAACAATTATGTGAAGGTATGTGCCTCTACAAGGACTGTTCTTCCTCCAAACAGCACCATGCATGGATGAAAACCGCTCTGTGCGTTGCTTTCCTGAACAAAACAAAAAAACCAACAACAAAACAAAACAAAACAAAAACCCACAACATTTCTGATTCTAGAAAACTATATCCACAATAGTAATATCTGTATCCAAACCAAAGGAATATGATTTGATCTTATTTGGCCATAAAAGATTATGTAAAAACAATCTGATCTGCTTTCATTCTAACTACAGTCCCAGGAAAACCTACACCTGGGTTGGCAGTGCCTCTATGGAATCATACAAGAAACCATTCACTTCCATGCTTCTCATTCTATCTTTATAGCCAGTAAACTCGGCACTGGAAACATCACAGTGTTTGCTTTTCTAGAGGGTTAACACTACCCTTAACCCTTTCTTTCAACAACACCATGATAACCAGCCTCTGCATTAAAAGTAAGAATTGTCCTTGTCATTACAATTATGAAGACTAAATGCTTAACTATAAATATATATTTACATATGTTTGAAACATATGTAAATATATATGTATACTTCCACAGGGAGATATAGACACTTATATGGATATGGGTATTCTTTCTTAAGAAGATCTTTTAGAAATCCTACCTTTAACCCTTAAACCAGTAAAAAAGACCTAAGTGAACAGTGTTGTGTGAGAAGTCACTTCAAATAAAGCCATTTTCTCTCACAAATGCCATTTCCCAACTTACCTTTTAGGGTCACAAAAAAATTATTAAAAATTTTTTGTCCAATTACTTTCTTTGAAAAAACCTTCACTTATGATGGACACTGGAAAACTGGTTCCTGCTGTAATGCTAGAAAAGGTTTGTCTCTCCATATTGGTCACAAAATATCCAGAAGAAAACTACTCAATTCCTTACCTTCTGACATATTAAATTTACCATGCCTGATCTGAAGTGTCTTGACAATCTATTTTCCATTGCAACACTGATCTTGAAAGATTTCCCCTTATAGGGATTCAGTCTATTTGAAGATTGCTGGAACTATATAATAGAGTGGAAACCTTTTCCTGAAACCCAGCATGAATGGAGAGTTAACTATCTCAGCCAAGTGCCACCTCCACGAAAACTGGTCCCAAAGCTACTCCATTAATCCTTTGTCCTGTCCTGGCACGAAGCAAGAATAAACTCCCACAAGCACTTCAAAATTAATATAATTATTATTTCTTCTGGTACATTAAATGTGAGCCAATCATCTAATCTGACACCTGCTCAGTGCAGTTTGACTGAAAGATAACTGATGAAAACTGGAAACTCATACCCAGTATTTGCCATTAGTAGGAGAGAGATAACAGCCCTCCCAGGAAAGCACTTGGGAAATTTTAAACTCTCAAAAGTTAACAACATAAGTGCTAGAATTACTGTATCTGTTAAAAGAACTCTTCCTTTGATTTATATACTGCATGTGAGATTAAGAAGTAGTAGTTCCCCGCATTACTTTTAAAGCCTTTTGTGGATACAAAACCATGTGAATTTGTGTTCCATGTAAGTAATTTATGGTATTCAAATTTCCTGGCAACTCCTAAAAATGGATTTAATAATCACAATTTTTTATTTGCTTAGAGTTTTTCTCTCTTCTCCAAAGAGAGCTGAAAGGCCCTGAGAGAACTCATTCTCTTCTCTTCCTTCCAATTAATTAAAATAAAATAGAAAAACAAAACAAAACAAGAAAGGAAAAACCACCACCAACAACCACAAAAAAACCCCCCAACCAATCAAAAAAAACCCCAACAAACAAAAACACCAAAAAATGACCACAAAATCTTACACTAAAAGCTTAAAATTACTTTTTCCAGACTAGCAAAGGAAAGTGGTGAGGGTTTCCACATAGCTGAATAAGAGCCTGTTTTACTATGGGTACATGTTTTGTGACTAGAATTTCGAAGTCCAAGGAGAAAAGGGCTCTATCCTGAGCCCTTCTCATGGTTCACAACTCCTGGATGGCTATGAGGAGCGGTACACTGCAACCTCTCTCTCTCTCTTTTTTTTTTTTTTTTTTTTTTTTTTGGGGAATTTTTTTTTTTTCCCGTTTTTTTTTTTTTTTTTTTTTTTGGGCAATAGTTCTTTTATCCAGCTGTTTATCTTCATTATACTTGTAGGAATACTATGTTTTGAGGCTTTTGCTGTCCATCCAAAGACACATTTTATATGAGAAACCAGGCTAAAAGAACAAGAAGAGATTTGGTATGGATTCATATAAAATTTGAAAGCAGATTTAAGAGAGTCTGACTTCAAGATCCTCCCCGAATTCTTAGAAAATCTTGATATAGATATTCAAAGTTGGGCCCTGTCTAGTAACAGAAAGCCCCAAACCATGGACCATATCAATCAAAACTGTGGGGAAGTCAAATTTACATTTGGGATCTCTTCTCTGTTTAGGAATAAGTGGGTTTTCGTAGGTTTGGTTTTTTTTTTTTTTTTTTTGCTGCTTCATTAGAGCTTGATGGAAACTGGACCCAAAACAGTTACACTAAATTGAAGACTAAGCAAAAAGGCAAGCCAATGTATTGACTATATAGTCAATTCATATATGTATATTAAAAGTGTTTTCGGTCATTAGCCCTCTTATTTTCATGTATATTAGATATTCAGATAATTTTGAATTTAAATTTTAATAACTATTTTCTAGTTAAATGATACATAAAAAGATGGAAATGTAGCCTGCTTTACTGAAATCAGACCCTGTAAGCACTGACAAGCTATTTTTAATTAAATCCTAACACATGAAGCCTATGCTCCATGGCATTTATGTACCTCTACTTTGTTTCGTACCATCTCTATCAAAACATAAGTATTTGTAGATCTCTGAAAGCAACTTTCTAGCAAAAGCACAAGCTACCTTGAACACATTATGAAAGTTGTAAAATCTTTCCACTTGTTTAGAAAAATAATTGAGCAATATGACCTCATTTGAAACAAGTTAAAGAACTAACTTAATGTAAGTTATTTGTTTTGACTCCTTCGCTTCTTGTCAATAAGTTCTTTGGCTTCCATTACAGCTGCCCATGCTGGCGTGTTGCTATCTGAGACTAGGAAATCTTGTTAGACACACAATGTAACTCACTTTATTTTTCCTTGTATTAGCAGACAGGTAGAAATCATTCCTTTAACTTAGTCAGTGCAACTTAAAAAGTACTAGACATGGATTTTTGGGGGAAGTGTCACATAAAAAGACTTCATCTGAGATAGGGAGCCTCCTGGTTTAGTCCTGTGTCCCACAGACCTTTGGGCCACCACTGCTGGTGAACTCGTGGTTTGTTTAGTTTCTAGGAAGCCTGAAACCAACCTGGGATGGGCTGTGCAAAACTGTTACAGAAACCACATTAGTACTCATACAATTTGATAAATTGAATATTTAATGTGTAAAGTTAATGATGCAATCTGGTAGCCTTTCATTGCCCATCACCCTCCACATACGGAAAAAGGCAGGATTGCCCATATAACTGTTTTATAGCTGGGGAAATGAGACATAAAGCCATTTGATCCAAGAAAAAAAGAGGCACAGAGGAGTGAAATCCTTTGGGCAGCATGTACTTACGTCTCACTTTCAAGTTCTTTATGAGGGCTAGTTTTACACCTGCTGAAATCAACAGCAATTTACACCCTCATGCCCTTGTTTTATGAACTATCGCCATGGGAGGTGCTCAACACTATCCCAGATCCTCTTTTACAATAGTCAGTGGACTTTGCTGCTGACAGTCATCACCTCTGATGACTCCTTTGGAAATTCGGCTTTGGAAATCCTCCTTTTCAGGCAATGACAGATAAAGCCTCCCCTGGCTGATGGTGTCCATATAGGATTACCATAGAGGGAATTTCACAATTGCACTAGATTCTAGGTTTTTGTTTTGTTTCGTTTTGCTTTGTTTTTCTCTTTTCTGGCTAAGAATTCAATTTTCTTTTATAGGAAAAAGTATTGCCAGCATATCTTTCTCATCTAAGCTGAAGACAGCTTTACTTAGAATAACTTTGCTAGAAGCCCTTCTCCTAAATGTAGTGCTCTTTGCAATGAACTTTATAGTTTTTTTTCCAGGTTGCAGAATGCTCTCCATTTTCACTGGCTTGTCATGATTAGACCTTAATACTGCTAACTGATTTCCTCTGTGGTTCTTTTCCATGCCTGTCAATAAGGTGGAAATTCTATTAACATAGTTCTTAGATGTAATATTACTCACAAGTCTTCATTGACTTCTATGGCTGCACTTCTGAAATTATTCACTTCAGCTATACCTACTAATTTCCCATGAAGNCACACACACACACATAGATGTATATATGTTATCTCCATATATAGCATATATGTTATGCTCCTAATCTGGAGCTACATCACATTGCTCTTCCAAGCAGCTTCTACTCCAGTTTATCTCAAAATTCAAACAAAATGTTTCTTGAAATGTGTTTTACTTTTCAGCTATTTGATGCTGAGGATATGGGCAGGCAGCAGTTCAGTTTGGTGGTTTTGCTTTGTTTTGTTTTGTTTGTTGGGGTTTTTTGTTTGTTTGTTTGTTTTTGGTTTTGTTTTGGTTTGGTTTTTTTGTTTGTTTTTGTTTTTGTTTTAGTGGCAGTGTTCACCTATAAGTAAAGTCAGGCTTACTTAGGACATTTGAGCAGTACAAGAAAATCTTTTCATGATGCTGATCTGAATTTTGATCGTCTAATAAAAGCTGTAACATGGGACAAAATTGGTTTGATTTGATTTACAGTCTCTGAACCATCCTGCAAATGTAGCCCTCCTTTTCTGCCCTCAAACCAGTTCCAATATATTTCTGGGTGCTATTTATTCAGGTACATTTACTGAATAGTTTAAGTTATTTTCAGGTTGGGCTTGCTGTTTGGAGTTATTTTAAATAAACTGATCATCAACTACTGGTTTGTCAACATGTTTAGTATCCACACAGCAAGGAGGAAGATAACCTAAACCACACAGTATTATTTCTGCTCCAGGGCCTCACAGAAGACATTTTACTGTCAGAAGAAAAATGTAGAGTCAACACTGAAATCCGAGAAAGAAAATTTCTAATAATAATCAAGGAGTCATAGCTGAGTTTGCAAGTCTTGCCTCAGTTACCCATGCACAGCAGATTTTATATTATGAGCTAAGAAAGATGACTGAAATCAAAATCAGGAGTAAGGGTACTGGACACTGTAATAGAACAGTCTGTTCTTCTGGGAAACTCACCAGCTCAACTTGCAAAATGCTGGACATGAACAAGCATACATATAGGACAACTTGATTTCTGAAGGTGGGTCCCAAGTACCAGGAGAAACCAAGTCCCTCCTGGCATCTTCCACAAAGGAACCCACAGTCATGGTGGCTTGGCAGTAAACTCCTATGAGAAATAAACAGGCCGTTTTATTCCAAGCAAAATAATTGAACAGGGGGTACTAATCTGGGAATTTATGGTTTGGGGGTTCTTGCCTAACATATAGGTGCATCACAGAGTTGTAAAGTACCTGATCCTGTCTGGAGCTGGTACCGGGGATCATCCAACCGTGAATAGGGGAATTGTAAAATGAATATTAGTAAGGCAAACCTCCCCAACACGTGGTCAGGCATACAGATAGGGGCTGCCATGTTGACTGGGGCCCCACCTCCCGGCACAGCATAGCCAACCAGAGGGAGGGGAACGCCCCTCTTGTTATGTAGATGGAGTGGGAATTTAGAAACCTATAAAAATGCTGGTTTTGAATTAGGAGGCGTGCTTTTTGGACCCTAGGGACCTGAGCACCCAGCACATGCTGTATTAGTATCATAATTTTCCTGAGTGCCTTACTTCTTTGTTTCACAAATTGTAATTTTTTTGCTGTTTTCTAAATTTAATAAAAGAGAATATTTTTCTCACAGTACTGCCAAAATCCAAAAGGCAAATGCCACCATCCAGCCCTGGGCAGAGGTCTTCTTTACAGGACACTACCAATCCCAACAGTCCATAGAGAGGTCCTGAGAGGAAAAGAACAATCACTCTGAAAGCTGTTAACCTAATGGCACTATTTTAATTACTCAAATTGTAAGAAATGTAGAAGGTAAAATACCACAGAGGGGACTAAAAAATATCCGCTTATGATTCTGGAATATACAGTAAGGAACATTATCATAATAAGCCCTGAGGAGATACAATGAAAACTAATACAGCGCCAGGAAAGACACATAAAGATGAGCATAACACTGTACCTGTCTCACAGAGAAAAAGGGTACATAATTTAGAGCACTACTGTTTCTGCCTTTAAGACAGATATATAATAAAGAGTACTTCAGTTACCTATTTCTGGCAGAGACATAATGGCAATCATTAGTTATCTAGCTGTGGCAGACTTGTAATGTGTAGTATTAGTGTTACCTATCCCTAAAAGACAATAAGAAAGAGGGGGAGAAAGAGATGATCAGAAATCTGGACTGTTACCTGGCTTTGGAAGGCAGAAATTATAGGACGATTAGCTGCTGCCTACAGCTGTGCTGTATAGCAACTAATTCATGGAAAGAAAGGAAAGTAGTCTGACTTATACCAGAGTTGTCTGGTACAAGGCCAGACATCTAGGTGGCCTCAGCTGATAAAACTTGTTTCCACTTGCTGCACTGCAGTTGCAGGGAAGGAGAGGATAGGGAGGTAGCAGCTGCTTCATAAGACAAAAGCACCAAAGCCCTCCTAGCGCCCGTATGGACAATGCAAGATGTCGTAAGGTGACTGGTCTCCCCCATGGACCTCTGAGTCCACAGAGGATTCTTTAAAGCCTCGTTGGATGCTGTGTTTGTAGGAGTGAGGTCTGCAGCAGCATGGTTTATCCTCCTGGCCTAGGGTTTTAGTCCATAAACCTAGGGAGAAAAGTGTGCTCTCTGCCCTCCCCCCTTGCCACGTGGTCCCTGAGCCCCAGAGAAAGGACACACAGCCCACCCAGGTAGGAGGAGGACAAGCCGAGAGAGTTTATTCAAGGACAAGGGGTTTTATAGACTTTGGAGGGAGTTCAACCTCCCCAGTGAGGGACAAGGGGGATGTCTGGCTTTGGGCCAATAAGGATAAGGGAATTTACATTCATCTGGGGGAGGGTTTCAGGTAACAAGGTGTTGTAACTTCCTCCTGCCCCTCAGCTCACAGAGGGGTTTCTTGGAAGAAGACACAGTGACAAGGCAAAAAGACATTTTAAACCACATTAAACACATCAGTTTAAAGCATCATCATCCACTGGTTGACTCTTTTTCCCTGTCCATCTTTGGCAGGAATCCTTCCATGCCATAAACTGAGAATTGATTCCCACAGACCTCCACTTGACTCCCCAGATCCAGCAACCTCTAAGCAGGCATCATTTCTCTATGTATTCCCAGGAGCAGGCAGGAAGCTCTGGGCAAGAACAAAGGTCAAGAGAAAGAGGTGGCAAAAAAAAAAGAGGGGCTGTAAAGGGTGGAAACAGTTTTTGAGAGCTCTGGGACACAGGATGTAGAGATGCAATGTATTTACATTTCTGCAGAGAAAAAAAAAATGCCTGCAGGGTTCTGTAGCTTTCATTGTCTATCCCTTCACTGGATGAATTGTGCCTGCCTGCCCACCTTCAGAGCAGATGGACAACTGGGGGAAATAAAACATTTAATTAAAAAAAATCCAACAAACCCCAAACAACAACACAAAAGCCAAACACTTTTATCAAAAGAAATAATCATGGCACAGATGGCACAAAGTGGCCTACTGCTCCAATTTCTGCAGCACTCCTCCACATTATCCTAGCACTCAGGTTTGAATTTCTTTTCCTAGTGTGTAATACTGACAACACTTGAGATGAGGTCCAGTGAAGTGTTCCATTTTAGCTCATTTCAGTCAGATCCCTGATTAAATTCTAGGTCAAGGAATGCAAGAGAAACTCCAGTGCAATTCAAATTAATTCTTTTATTCCCACTTTGACCACTATCTATCAGGTGGAAAGATAAGAAGTTCAGCTAAAACAATTGAATCTTGTGGTGATTAATTTTTAATATTGAAAAACAGTTCAAAAAACAAGGAAGGGAGCATTTGTCTATTTAAACCCTGTGTTCATAATAATTCTGACAGCATACAATTGAAACTCGTGTCCTCCCAAGAAGTAAAATAAACCACACATCACCCTGAGACTTCCAGGCAGAAGCCATCAGCCTATAAACACCCTCCAGCAGTGCTGCTGCCCTCTCCACCAGCAATACCCCTTTTCAGCACTTACACTTGGCATTAATAAACAGTGCCATTATCATCAGGGTGCAACTATTCATTAGCACAGCAAAGACCAGAGCCTTAAATTGGATCCCAGGGTATACACAGTCTTTGAATCTTCCAAGCTGGAAAACACACATGTACATTCCTCTGAGGTAGAAATTAAAACCATGAATTGCTTTTATAACTCCAACAAGGACATATTCCATTGAGTAGGGGAAAGCTCCTTATGATGAGAGCCATTCTCTTCTCTTTGAGGAGGGCAGTTGGATGCAAGATATCAGGTTAATTTGTAAATTACTTCAATTTTCACCCAGAAGTCTACAAGTAAGAAAAGATCAGTAATCTTTCTTTTAATATATTTTTTCTGTGAGTCCTAATATTGACCCAAACTGGAAAGGACAGCTTGCTGAAATGGGCTCTGCTCTTCAGACTCTGCCCCATATGAAGTCTCTGAAAATGTCTCCTGGGGACATTTTGAGAGTTAGAGGCCCTGAGACATGCAGACCCTCAAACTCCCGTCTTGAACACTGAATTCCTGTCCTTAATGCTATTTTACACTGTTTGCCAGGTGCAGTGGTTTGACATTAGGCCTTCCTGGGAGACTGTGGTGGTTTTCACCCAGTGTCCACCCAAAACCTCTAGGCTCCCCCCCTCACCCCTTCGCAGAGGGAAAGGGGAAAAAGGAAGGAAAAAAAACCAGCTGAGAGATAATGGCAAAACAAACTCAGAGTAGCTAAATACTTAAATTTATTACTAACAAGATAAGAACTAAAACTAGCAGCACTAAAACTAAAAAAAAATAAGAAATAAATCAGTCTTAAGAACACTCCTCCCTCCCTCCAACAGTTTGAGAGAGCAGGGAATGAGTGTTTCGCAGGTGGTGGTCGTGCTGCTGGCATTGGTCTTGTCCTGTGGGTCACTCCATGGGGTTTCCGTGGGCTGCAGTTGGGACACCGTGCTCCACCACGGTTTGCAGGGGGGCCACGAAGCTCTTAATCTTTCCCCTGCTCCTGTGGGGTCCCTCCCATGGGAGACAGTCCTCAAACTTCTCCATCATGAGTCCACCCCCCGGGCAACACTCCTACCGGGAAAAAAACCTATTCCAGGTGCGTCTCCTTCTCCAGGAGCCATGGCTGCAAGTCTCTTCCAGGATCTTGCTCCATCCTGGGTCTCCCTCAGGGCAACAGCTCCTTCAGGGGCTCCACCTGCTCCTCCAGGGGTGCAAGGGGTCTGCTTCAGGCATTCACCTGCTCCTCCAGGGGTGCAAGGGGTCTGCTTCAGGGACTGCAGGGGTCTCCTTCAGGGGGCCTCCAAACCCCAATAGATCTCCACGGGCTTGGGGGGGGGAGGGGAATAGCTTTCAGTCCTCCTTCCCCCCCACCCTGCTCCAGCATAGCGTTCTTCCTTCGCCTCCCCCTGCTCTTCTTCTGACCTTGGTCTCTGTCTGCGTTGTTATCTCAAACCTGGAATTTTCAACTGCGCAAACACTCCAGTTCTTGCATATGTATCGCAGAGGCGTAACTATAATTTTAATTAGCTCAACAGGACAGGAGAAACTTCTAGCAGCTTCTACTAAAGTACTTCTACTTTTCTACTAAAATTCAGCTATAGAAACCCATGACAGAGACAAATCACATAGTTTACTGTATCCAAGTAAAATATTCCATCCTATTTTATGTCAGCTTAGATATAGGAGGGGATAGACGGAAGTTTTAGTCAGTCATTTTCCGGTGGTGAAGGGCATTGGTCATGGACCTTGCTGTTTCTTTGGGGAGGGGAGAGAGCAGCCTTTGGGAGTCAGTCTGCCTGGCCTGTGTCCCTTTAGGGAGAGCCACATGCCTGTTTCTGGGAAGTAGACCCTGTTTATTTGTTCTTTATTGTGTGTGTGTGCATATAGTAACATTAAGTTCTCTGTATATATATATTTGTATAGAAATTCATACTGCTTCAGTAGTGTTAAAACTCACTTTTTCCAGTGTGATTTTTATTTTTTTTCCTTTTCCCCTTTCTCCTTGTTTGCAGCTGGGAGGGAGGGGAAAACTTTTCTTTTGTGCCTCTGGATACTTGGCGTTCAGCCAGGGGTAAACAGCCAAACCAGGCAATAGAATCTCTATCTTAAACCATGTCTAAGAATGCTAACCTCAGTCATATATTTTGGATGTCTCATTATTATTACCAATATTTTGGGGTATTAAAGTTTTAATTTTTCTCTTTTTCTGTCCTGTCCTTTTTAACCAGTGAACTTGGCAAGATTATAGGATTTCTGCAGAGTATTTGGTTAATGTCAACATTTGCTTTCTTTCCAATACAGACTGACAACAAGTACATCCAAAGATTATGAGTTTCAGAACGCTGTGTTTCTCTTTGAATGTCATATTTATATGTGCATTCTACAAAATATACATGCCTACTATTGGCATGTTTCAGTGGAATAAAATTACACACTATTTAGATTCTTTTTTAAGCAATTTTCGGCAGCTACATGTTAATCACCACTATATTTCAATTCTCTCCTGAGAGTTGAAAATAAAAACACACCAATTTTATTACACTATGACACAAAATTATGTAAAACTATCTCACAAATATGTAAGAAAAAAATTCAAGAGAGATTTCCAAGCTATCTAGCTCTGGTCCCAAACTCAGCTCAGCAAAAGCTTTGTAAAGCTCTACTTGCACTTTTTTTTTCCAATTTAAAACAGCCTGAGTACAGCCAGAGAGACAAGCCTATGCTCAGCTCACAGTGCACATATTCCTGCCACTATCACCTGCTGGAGGGTTTTTCTGGACTGATGTCTGACTTTAAAATAGCAAATCAAGTCCAGAAATGAAAGCGATCATCTTCCTCCCCTCTTCCTCTAAGTAAAAAGAAAAACCCCACACTCATTTTGGTGTTTGTCACCTCCCAACCCAGCCCTCTTATTAACATCCACTACAAATGCTTGTGCATGGGTACTGCGGGAACATGAGGAAGCACTGACACTTCACTGGGAAAGAAACCATGGGTTTCTGATCACTTAACATTCATGCTTTTTTAGCTCAGTGGCTTGAGAGGCTGCTAAAGGTTTTGTGGTTTCCCCCTAATCATTTCTTTGCTTCTTTAGCACCAAAAAGTGATAAAAAGGTGTTAGTTCAATGCAAAATGTTTGACTGCAAGGGAAGAAAAATCTCACCAGTTTCTTTACAGTTCACTCCAGCAAGTGCTGCACTACCCTGTATTGATCAAGTCATCATATGTTCACTCATACATAGAGGAGAGAAAAGAAATAGAAGGGAGCCTAAATGACCTTGTCATTCTTGGCTAGACTTTGCAAACGAAGATTTGGGAGGGTTTTACCCATGCTTGCTGCAAGCGCGCTGATGGCTGATAGGGCCAATGCGAGATAGGCAAGTCCGGTTGCAAAAGGCACAGCAGGAAGTCTCCATAGGTGGCACTCTCCAGGCATGGTTCTTTCTGCATTGTCTTTTCTCCTCCAGGCTGATTCTGTGTGCTGTTTCAAAGGAGACAGCAGAGTTATACATTGTGTGTCTCCACGTCTCTCGATTAGAGGCCAGGGTGGACCACTGATGGTGACCAAGGCTGAGGTGTTGTTTCAGTGAGTCCTTGTATCTCCTCTTCGGGCCTCCTCTCTTGCAGCAGCCAGTGGCGAGTTCACCATAGAGCACAATCTTAGGGAGCCGGTGATCCTCCATCCTGGAGATGTGCCCTGCCCAGCGCAGCTGTGTTCTCAGCAGCATGGCCTCAATACTGATGACATCTGCCTGTTCCAGAGCGGACACATTAGTCACATAATCAGACCAGTGGATGTTTAGGATTGTGCAGAGGCAGCACTGGTGTAAGCATTTGAGGAGTCACAGGTGGTGGCAGTAGATGACCCATAAAAGAGTCTGGTGCAATAAACACCTGAAGAAAAGTACAAAGATCAGTGTCTACAGAGCCATTTTACTGTCTACTCTTCTCTATGGGTCTGAAATGACCTTGTAGAAGAGGAAGAAAGAAAACTTCAGTTCCTTTTTTCAGTTTTGAAATATCAGAACAGCCTCAGCTCTGGAGGCAACTGAATTAATTCATTCCTAAATGTTCCCTTTGCATCTTTGTTTTCATTTATTTCCTGTTTGGTACCATCATTAGCAGTACTGAAAACTAGTGCATGAGAACACAATCAAATGAGATATTTGGCTCAGTGATGAATTTGTACTCTCTAAATATTCCCTACAAATGCTATTAGCTCTTCTTCCTGCTTTACTGATTCTTTTTATTTTTCTTTGAGAGCACAGCAAGTCCTTACAGCCAAAGAAAATTCCCAGTTTCTTTATGCCCCACTGTGACTGCCATGCCTGAAGACCCAACACTCTCCACATGGGCAGACTCAGCAAGGAAGGCCAGGGATATATTGTTTTGCAGTTTCCCTAGGGGTGCCTACTACTACTTAGCAAAGCTATTACAGAGTATGCAAAAGGAGGATATCAGAGGAGAATTTGGGATCTACGATCCAAACTTGTTTTCATCTTCCTTTGAAAGAGATGTGATCAGGTCTGATCAATATTCACAGTCCTTGCTTTTGCCCCAAACTAGAATAGGGAGATAAACGAGACACAGCACAATTCATGCCACAGCTGGATGCCCAGGTGTGCAGCAGGTTTGGAGACAGGAGACCTGAGCCCAGGGAGTCAGGAAAGAACTCCAGGTGAAATATCCTGAGCAACTGCTCTGACTTGGAGGGTAACTCAGGAACAGCACTAATCTTCCCTTTCAAAAGTTTTTGAAATCATTGAAAGAAAGCAACAAAAGGAAAAACTCCTGAAAAAAAGCCCTATGCAACTTTCTGCACCCCACAGTTCCTTCATAGTGTGTTTAACTATCAGGTTAATTGCTTCTGCTTCCAATTTTATTTTGTTTTTAAATTTTTATATCGGTTGAACTGGAAATTCATGAATATTATGAATGCTTTCTCAGTGAGCTACCTGAATAAGGATTCAAATAATAACATGGCAAACATCGACATTTCACTGTTAATCTCATCACACGATGCATTCATCACTCCAACAACTTTTATTGCTATTGACTTAAAACGAGAATCCTTTGGATTTCAGGTTTCAGCTGTATTTTTGTAAAAGAAACATAAAGAAAAAGATAGGAATAAAGTCAAAGTGAAAGTTCAAGAATGAACCTCTGTGTAAATTCACACACTTTCATGCTCAATAAATCAAGCTTTGTTGTGCCAAGGGCTAATGAAGATCTAATTATGACTGACTGACTTTCTGCTCTTGCCCAAAAGGAGGAGGGGTGACTCCCGACAATCCCAGTCCATGCAGGGTGAGGATGGACAAACCAGGACATGCTTCTTGCCATCACTTTGCGAGGCATACCTGCACCCTGACATAGCCTGTGTGTGCAGTGAGCTGAGCTGTTCTGTGCCTGCTGAGATGTGCATGGCCCTGGCAGCAGTGCTGCAGATTTTTCCCACACACTAACAGTCATTTCAAGCAGAGCAAGAAAGGGAACCCTTTAGTGAATTCATGCCTTTTTCCTGTGGTTTTCAGATCTTACTTATCCCTATCCTTTAGATGAAAATGTTGAACAAACATGTTCACAATAAAAAAGGGACTCGTTTCCTTTTTCAATTTCACTACTTTTCTGGGGTTTTTTTTTGGTTTTGTTTTTGGTTTTTTTTGTTTCAAAAAATAATGAAATTATTTTTTTAAAAAAAAATCAATCAAACAAACAAACTTTGTTTGATTGACTCAGTTGTAACACTAACGCAGAATTCTGGGTCAGTAAGAAGATTATAACAACTATTTAGAAAAACCCATATCTTTTTAGTAGAGTCCCCATTAGAGATAAAGACAAAATTCTAAGTGAACAAGAGACACTTTTTTTTCTCATATCCTTAAGTTTAGCTTCCTCTGCAGCAGCCCCTGTTGTGGTGTGAGAAAGAAGTTGTACCTCAGCCCACCTGTGCTCCCACGCAACAGGAGCACTTATTTATGGACAGGGAGAGCCTATAGTGATGTATTGTTGCCCTTCTGAAACCAATGACATCACACACCAGCTAAGCATTGCCCCTATGAATCCAGAAGACATGCAGGTAGAGTTTTTCATGGACAAGGGTAAAGAGGAGGACTGTATCAGAGCCTCCTGCAGGCAGTCACCAGTGAGAAGGAAGAAAGGATGGAAAGGGGGTGGAGTTCAAGGCCAACGAAGGTTAAGGGTCCTGTAGCAGGCTGGCCAGGTGCCAGGACTTCATCAAGGAGGGACCGGATATTTTCACCCCTGAACTACACAAGTTGCCTATCAGATGGGCAGAAAAGCTTGTTGAGGGCACTTTGTCCATTTCCATGCAAACATCCATCACAATGAAAACCACAGCTTCCACAGAGGAGCTGTCAGTTCATATTTTGCCATTAGTCACAACTGAGCTCTAGGAAAGGCAAACATCTCATACCAACCCTCTTTGGTGCCAACAGAAGCAGAGGACTCCCAGACGCACAACACATAGGAAGGATGTTCCTGGTTTCATCAGGCTGCAAAGTTCATGGCCTAAACCACACTAGCATTGGGTCTGCAATGATGATCAGTCCTCAGAGAGGGCCCATTACCTACTTGTTCCTCCTTGTGGAAAGCTGTAGGTTCTGACATCATCTCTTGGAAATGGTCACAGTTTTTGTTCTTCAAATTTCTGCTTCAAGCACGTTGCTGCCATCACCAGGTTTTGCTAAGGATATTTCAAAGGTTCTTAATATAAGATGAAGTGACTTCAAGTTAAAGTGGACAGACAGCAAACCAAAAATATCATATTTCATTATCACAAGATAGAAATGCAGCCTAAGTCACTTATGAAAAAATTAGTTTGATTTTCTAGTCCCTTTTAACCCTTTAAAATACACCATACCCCAAAGTATTATTTCATTCATTGCACATACACAGTCCAGTGAAACAAGAACTGAAGGCCTCTTTCATGGAACATCATCTGAGAGGAGGTTTGCTGTAGACATGTTTTCCTTGAACAACACTGTTCTGCTAACCAGAGTAATTTAGAGTCAAAAAAACAAGCAAGATCTATAGTGCTATAACATGTTTTGTTTTCTATTCATCTTTAAATCCCAAAGAACTCCGCTGGATTGCAACTGTAACACAGTCACACAGTGCTCAAGAAGTCCCTTAATAAACAATTTAGGACAGAGTAATACATTCTTGTTAGATGTTTTAATAAATGTTTAATCAGTTATCACAGATTAGGATATTTCTTAAAACCGTTTCATTCTCAGATCTGTTGAATAGAGGGCAAGAAGAAACAGTGTATTAGCAATACTGGTTTTCAGTGGCAATTTCACATCCTCCCTCAGCCTGCTCACCACAGTCACTGTCTCCCCAGCTTATGTTGAACTTTGGAAGTTCACAGGAACATTGAAATCCTAGCAGTTCTGAGGTTGCAATTGTTTTCTTATAAATAAAAAGCAAAGCCTTGGACCTGTTTACAGTACTGTTTCACTTGGGCTAAGTAGTCCCTTACTACTCAATTCTGTGGCCAGTTTTGTCCATCATTCCCCATGAGAGATTTGCAGGACAGACTGTATTACAGGAAATGAAAGTATTCATTCCCTAATATTTGGCCTTTATTTAACTCTATTCATGCTGAACTAAAGTTGCCTAATAAAGAAATGGGTTTCTTGCAGGCCACGTAAATTCAAACTGTAGGTAGTTTCCTTAGTTAGAAAAGACAATACCATTGTTTGTATGGGTCATTTTTCATTGGATACTCAGGCAATTCCAGGTTGACTGTCACGGTATGCAGCAACGCACGCACCAAAAGTCAGTGAGGATAGCACAGAAAAATAAACTGACCTTTGCTGAGTATACAATACGGCCTATATACTTGAACATCTCACAAATCCCTTTCACAGATCAAAATTACTGGTCACCTTTGCATCTCCCTCCCTAACAATTCTTGTAAATTTTCAAGTTATTTGAATTTTTTGCTTTGTATTCCTGCCTCATTTATGCAGTCTCCTCCTCCTGTCCAGTCTGCTGATGTGGTATGAATGCCTTCAGCTAAGAGGAGTAAAGTCAGGCTGAGGAAGTTGCTTTGCTATGCCAGCAGAGGTTCAGCACATGCCAATTTGCTTTGTGACAGAGTTCTCAGTGTAACTACTTTTGTTTTGTTTTAATATTTAATTCCATTTGCAAAAAATGACAATACTTTTTACAGGAACTTCTCTTTGACTGATCCCTGCTAATGCACTTAATCCATTTCTTGTTGCAAGTACCTTCAGGTCATAATGTCCGTAACACATTTATTTTTTAAGTGCTCCATGGAGGTGGGAGCAGAGCTATCTCACAGGGAGGGATGGGGTTAAATAATATCCAAATCGCTGCTGACTGCATATCTTTGACTGTTTGGATCCACATGTCCTGCCCCGGGTCAAACAGGCAGTTTATGCTTATGGGAGAAGTATTATCTGATCATCCCAGTCAGGCTGTAATACCCAAACCACTAATGGTCTATTATCTTCTTAGTCCAGGCTTTCTAGTCTTTGTCTTTGAACTCCTCGAGACAGAGATTTTTCCTATGGCAGGAAAGCATTTTAGCTTCTTCCACAAATAAATCCCATGTTTGTAAAACAGCTGTACTACTAGAGCACAGAGAGTGAGACAGAGAAAAGCTTAGGGATGAGTTCGGCAAAGAACACAGGCCTGAAACAGGGTAGGAAATAGGCTGAAAAACATGAAGGACACAAAAACTTGGGAGAAAGTCAGTCTAGTTCCTGAGAAGTTTCCCATTTTTCTGGTATTTAGAAACAACACAATTTGGAAGCACGCGCTATGTTAGTCAAATAACTAAATAAGATTCTCATTTTCCATTCCAACAAGTGCTGTTAGTCAAATAACTAATTAACATATCACAAATCTGGCCAATTTTCTAAACACAGAAATAAATATAAATTTTGAATATTTTGATTTTCTAGAAAAGAAGGTAGGTATCAAAACCTGACACTTTGGCTACGATTGGGATTATTGATGGCCATTCTCTGCAATGCAGCTGCCTTCTAGAAGCCTCTGGGCCCGCCATCCACTCCCAAAGCCTGATACTTCCAGGGAGGAGAGGGTGACAGTGTCTCTAATCCCAGTCCCAATTCCCAGGAAGTGTGGTATGTTTGGCCTTGGAAACAAAACAAAACAAAACCAAACCAATAAAAAATCCCACCCAAAAACAAGAAAACTGAGAAAAACTACAAAAAACAAAACAAAACCAAAGAAACAAAAAAACCCACACACAAAACAATTTAAAACAAACAAACAAAAAAACACACCACAAACCAACAACCAAAAATAGAGCAAACCAAAACAAAAAGACTTACCCAGAAGAGAAAGCCGAGTTATCTCCAATTTTTTTAATTTTTATTTTTATGTTTACTTTGCTGATACCAGCAGCCACCAGATTGGGAAGCTGGCACAAACTTCTGAGTGACGGGCTAACTGATAACAGATGTCTCACTGCACACTTATGAACAGCCTATTGTTTCTGCCACATCAAGACTGTTCTGTCCTCAATAGAGTTTCTAAGACAAAATCCTTACTTTTGATGTCTGCTATTATCACCCAAGAGATCCAATGACACAGGAATGAAGAATACTAAACATCACTAGATAAAGCAATCAAGAAAATACATAGAGAAAACAGGACAGACTGACAGTGAGCTTTCTAGCTTTGCTGGATTAAAGGTAAACCAGTGGGAGAAATGAACCCAACTCAAAAACAGATTACAAGTCAGAGTTACAATATAATAAAAAGATTACAATAAATACAATGATATGGAGAAGAAACCAGCTTTCACCCACAAAACCCAGATGTATAACCCAGCACCCTGGGGCATGAACAGAATGGTGTTTGTCAGCCCCTGTGCTGAGCACCACATGGTCCCACTGAATAAAAATTAAAAGGAAAGAAAAAACCTGATGGTTGCAGTCTGGTCGAGAGTGAAAGTCACAGACCTGTTGAGGTTCTGGTCCTCCTCTGGGTCCAACAAGTGGTACCAGAAGTCCTAAAACCTGATTATTATATATACTTAGGTTCAGGGGGGAATACCCAGTGCCTCCTTCCAGGGCAGGGAGTTCCACAATGGGTGATTTAACTCTGTGAGTCACGGGATATTTTTGGAATCCTTGATGGCCCATTAGCAGACATGACCCATCAGACTGGGTGTGAAGGTGGTGATGACTCCCCAGAGGGGAGTTATCACAGCTGAGTCACTGGTGTGAAGACAAAAACTTCCCTATCTCATAGGGTTTTTTAAAACCCAGCTTGTAACCTGAGATGTCAGGTGTGCCCTTGGGCAGCTGCTGCAAATTGTCCATTATTAATAGTTTATGAGAAATTATATAGAGAGTGTAGAATACACAGTTTTGGTTACACCCACACAGTGATAAATTGGTCCCAGTCATTGTAACAAGGGCACTAGCCAGTTAGGTTACAGCTAAAGATCAGGCAGCTGTTACCATTTTTCGTTCTTCTGGTAATAAATAAGGAGAGGAAGGTGGGTTAACTGTGCTTCTTGAAGAGGATCCCTCACCAGCACCATCACTGCCCTTTGGCTGCTCCCTTCTCAGGAACAGCAATTCAGTGATGCAGAACACAACGTTACAGCTTCAGCCCTCTACCCTGCTGGTGTAACCCAGAGGCTCTGCACAGAGATTTAGCTTCTCCTTTTTACAGGGATCAGCCTAAATCCACTAAGTTCTCTTGTTTCATCTGGCAAACATTGACTTGCTTTAGTCAAATAAGTAATCCCAATGTTTGTAAATTACTACAGCATGCAGTAGAAATAAAGCACATAGATCACACAGACAGCATGTTCACCAGAGAGGACAGAATCTTCATGAATCCTTAGAGTTTTACAACCTTTCAGTAGTAAATCCCTCCCACCAGGCTTGCAGGCACTGTGTGGTATTGTACATGCAGCCAATAGAAATGCAAACTGCACTGGAAATGGTCTCTCTTAATTCAGAGTAGCAGAACTTTGCACACTTCTTTTCAAGCTTGATACCATAAAGAAGAGCTACCAGAGTCTGCAAAGGCCACTTCCTCAACTGCATGTTTTCTATGTACAGTGATTTTTACCTCCTGTTATAATTCAACAGGCTCTGAACAAATTCAGACTTGATTACCCACAGGGCCAGCTCTGCTGCACAGGAGAATGCAGAGGGCATTTGGAGCTCTCACCTCCATGGTAGGAAGGAGCCTGTGTGGACAACATTTGTGTCCTAATGGGGATTATTCCTCACCTTCATTTCCTTAACAACTGCAGCTTTTACAGTGCCTAAAGAATTAATTTATGGAATCTTTTTCAAAGGTAGCCTGAAGAACTACCACTGTTGCTAAATTAACAACTAAAGGACCTTTAGGAAGTTGCAACAGAAGAAGCAGACCATGGCAACCAGGACTTGTAGGAACAGACCTGGTCCATGAATATTAATAAGGGATTAATATGATGACAGGACTAATAACCACTACTGATTTGTTAAAACATATTTAAGATCTTTAAGAAAAAAAAAAAAAAAAAGCAAAAGCAGGAGGTGATTTTGAGACAGCGGGAGATCCCTCCCTAAAGGGTTCATAAATGACTAAGGGACTTTGCAGACAACTAAGTCTGGTGGGAAACGATTACAGATGGGTTTAAGGACCCAACAACTTTTGATTCAAATGTGGCCCTTCCCACTGTCATTACTGATAACCCTCTGAAAGATCTTTATAAAAAGTACCTGCACTTTCACAAAGTGTCACATTGGCAGAAACAAATCATCTTTTCATGTGTTGCAAGATCCCATTTGGCCCATATTGGGCCAGATTACACACCTGCAGGCTTTAATGAATAGAATTTATTCCATTAAAAATCACCAATAATTTACTCACCATGTCCTAGATCTGATCATCTCTTTTGTTCTTTTTCTTTTATTTCTTAGAGATATGAAGTTTGCACTTCACAGTGAGTTACAGATTTGCAGTAAAATGGCATTTGAGTGGTGTATTTGTGAAGGCTGTATTCAAAAATCAAATGCTTATGACTGCCATTACATTTGTTCTGCCTACCTCTTTAGAGATGCTAGATTTTTAATAACACTTCTGCACTTTTCCTACCCCAGTAACAGACTAAGACCACCCTGACAACTAGATGGTGATGACAGCATTTAATGAGTGGAAAGCTATGTTAATTTTTCAACGCACAAAACAGAGACCTGAGATATGCAAATTCTGAACCGGTGTCATTTTGCACAACAATGCACAAAAGCCAAAACCAGAACCAATCAGCATTTATAGAGTCTGGAGAATCATGAGTCTATGGTAAACCACAGCACTGACTGTAATACCATTGAAATTAGGAGTTGCTGAAAATTACCTGAAAGCTCCAATGTTCACACAGGTAAACAGAAGGCTAGACCATGGACTTTCACTCAAGAAAGAAAGTTTATTTCAGGAATACTACACAGCTGCCAGAACTCACAGCTGGCTGCTAAACAAACTCACATGGGCCACAGGTCTCCTGCTTATATATATTAAGGGGCTTTTTGACCTGCACAGTGCTGTTTGCTGAGTTGTTCTCTTTCCCAGTTTGTGAGCAAAGGAAAACTTCTTACTTAGCATAGCTGAGAAACATCTTTGAGGGAAAGACAAGGAGTGGTTGTTCTCACACATTCTCTCTACATATGTTTCTGTTAGCCACAACAGATTTTTTGAGCAAGGAGAAGTTTCCAAACCATTTACCTCCTCAACTGTTTCTTGTGCAGGGATCCCTCAACCTCCACAGACCAAAACAAATCTGAAAAAAATGCAAAGTAGTACAATTTTAGTTTTTTGAGATCCTCACTTAAGAAGCTTTTAAACAGAAAAAGGTTTTAAAATAGAAAAGCTGAGAGGGCATTTTTGAAAATCTAGGCCCTTGATGTTTGCTCTATTACAGCACCCAAAGTAGGGCACCAACACAGCTTTCTTAGAAAAACTGTAGGCCTGAACACCCTAAAATATTCCAAATATTACTTTTAATTCATATCTGAGCTTATAGGCTAAGCTTCACCTCATTTTAAGCTATTTTCCTATAACTTTTATGAGTATTAGTACTGTCTTTCTTCCAGTTAGTAGCAGACACAGTTCTCAAAACAGAAATACAGCAGGGCAGCCTCCATATAAAGATGAATGCATCAACCCGCAGTTTCAACCACATGCAAGCAAATCTTTTTATGAAGAAAATCCAGCCTGCACCAGTTCTTGACTTTCCTGGAGATAACTTCTTCTTAAAACCAGACTACATCCAGAACAGCAAGCGCACCTTCTGTTCACAGAGGCCCCTCTCTCCCAAAGCTGTAACCCAAAGCCAACAACCCAGCACATCTTCCCAACAGTCACAGCTTGCTCACACGCACAGAAACCCAAATTTACAAACAAAGCATAAACATCAGTTGGTGACATATACGCAGAAAGCAGTAGTCCTACTATGCAACACAGTACTAATTTTGAAACTGCTTGGTATTTTGGCTTTCTGCTTGAAGAATTAATTTATTTTCTTCCCAAAAAGTAGCTTTGAGTGCAAGAGAATAGTACAAGTGAGTGAGAGCAGAGACATGTTGTTGCAGGGCAGGGGAATCTTCTAAAGGGAAGTACTGGCTGGGTTTGGAGAACAGAACCCAAGCAGCTCCCACCCTTTGTGTCCACCCGACTGTGCTCATCTAAACTAAACTAAATGAAATGAAATGTAGCACAACTCTCTCTTGCTAAATTACTGATTACCTTTACTCATTTTTACACTTGTCTTTAGCATTCTCTAAAAGGCACAGTATTTTCTTTTAGCAACAATTTACATCCCAGATGGATGCAGATCACTCAGATTCTGCAGCATTCAGCCAGTAAAAAAAGCCTTTGGGCCACAGTCACACACTTATGACTTTCCACAAAGTCGCATTTCCCCCAGCTCTGACCCCAGAGAGGTTCCAAAACTCAGGTTAGCTCCAAGTATTTAAAATTCACTCAATTGAAAGAAAACCATTTGGTTCTTCAATCAGCTGATGTCACTGGTAAGTCAGAGAAGAGAGCCAAAAGTGTTAAGGCCCAGAGCATGGAATAGCACAATGAGGCCCCAACACCACTGAGGATCTTCATGAGTTCTCACAGAGCACTCAAAATTCTGTGTCTGTTCCCAACATTATGGATCTTGCTACTTTGGAAAATGCTAAATATGGCTACAGGTGACCTCACAATTTTTGAGTTTTCAGTCCGTATAGGAAAAAAGTCTGATTCATATACTCTTTAATTTCACTCACCTTCAAATATTTTCTGCCAGAGACCGTTAAATCACTGACCTCTGTTTTTTCAGTGATACTGGTCTTTGATTCACAGCTGCAAGGAGGAATAAAATCAGAAAAGAGTTCATTAAAAACATACACACAAGTAAGCACATATTTAGCCAAGACTTTTCTACTGAGTCAGATCTAGAGTCAAGAAACTGATAAATGCTTTTCCCACACTGTGTCCTTCTGCACATTACTCTGGGATACTCATCACCTCCATTTTTATCTGTGTATGTGCACTGAACTTCACTGAACTCCACTAGGTTTTCATCTCATAAAAACAGAGTATTGGATTTTATAATAGTTTAATTTTATGAGAAAGGAATATAAAATGAAAGTATAAATCTCCTTAAACGAGACCACTAAATTACCTGAAATTCACCTGTTACCTCTGCTTGGACTTTGTGTCAGCAACCACTCCTGAGGGACAGCTCAACTGTTCACTATTCTGACTAAATAGTGCTCCCATTCCTGCTTTTTTTTTTTTTTTTTAACAACACAGCATTCATAAGAGGACTGGAAGCTGAAGAGGTCTCATTAGCTACATTTTGCTGAGGAAAGCCCCAGTGTGTATGAATAGCGCAATATGTTCTGTAGTTGTAATAGCCATGGATTACCTTGCTAGCACAGAATTTTAAAAGGGCTTGTTTTTTCAAATACTCTTTCAGAGTGAAAACATCTTGAACACTACATCATAAGGTCCATGTTCTTTCATTTTCTTTTCTTGAATGTTGGAATATGCTTTGGAAAACATTTCAAATATTATTTTTTTACTAAATACATTAATTAAACTAGAAATCAAAATTAAATATAGAACACCAATAGAATCTTTAAGAAATTTAATCCACTTGTCCTTAGTAATCACAGAAGAACATTCTTGATTTTACAGGTCTGAGAGAATCTCTATATCAATTACAAGGGGTAACAGACTTCATAATTTTCATTGGTCAAAGCACTGTATAAAAATAACCATAAATGCATCCTTGCTATTATCCTCTGCCTCATGTATAGGTGACAGTCCTCAAACCATAACCATTGCCACTCTGAATCAAGCCAATACAGTGGAGTAAAATGCAAAGAGATAGGTCATGCCCTCAGCTGCTGTGAGTTGTCATGCTCCACTGAGGTCAGGCATCCTTACCGCCCTACAGGACCAAAATACAACCTGCAATCCTTTCAGTGCCGGGAAAGGAAACTGGGCATCCTGGTTGATGGCAAGTTGGATATGAGTCAGCATTGCCCTGGCAGCCAGGAAGGCTGATTGTGTCCCTCGGGATTCAAGCACAGCATTACGGGCCAGTAGAGAGAGAGGATTGTCCAGCTCTGCTCTGCACTGAGGTGGCCTCACCTCGAACACTGTGTATAGTTTTGGTCATCACAATATAAGAAAAATATTAAGCTATTAGAGAGTCTCCAAAGGAGGGTAATGAATATGGTGAAGGACATTGAGGCGAAGCCATATGAGGAGTGGCTGAGGGCACTTGGTCTGTTCAGCTGGAAGGATAGGAGACCAAGGAGAGACCTCATGGCAGTCTACAATTTCCTTGTGAAAAGAGGAAGAGGAGCAGGCACTGATCTTTTCTTTGTGGTGAGCACGGATAGAACCTGAGGAAGTGGCCTGTAGTTGTGTCAGGGGACATTTAGGTTAGTTATTAGGAAGAGGCTCTTCAATCAGAGGGTGATTGGGTGCTGGAACAGGCTCCCCAGGGCAGTGGTCACAGCACCAAGGCTAAGAGTTTAAGGAGTGTTTGGGTATACTCTTGGGCACATATTGTGATGCCTGGGGATGGTTCTGTGCAGGGCCAGGGGTTGAAATTCATGATTGTAGGTCCCTTCCAACTCTGATTCTGTGATACTGTAAAGAGAAAAAACAGTGGAAAACAATGAACTCTTCTTGCTAACAAAAGTTGTGCATTTAAGTTCTCCATGTTGACACAAGCATCAACTAGAAACACATTAATGACAGATAATTTCTGATTTTAATTTTTTTTGCCTTATCTTTAAATAAATAAATAAAGGCGCCAAAGCAATGGACATACAATGACAAGATCGTAATGTAGAAAAGTGAAAACATTCACTCCCATGGATAGCAGTGCATGCTCAGCAGAGGTCTTATCACATCTGCCCACCGCTACACCTCCCTCATGTGTCAGGCTACCCAGTTAAAGACTTGCTTAGCTCTTGCCAGGAGACACTGAATCCAAAGGAATTTCTTTCAGTTATCATGTGGCTCTCATCCAGAGTCAATGTAATGTCTATATCGAAAAATAAGTTTGAAATACCTTTATCAGTCATTTATTTTATCATTATCTATACTATAAGTCATGTCTACTACTCACTTGGGGAAAGTAAACAGCTTTGGATTAGGAAAAGTGGAAAGTACATTCCACTCATGATCATGAGCATGCTCAGATGTTATTCTGGCATTCAGAGCGACTCCAAAATAAAGGTCTCCAAAATAACTTCTACTAAAATGCATACACTACATACCATCCATGCCTCTACAGACACATGGGTGGGGCCACATATTCATGGTGTTACTGTGTTATGGGTTACTATATTCGCCATTCTATTTTAAGGCCTCTGCCACTGTCCTGAAGCATCTTCAATAGCTGTTGCAAAAGATGATCCAAGGATGATGCTATTTTTTCAGCTATTTTTTTTCCTGCAATTTGATAGCAACGTTGTGAAGAGCATCAATTTAGCTACCCCTTGAACCAGAGCTTACTTGTGGAGCAGCCTACTAAATACATACAAGAAAGGATGGGAAAGACAAGTGATTAACTTTGAATCTATAATACAATAGCGTCTTGATGGACTCACTTCTTTGGGTCCCTGGGAGACACCAGGGATGGAATGTATTTGCTGCTGTCATGCCCCAGTCTTGTGACCTTAAGTCCTGACAATCGATAGGGATGGCTAGATGAACTTTCCCACAAAACTCCAGCATAATTAGATCAAATACTTTTTGTTTGGAAAATAATGAGCGTAGAAAGAGAACATCCTACTTTTCCTGTCTTGCAGGATTCACTGGAGTGGCATTGCAGCAGGATTCTCCAAAGCTGAGGAGGAAGACAGCAAAAAGGCCTTAAGAAAGACATTGAAGAAGTTCCTTAGTACAAGCAGTGACAGGAAAATCCTTTACAAGTGATTTAAAGAAAAATCTCAGTTCTGAAGGATGCAGAAATAAATAGAAAAGGACTGTCTTATTGAGGTATAAAATATGCATATTCAAGGAAAAAAAATCAGTAACAAGGTTACTCCGTTTACCACATCTCAAGGCTAGAGTTACTTAAGTATACAGAATTTACCAAGATTATTTCATTGATACAGTACTTAATCAGAAATGTGTTTACCATGCACAAGCCTACATCAAACAGCTACACATTCAGAAGATCTCTTTGGCATATTTCCCAAAGTGAACCTTCATGCATCTTTCATATGACCAATATAATTAAATTTGCATATACGTGTTTCAGAACAAGCACATAGGACATAATCCTAACAGCAGTCTTTCCTTTTTTTCTTAAAAAAAAAATAAAATAAAGCCTGGAAAGAGAGAATAAAATACAGGAGTGAGAACTTACTGTGCAATGATAGTAACGAGGACCGGTCCAAAGGCTGCAATGGAGCATGGATATCCTTATGCTATATGGGGATAAGTTTTTCTAGGACAAAAAGTCTGTGATAGCCAAACATCCTCTGTCTCCTTGTGACTCTCCCAGGTACCTGTAGGTCTGTAAAGCTGCTCTTCCCTGCAGCCTACCTTTGCATAGCCTTACCCTGTGCTGGTCCCAGGCATATTCCAGCCCTGCACATGCTTTGACATGACTTCTATGGGCAACAGCCAAAACATGTAAAAGGGGAAAAAGAAACACAGGGATGTCAATTCAAGATTCCAGTTACCAATTCTTTCCTCATAATGTCAGTCCAGTGTATTTGAACAAAACTATATCTTACATTCTTAACTGATTAAATTCTAGCAAGAAAACCATTACATTTCCATCTAGCTGAGGGAAGAGTGATTTGTTTGATACATATTTTATTTTAGCAATTATGCATTTAGGCAGTTAGAATTTAATGGGAATATCTTCATCCAAATTCCTCCTTTAGCTTTACTATCAGGTCTTTGTCTGCCCATCTGTAGACATGAAAGTGATTTCACTTTCATCCAATGAACTAAATATTCTCTTTCCTTTTTCTTTAGGGTATATTTTCTTCTCTTTTTCCCCTCACAAGGCAAAGGGTGAGCAGAGGATTAATAATAATGAAAATTTGCATGTAATGCTAATGACAACCCTTGGTTTTAAAGGCTACACTTGATAAAATTTATAAGGACTAAAGTGCTCATAAATTTTACAACCTACTGCAGACTTGCAGATTTATATACATAGAAAGAAACCAGTCATCCATGTAGCTGCAGCAGTTTGAGATGTACAGTCCCCGTTAAGTAGATGACTTGTTCGATATTGCCTGTGACTGTGGGAGATGTCTACAGTCATATTTATTTCCAGATTATTACATGCATTAATGTAGTCACAGAACCGAACCATTAAGGGCATTTTTTCCTCTGTGTTGCTTGCACGAGTCTCTTCACTAAACACAGTGAAGGAAAAAGGACTGAATTACGAGTAAGGATTGTGGTGCTCTTCCATGCTGAGAGATAACAACTACTTTCATGGGGATACCATGGCTGTTCTGCTCCCACTTCCCTTACCTCGCCTGAACCTCAGCAGTCTGAACAGGAAAAATCACTATTTGCACTAGGACTTTTAAACCATCTTTTTAGTTCTGGTATTCTGCAGTAGACTTCCCAAATGTACTGCAAGTCAAAGAAGTTATCAGGGACAGAATAGATGCACTCTCCTTTCTGTTTTTTATTTTGCAGAGGTCTTTGACAATATTAAATGCAGAATTTCAGAGTATGTCACATAATCCTCTTTTCCAGGCAAGCCTATAATGGGATGTAAGGATAACTGTGCAAGGCTTTGAAAGACCAGAACCACTGATGGAGCCAGGAATAAAGCAAGAGAAGTGCTGCAGAAAAAGATTCTCCAAGGAAGTTTTCTTCCTTTGCTAAGTTGTTCTGTAGCCTAAACCATGAAGGCTGTCCCCCCAAAATCTCCCTTGGTCCTCCCATTTTCACTACTAGACATTTTCTTACTCATAAAAACCAACCAAACAAAAACACCCCAAACAAACAAACAAGCAAACAAACAAATGATGCACCTCCTAACAAAGATATCTGATGGCCCTTAGTTCTGCCAGATAACACTGAGACAGCATCCCTAGTCAGCAAGTAAAAAAAAGTCCATTTTTTCTTATTGATCTGTATTCTCCAGGCAAAATACTTGATGTGTCTGTGTACCATGGAGATGAAGGTGGTATTGATGGGAAGAGCAAAGATCCCAAAAATTCCTCTCAGAATATTTATTAAGTGAAACAAGTAAGATAGTACCTTTATGTATCTATATTGCCCATCTTGAATAGATATAATTATTCCATAATTGCTATAATCCTACTAACTATTCCTAGTCTACTCCTGAGCACTCCTAGTCTATAACAAAGACCCTTAGGTGACTAATATGGGCGAGCCATGTAATATTTACATGTGTAGAATAATTTGTGAGAGAATTACTGCAAAATTTATCATACTCCACCATCCCGATTAAAACCCTACTTTCAGGGGATTTTTGTCCCTGAGATTTTAAGCACAGTGGTATTCCATTGTTATTACAGATACTAGGAAGGCCATAATTAGTTCATTAGCAGTGTTCACAAGAATGACTCCTGTTTATCAAAGGTATGTTTTAAGCTGCGTGCATCTTGCCTCCTAAGAAGCCTGGAGTCACTGTATGAAATCCAGCAGATGGAATAGTGCAGTGGTAAGACCTGCACCTTCTTTTAAGTTCTCAGGGTAGGAGATAAATCAATGGCCCAAACTCGCAAAGTGCTGGGACCAGAATGATTTTCAGATTGGGGAGACATGGGCAACAACCTCATTTAACTGGTGATGTATGGGGGTTTTGGCACTGGAGAGAACCAAGGCCTAAGAGGCTGTTTGGTCCAGTGGGCAGAGCACTGTGATGAGGAGAAGACAGTGTGCAGTTTATTCCTCTCACATATCTCCTGTCTGTGTAGCCTATACTTTTCCCAGAGCAGGTCTCCCATGGTACATTTGTGTACAGCCCAGTACCAAGGCACTGAAGGTTCAGCTGCAAAACGCATGCACAGCAAACTATGGTGGATCACACTGTACCATAGAGTGAATGTAAGCCCAAACTTTCCAAAATCACTGATGATCTCAGACCATTTCTGTTTCTCTATTTCTTACTGGACATCCTTAGAAGAAAGGGACTTCAGGAAGCAAAAAGCACCCAGAAGGGGCAAATCAGACATTTGAGACCATCTCTCCACAGGCATGGGAAATGGAGGCATCCCAATATCACTGACTGTAAGAGCATAGGAAGATCCAGTACATGGTCAGGCTAAAGATTTGCTCCTAATTCCCTTTCTTCAGGAGTGGCCACAAAAATCTCAAGCTAGTTAAAAATAAATAACCCAGTCACACTACTCTCCGCCCTTCAGCAGTTTCTTCGGGCTGTAGCTTCAGTTTAGACAGATTCTGCCAACATGACCAGATTAAGGAGTCTGTCTGCTCCATCCAGATCCAACATGTCACAGTCTTGTGCAGCAAGACTGTCCCAAGGTGTTCATAGAGCTGTACCATAAACAGGCAGGAAAAAATATACATCCAGAAGGATGTAAAGAACCAAGAAAAAGTAAGGTAAGTAAAGTAAAAGTAAGTTTTAGAATCTCATGGAATTTTTCTTTCCCTTACCACCAAACAAGGGGTGAATGGCCCTAATCTTTATCCACTGCCTCAAATAAAAGAGTCAAGTGATGAGTGAAGGTATTACCTAGCGACAGGTAATTCACTGGGGTGGGATGAGAGAAGGGGACACTTCTGGTTTTCGGCCGGCAGGGGAGGAGGATGGCAGGGGGTAGGAGAGAGAGACAGCTCTCAGAGGAACCTCTGCCTGCAAGTTTTGGTCTCCTCCTTTGTTTTTTTTCCTCCCATTTTCCAGTCCCTGGATTTTTGGAGTTCCTGGTGCTCAAGAGAGAGAGAGAGAGACTTCGCTAGCCAGGGCCTTTTACATCGGGCTTCCTGAGGGGGCCAGTGGCTGCTGGTCCAGGCACGAGGAGCCCTTCAGCATCAGCGGCTCCATCTCAGAGTGGCATTCATTCTCCAGCCACAGACCACGGAAAAAGATCCCAGCTCTTTTCCCTCCCTGTGTGGCTTCTTCCCACCGACTCCACAGAGGGACTCCACAGCCTCAGAGGAACACACCAAAACTTTTTTCCACCCATCCCCGGGGACCAGCACTGGCTGAGGAGCAACATTGCCACCTGGTGTCCATAAATATTGCTGTGCACAACGGGGGCAAAGACTGACGTGGGGGGAGTTTCACAGGGAATTGTCCCACGAAATTGGTCATTTTAGTTCTGGTTGCCTGGTTTTCTCTTGAATAGATATATCTAGATATATAGGTATATATAGATATATATACTGTGGTTAAGAACTGTTACCTTTGCTAATATCATACCATAATTAAATTTTGTTTTGAGTCCAAAGGAGGTCTGTCTCCTTTTTTGGTTTCTAGTCCAACAACTTTTCTTAATTTCCTCTAAACTTAGATAGCGTGTTACTTGTATTTTGTAGGACCCCAGCTTGGTCTTCAGTGTGGTATCACATGTGGTTGTCAAAGAAACCCAAGCTCACTGCAGTAGGCATGATGAAAATGGAGTGGGAGGCAGCAGGACTTCTACAGGTTGATATGGTCCCTCTGAATTATGCAATTAAAGCCCTATTTTTCCTTCAGCAAGAGAAATCTCTGACATGGAAGGAGGAGACCATCCACCACCAGATAAAATGAGAGGACACACAGTCTGTGGCAGTACCTCCCAAACTTATATCACAACAAGAAAATTTTGCCTCTGCTTTTGCAAGCTGCTGGTAATGCAAATGATGCCACCCAATAAGAAGTTCCAGGTATGGGAGCTGATAGCTCACCTCCTCGTCAATGTTACCTTGAGTCCCTGAGAATGGCAGCATACCTTTCAAGGAAATCAACTCCATCACTTGTAAAAATGAAGGAAAGTGTCTCTGCTGATGCATTTTTAAAGGGTTTACTACACTATGGCTCAGATTTAATTCAAAATGTCTAGCTGATACTTAATTTCAGGCTCCCTCTGTGAGCTCCTCACCTCCCTCCCTGTGACAGCTGCTCCACATGGATTTGCAGCACAATGTTGAGTTCTTGGCTGTATTACAGATTACACCTGGTTGAAAATGGTCACAGGGCAGGAAAACTTTGCTCAGCAGTCCTCCCAGCAGGGTCATGCTAAAGGACATGCTCCCAAGCTGACAGTGCTAAGCTGCCTCCTCTCCAAGAGCACATATCCAGTTCTCATGAATGGGGCATCTCTGTTCTTTATCACACCTCCCAGTTTGAGGACTCTCAAATACCAATGTCCAGGTAAGTGCCACTTCTGCACAAACAACAAACAACTGCTAAACTGTTCCCTGATAACAAGCCAAAACAAAAGACTGACAGAACTCAAGTTGTCCTGGGGCCAATATCATTTAACTGTTGGACACTGTGTCACTGCATTGTGTATCACACTGGGACTCAGGACCTTGTTGTACCCTGGAACAAAAAAAGGAAAAGTCAACTGAGTTTCAGCCCCATTGGAGGGAATGTGCTGGAATCAGCCTTTGACAATAGGCTGCAGAGATAAAGCTATTCCAACCACAAGACAGCCATTCAGCTGCATTGCTTGCTGACCTTTCCGGTTAAGCCGGGTATTACAATTTGTACTATTAGCCATGTAGTATTGAACATATGCTTGTCACACAGTACTGAGCTCCAGTGTGCTCTATAATCACTCCATTTGCAGGGTTTCAAGCCTCAGATAGCACACAATTTGCACATTATGCTCAGAGTCGCTGATGTGATGGTACCTGTCTCCAGGACTAGTAACTGAGTCGTCAGATTTCCAGAGATGGGAGTATGCTCCAAGCAAAGCCTTAAAGCAAGAAGAGGCTGTTCTATATGATGCTCAGCAAAGCATACAGTGTCATATTAATGTTCTTCCCAGCTACCACCCCTTTAGCAGTTGCTCCTTTGCTGAAGGAGCAGAAAGAGTGAATCATCTTCTTTTCTGCAAGGTACACTTGAGTTACTACAGCTTAGTGGCTGTGAGGCTGCTTGTTTAGCACCACAGCCACATCTGGAGGCCAAGGATGGGGACAGCAGCCTTAAGACTTTATAATTCCAGATTTTGCCAAGCAATAACTGCTTCTGTGATACAGGAGAAGAAGGTAAGATGGGGCAGTGATTCAGTGAGAGTCCCACAAGTCAAGCTGGCAAGCACCACCAGTGTAACTGAAGTTGTGTGTAGTGCCCAAGGCAGGGGAGCTAGGCAAAAAAGGCAACCGTAGCTCAAAAGGCTATTTCCTTCTATTTAAAAATAAATACAGAAGACTAATTTAGGAAGTCAAATTAATAAGGTTTTTTTTCTCAGGGTTAGATCCAATATTACATGGTTTGTTCACAGATATCTGAACTAATTATCCTTTAAACACCAGCTTTCTGGGGCATCTTATTGCAATGCAGAGCGGTGCCTGGGAAGCCCACAGCTGTGCCTCTGCTGAGCCCACAACCACGTAAGAAGTCCCACATACACCCAGATTTGCATAAAAGGAGTAGTTATCAGCAATTAGGCTTGCCAAAGCAAAATTCTTCAAGGCCGCTTGATAACTAGTGACAGATGTAATATTCCCAAGTTTAAATTATAATTTATTCTTCTACTGGGCATAAACTTAAGGCAAACAAATTGTGCATTTTGCAAAGCTTATCATTAGGCATCTGAAAAATAATAAAAAAGGAAAGGAAGGAAGATGAACAGGGACTAAAAGAAAAAATAATCTGCAGGCATGGAGCCAGAATTTAATATTCAACAACGGTGACAAATACCCAGACTTATCTGATCCTAGAAGAGTCAACTTTTACCTGTGATTCACACCAGAAGGTTCCAGTGGACTGTCTTTCCCACCTGTACTGTTCCTTCAGGGTCTAATCACAGGTAAAAACCACAATGTGCAGGCTTTAACCTAGCTGCATTACAAATAGCAGACCAAACCAGACCATCCTGAGAGGGAAGGGAAGAAGGGATTGTGGCAAAGAGTAAACCCATTCCCATCTGGGACATGAAGCATCACTCTCTTCTCATGCTTCCTCTGCCTCTGCCATAAACCCAGCACTAGAGGGAAGCACAGGCTGAAAAGCTACCACAGTCACCACAGGATGCTCCTGTGGCTCTGGGTGCCAGGATATCCAGGACCTTGTGAAAGTCTCTCACACCTTGAGGGCAATTCATGCTATCCTCAGTACCATTCCTGCAAAGCCTGTGGCAGAAAAGGTGAGTGAACTGTGCCAGAAATTTCTGAAGCAGCTGTTCCATATGGTAAACTTAGGATAATTTAAGCTGGAGGGGTTGTCAGGAGGTCTCAGTCCAACCCTTGCTCAAGCAGGGTCAGCAACAATTTATGCAGGATGCACAGTGCCACGTTAGCATTCTCATGCTGCATTATATCCAGAAAGTAATTAACTCTCTCTTTCTTTACAAGAGGGAACAAAACTGGGATGAGACATTTTCCCTCATCATCTCTCTTTAGAGATATGGGCATGCTTGGTGGCTGCCCAGGTAGTCACAGTCTGAGATAAAAATCGTCTGAGGCAAAAACCTCCTGCTCTACAGAGCAGTTTCTAGATTATGATTGACATATTCCTACTTTAAGGAGAGTTTCCAGATGCAGAAATGGTGTGGCTACTGCTCAATTCACCAGCAGATCTGGAACAATCAGCCTGTTAGGAGAAGAAAGTCATTTATGCATGGCAGGAATTATGATAATTTCACTCATCCCACTGCAGGCACACAGCACTTAGGATCCATAGTGCAAGCCTGTTAGAAAGTTCAATTCATGCAACAGACTAAAGACACAGGCTCAGGCTTTGCCATGCAAAAAGATACAAGCTTATCTTTTATACTACTTTTCGGTAGGCTAGGTGTTCTTGTCCACAGGTCTCAACTTATCTTCTGATAGGTGGTCAGCATTCCTCCTTGTGCTGGTAAGTCTCAAAACACATCTTATTATTCACAGTTGCTTTTCTCCTTCTTTTGCTTTCCCAGGCCTGGCACAAGGCCACAGGTGTATTTTTTCTGCTTTCTCATGCCTACAGCTGCATCCTCTCACGGCCAAAGCTGCCTGCAGCCCAACCATCCTCCAGAAGTTCAGGAAAGTTCAGTTAATGGGGAAGTAAATAATGAACAGAAGCAAGAAGGCAGAGATTCTAGACAACTATCTGATGTCTTTAAAATGTAAACAATATGGGTTCAGGACCTTTTCTGGGAAATCAGAAACCATTCTGATATGATGATACACAATGGTAACGGAGGTGCGTTCATTGCTTTCTACAGACTTTGAACATCTATAATTCAAAATACAATCCATAATTCAAATATTTTTTCTATTTGATAGAGCATAAAAGGAACCTTCTTCACATAAAATGTTGTCCTGTTGCTGTGAAAGACTGTCTCTTTCCCAGTCCCAACTGTTTTAAAAAGGAACTTCAGCACCACGAATGCATTCCTGAAAGTTGACTCCAGCAGAACTCTGTGAACAAGTTCCTAATCGTGGTAAATATCATTATTAATACTGCAACAACATGTGCTCAAAGGTCACAGAACATCATCACTAAAGCCGAATTTTCCTGTCCCTTGTCCACTCTGCATTTGAACAGGATGGGTCCCTTTGCTGACCCTGTGCAAGCACAAGGAGGATGTACAAATGCAAACTCACTAGGCAATAAAAGTGTCCTCCAGGGAATACAGCTCCAGCAATCTCAAACACTGATCGAGCACTGTAGTCTGGGCGAGGGAGCCAGGGAGCGTCACTCAGTGTGAGTGAAATCTGCATCCATAGGCACTGCCAGAGGATAGAGAGAAATGGCACACGCTCCAAGAGTTTTGACCCTGTGGAAGTTTTTCACTTCTAAAATCAACAGGTCCTTCCACCATGTACAAACTTTATTCCCCAAATGCCTTGTCAAGCTTAGTCTAACTTTGCACAGCAGAAAGCCACATATTGAATGCAACAGCCACCACTGCTCAAACTGTCAGGAAAAGGTTTCCAGAGGTTGTTAGTATGTACAGAGCATTCTCCAGACCATACAAAGCAGCATTCTCCAGGCCTTGTTTTCAAAACAGGTGAACAGGCTTGGCTAAAACAGTTGTAATTTTACAATACCAGCCCTACAGCTGTGTTTGTAGAGAAGGTCAACATAAGCAATTATCAGCAACTAAAAAGAGCCTTGTGATTTCCTGGAAACCACAGTAAAAACACACTATCTGACACATCTATTGTAATTTCTACAGAGTTGTTCAATGTTTTCTTTACACTCTGAATAAATTCCAAAGATATTTTTGCTCCTAGGTTTTGTTACCTCTCACTTATCTGTGGCTGTCACATTTTGCAATGAAAACAAGAGAACAGTTCCCTTACAGGTAAGATAATATCAAGTTCAATATACATAACATGTAAATTCAATTTTCCCTGACACAAGGAGCAGGTGTGTAACTTTACAGCAAACTGTCCTTACATCTTGGTGTCAAAGAAAAGACAGGAGCTATGAAGATGGCAAGCACCTCTCCCCTTGGGACAGCAGGCAGGGATCCTCTTCCTCACTGCACAGAAACTTCTCAACATATGCCCTGGTTGCCTTCAGCATCCCAGGCTACACCACTGCCGAAGCACCAATCTAATGTTTCCTCTCCTCCTTGCAAGGCTTTTTCTTGCTGCCTTTCTCTGGACCATTCATAAAAAGCAGGAGCCAAGTCCCTAATTAATTTCCCATAGCCCTGATCCTCCCTTCCATGGTCAAGGCCTGAACAGGATCGAAGATGTTTGGTTTGCTTCTCCAAGTGGGAGGCAGAAATCCTGGAAATCAGCTGTGGGTCTGAGAGGTCACTTCTGATGGGAAGATTTTCTTCAGGGGGATGGCTCTGCATGCTCCTCTCACAGCACAATCAGATCCTGCTTGAATAAATTTTATTTTCCCTGCTCTCTATTTTTTCCTCATATTCTCTGTCTATGTGCTGGCAGCAGGCACTTTTAACTGGAAATGGGCACATCTAACAAGGCCTTCAGAGACACCTGTCCTCCTCCTGTGTTTACACCATCTGCAGTTTCCCCACTAAGCTTGTCTATTCAAATTTCACCTCCCTTCCTGTCTGGTATTATTAGTGCTCATTTATGCTAAGACAGTAAATACCTCATTAAGTGGAGTTATAGTTACTTGCTAGGAAGAGAAAGAAAACTTATGATTTGAAAATATTTTGTTACTTATATATATATACATACATGACTTCATATGCACAATACATGAACTGTATATAGGTGATAGATTCGTAGTTTCCTATATTATGAAACCAGTGAGAGTTGCTTTAATCAATGAGCAGGTAAGGGCAAGTCACTTTGAAGTCACTGCATACAAGACTGTCTAGTGCAGGCCATGGGACATGAATCATTTCTGTGTCTGTGTGACCCCCAAAGATACATGTGGTTCTGCTTTCCAGCTTCGTACAATATAAAAGAGTCTTTGTCCCTGAAGACAAAAGAGGAGGCAGTCAAGGGAATATGAATAATAATGGAAAAGGAATAAACCAAAAAAAAGCAGCAAAGGATGATGTGCTTTTTTGATAGTGGAAATTTGGAGAAAGATGAGTAGTGCCCGAGATAGAACAAACATATTCCAGCAGATGCAGAGGATGATCCAATTTTGGTCCAGTAAAACCAGGAGGGTACCCAGTCACTGAGGCTGAGGGAAGCCATTCAGAAGAGCTGTGTTTCTTGTATCCATTTGCAACCATCTCTGTCTTAAAGTAAAAAAAACACGAGTTACACATTGCAAAATCACATTCTGCTTAATTATACACCATTAAGGAGGAGGCAGCTAACTACAAAACTACCACAAAAGTAAAAAATTTGGATTACCCTTTTCATTAAAAAGCTGTCAACTGCAAAAAGGGGAGGATATTTCAGGGTAACTGCTAATCCTTTGTCCTGCAATTATTTGTGACACTGAAAAAAAAAAAAATTCATTCCCAAAATAGAGGGAATTACCAATTAGGGAAACAGCTTGTTTAAACCTTCAGGAGTCCAATAAAGTGTTTCATTGAAACTTCTGATGCTGCCAAAACACAGGATAAACACCAGGAAAACCATTCTGCAACTCACTTCACACAAGGCTATTGCAGTGACTCTCAAAGGGAGTAGGAAAAGCCCTGTTTCGTATGTTAAACACTACAGCAAAAAATACTTGTCTGTGATAGAAAAAGGTCAAGCCAGCTCAGACTGGCAAGGTTTTAAAACCCTCTTAATGACACATTGACAAATTCCTTGCACCAAATACCACTCTGAAACCAGGAACCATGCTGAGAAATACCCTCATCATGTGCCAGCTTGACCAGTGTACATGTTCAGGCAAAATTAAAATTAAAAAGAGATTTGTAGATTTACTCT
>VXAU01003173.1:27402-55351 GCA_013399695.1 Formicarius rufipectus | reverse complement strand
TTTTTTTTTTTTTTAACTTCTGCCAAGATTCTTGATACTTTCCCAAGACTCTGTTGCACTGTTAATATAGATGCTGCTTGTTGATTTTGGTACAAGTAGGAAGCAATGAACCTGTAATGCCAAGCTCTAAATACCAAGTTGCTGGACTGATGCATTTTATATTACTGGAATCTATTATTTATCACCTTTTCCAAAGAATAGTTACTATAAAAAGCTACCTTTTCTGTCCTGTAAACTCCCCAACACTTTCTATTTGCCATTTGTGAAAAGGAAAACAACAAAAACCAGCTCAAATGAAACAAGGGTTTTCCTGTCACATCCTACCTTCTCCCATATAAGCAGATCCTCACATCCTCACAGTGGTTTATAATAACCAGTACTAGAGACATAATATGGATTTCCTTAATAAATTATGATGTCATAAATGAGCTGTGCAGGTGCCCTGAGTAATTCTACACCTGAAACCAGACTTGATCCTCTTGGATAAGCATTACAAAGTGGTTTCCCAGCTGAGAGCAGGGCAGCCAAGCTCCCTCCATACTCACACACCAGCAGTACACATTGGGAATGCTGACCGTGCTCCAGTCTGCTGGGCCACATTGTGTCCTGACACAATGGGGCCAGGAAATATGTTCACAGTGACATGTGCACTTGTGCTGAGGTAACTCAATCTATAGCTGAAGGTGACAAATTTAGGTGAGGTGTACTGAGCTACCTGGTGCACAAGGTTCTGCATATGACATGTAGATATATGGTGGACAAGTCTGGTGCTGCCCATGCACATGACTGAAATGTAGGATACTTGGAAAAACAAAAGCATATTGGAAGCATGAGCAATCCAGACACTCTGAGTTTGTGAGACAATGCGGCTATGTGATAAAACCTTGAAAAAGATACAAGAGAGAAAACTGCTGATGGGAAATATGTCTGAACTTGCAAAAATAAATTAACAAAGAGATACCTACATGACAAAGGGACCGCACAAGAAGAAGAACAGCAATTCATGTGAACAAGTAACTTTAGCCAATGATAGAATAAACTAAAACACATAGACAGTAGGTAGTAGCCAATAAACACTTGATGTATGTATGATGCTGATGCTCTAAATGTATAAAACAATGAGCTTTGTAAACAATAAATTGGCATTAGTCTGAGATCATATTGGTCATTGTGTTGTGTCCAATTTCCCGATAATTCCACAACTGGTGCCTGAGAACAGGGACAGGACACTGAAGGACTCTCAGACTACTTTTCAATTGTTCATGGGGACTTTGAGATGAAAAGTCAGACCTGAGGGAGCAGAGGCCAGCTGAAGGTGAGTGCTGCCCCGGCACTTTGAAACAAAATAGGCGATCACATACCATGGAGAAAACCTGTCCTGGCCAAATAGGCAGCTGGGGAGGAGATGGGGTCTACGCTCTCTAAAGAAGAGACAACTGTATTAAAACTCATCCACTATATTCTCTGTATGAGAAGACTGTCTTATGACTCTGACTTCTTAAAAGTGTTACTGCTTTGGGCTCAAAACAAAGACTTAGTTCCTACTGTGAACTCTGCCTTTAAAGGCCAAACATTGACTTATATCTTATAGATATATCTTATATCTATAAGAGCAAAGCTGTGGGAAAAAAATTAACAAAGCATCAAAAGAGCCAAGTAAATTCTCTACTGTGTGGAGACTGATTTATGAAACTTTAATAAATATGAAAACAGAGCAACAAGTAGCCAATTCAGCATATGCTGCATTAATGAGCAGTGAAACCAAAAGTAAACAGGGCGGATTGCCCTCTCAGCTTCTGTTTGCCACTACCAGGAAGGACAGCTCTAATGACTGCACCGGCCGTGCAAAGAGCCTTGACCACTGAAGCAGCAGAAGCAACTGCTCCAGCTCCAGCAGGAACCAGCATCACCCCGGAGCTGCTCAGCCTCTCCTCCGCCGCTTTTCCCCAAGCTGCAGGAGCTGCCACTGCTCTGCACTACAAAGCAGTTACTCCAGTTCCACAAATCAGAATCGTTTCCACGGCAACCATGACAATTTCATGAGCAGCCGCCGCAGTGCCAGCTCAGTGGAGAGCCGACATTACCATGGCGAGAGATCAAACTGCGAACGTACCAAAGACGCTGCAAAGCTGCGAACACTGATGCAAAAACTTATACAGCGATCGGAGACTTTTGAAGCAGATCATAAACTTAAACGGAAAGAGTCTTTTGTGCCTCCTAAACCACTGCCGGTCGCCTCTGTCCCCATTCAAGAACAAGCACCCCAAAACCTTTCCCACCTTCCTCACTATTCATGGGGGAGGGGGAGAGGGTAGAAGTGTGTTAGGAAATCCGGAAGCTTTGCTGTTTAGGGATTTGGGGGAAGGGTGATACGTTGTGTAGAAGTAGAAGCATGCTAGGAAGTTTTGTAAATTTGCCATTTAAGAGTTCTGGGTACAGAGTGAGTAGAAAGAGTCTGGTACAGAAATTAAAAGGAATTTTGCGTGATGCTTTGATAAAGATTGAGTTTTTACCATTAACTGCTAATTTTTTTCCAGTTGTCATGAATGGGAAAGAAAATAAAACTGAGCAAGAAATTCAGTGGGTGCCGAGAAAGTGCAAAAAAGGCGCATGTTCAGTAAAGCTGTCAGTGCCTGCCAAGGCACTGGGGCTCTGCCTGCCCCTCCTGAAAGCCCTGAATTCCCCTACTGCTGCCTGGCACGGCCCCCGACCTCCTCCATCTTTGCCTGTCTGCAGGTAAATGCGTTACACATACAAACATGGCAAACACTTCAAAACAAAAGAGTTTCAGTGTTTTTCCCATATCAACCAGCAAAACAACTGATCTAAAATTATAAAATCTAACTCTCCCACCAGTTAATCTCACTTTTGCTAAAACAAAAAGGGGGAGGAGATTTGGAAAGCCCTCATAGTAAGTTAGCAAAAGCTTTATATGTTTTTAAAAGCCTTGTATGTTTTGAATTTTTTGCATCTCACAGCTGAGAGGCAAGAATCTCTCACAGTAACATCTGTATTTGTTCCTTAGGCAGTTACAGCAAAGGCTTTGACGCAGCTTAGAAAATTAGCTTGCTTAGTAGCAAAAGATATGAATATAACCTCGCAAAGAACTGCAGAATTAAGTGAAGATGTAGACAGCTTGCGACATTCAATTTTGCAGAATAGAGCAGTAAAAAATCTTTTATTGTTAGCACACGGTCACGGTTGTGAAGATACTGAACATATGTGTTGTATGAATCTGTCTGCACAATTAGGCATAACAGGATGGTTGAAAGATTTGTTGTTACAAGGATTAACAGCATTAAGTACAATTCTAATAATTGTATCAATAGAATGTTGTGTGTTTAGTTGTATAATGAAATCAATAAAGAAGACTATGGCCAGTGTCTGGCTTGCTCAAGAACAAAAAAGGGTATTTGTAGGATACTTGGAAAAACAAAAGCATATTGGAAGCATGAGCAATCCATGTTTGTGAGACAATGCGGCTATGTGATAAAACCTTGAAAAAGATACAAGAGAGAAAACTGCTGATGGGAAATATGTCTGAACTTGCAAAAATAAATTAACAAAGAAATACCTATGTGACAAAGGGACCGTGCAAGAAGAACAGCAGTTCATGTGAACAAGTAACTTTAGCCAATGATAGAATAAAGCAAAACATGCTGACAGTAGGTAGTAGCCAATAAATATTTGATGTATGTGTGATGCTGATGCTCTAAATGTATAAAACAATGAGCTTTGTAAACAATAAATTGGCATTAGCCTGAGATCATATTGGTCATTGTGCTGTGTCTGATTTCCCGCTAATTCTGCACTGAAAAGGTTAATTTGTCACACAAGGGGTTTCAGAAGACACCTTATTCTTTAAAATACTCTCTGTAGTTCATATGCATCCACTTGATAAAAAGCACTATTGTATGGATCCCACCTAAAGTTGGGATAAGGGCTGCATGCCACAGAAGGGAGTGACAGGCCATATCTTCAAAACAGGCTATGAATTTAGAAAGATTTACACAAATATGTGTTCTTATTTTTCTACAGAAGGAAACTCCTGCCCAAAGAATCCTCAATGTGACAATGCATGCCTGACAATATCAATATTCTTTGATGTCACACATTAACGTTTCTGTGCAAGTTATAAGGCAGTTTCCAAATTTCAGACTTAATCCTCAGTGTCTGCTGTTGCTCAACAATTCAGCCTTCTGTTGACAGCTGCCTGTGCTCCAGTCAATGTGTTTGGCCCGTCAAAGCCATTATGTATAGCCCAGCACGTTTTCATGACAGCCTCTTCACAATCCTTTTGATAAAAAATTGCAAATAAAGCACAGAGAGAAGAGGTGATTGCAACTGACAAAAACACAGGCTCAGATTTTTTAGGCAAAAAGAAAAAGCAAATGGCAAAAAGCACTTTATTAACTGCAAGCTTATCTTTTATACTATTTTACTACTGTCCACACATGTCTGTGCTATATCTCATTGGCTAGGTGTTCTTGTCCATCAGTCTTAGTCCATCTTCTGATAGGTGGTCAGTATCTCTCCTCATACGGGTAAATTTCAAAACACACTCTTGCTATTCTTCATTGTTTTCTCTCTTCTGCATTCCCAGGCCTGGCTCAAGGACACAGGTGGTGTTTTCTGCTGTTTTCCCAGGCCCACAGTTGCATCTTCTCAAGGTCAAAGCTATCTGTAGCCCAGTATTCTTCCAGAGGTGATCAGTGCTTGAATACATATCCCGGTACACTGGGAACCACAGCTAGCAGGATGGGGGTCTTCAGGCTGGTACAAGGGGCAAGTTTCCAAATAAAATCTTCCAACCTCTGATTTCACATCAACTAGTTTGGCGGTGCAGGAAAATGCTGAATGTCTCCCTCCCACTCAAACATGTGCACAATACAACATGTAAAATTGTTAGCACCTGGGATGTGGCTAAAATGATTAACTGAGCTACACTGGCATTTTCTCTTCCATCCCACTTGATCAGCTTTGAAAAAGTGAGAAGGCTGAGGACAAACTCATCTACTCCCAGTATCTGTGAAGCTGCTGGGATCTCTCAGAAGGTATTCCCATATAAACAATGACACATATGATAAACAATCAAATTAATCAATTTTAAATAAAAAGTATGCCAAAGATGTGTTCCTTTACTTTACTCTTCAGTAACTGGCACTTCGATTACTGAAGCACAGCGGAGAGTTCAAGGGCAGTAAGGATCTGGATGCAGAAGTTATTGTCTGTGCTATGTGCAGCAAATAAAGGAGGTCAGGAAGCTGGAAAGAGAGATATTGGCCTGTGAACTATGGGGTTTCTGCAATCCAGATGTGTTGCTATTCCACTTTATTGTGAGCTGTTCTTTTAAGATCTTTATATTCTCCAGCTTGCAAACTAATGTCACAAAATGTCACTACATATCGCAGTACTGGAAAATAATGTTGGCAGTTGCAACCCCATGAACTTTCTCCATTTTAAGGAAAAAGTAGCTTTGTTTACAACCCAAAAGAACAATATAGGTATAGTCGAAACTCAGCCCCATTCCCCTAGTGGAAATGCTAGCCCCATTCAAGCATACTTGTTCATTAATCTATCACACTGCCTTTCCTTGCTAGCACATGATAACAAATATCTGCTAAAGCCTTTCTCTTGCTAGGAAACCAATAAAGGTCCCCTGGCCAACAACAAGAGCTGGTCCAGCAGTGAACCTGAGAGTGTCGCATTAGTGCCTCCACCCCTGACTGCAAAGACACCTTTGGCAGAGGGAAGGCAAGTGGCATCTTTCTTTTCTAATTGAACAGAACAGCTGAATGATCACAAGAGTTGGTTAGAGAGGCTAAAGCACACTTCTCTCTTACTGGGGGATACTTGGTGCTTAATTGGGCTGCTTAAAGGGACAGGTTGTCCATCACTTGCACAGACATTTCTGAATCAGGCTTTCCTAGTTTTTCAAAGTAAAATGGCAGAGCGGGCTTCAACCAGTGCAAAATACCAGGATGACACTGAGATCTTCCCAGGCCAACCCTGTGGTTGGTTTGGAACCCTTCTTTCCAGGTCGTCCCTTACAAAAGCTGGTGATCTCAATTTCTTTAGAAAGTTACAGCTCCCACTGTACCAGCCATCAGCCATAGCCTTCCAAGTTAAAGCAAGTAATGGGGAAAGCATGGTTAATATTGATTTTCCTCACAGACTGGGAATTTTTTAGAAAGGCCACCGAGTCTTGTAAGTCACATATGCAACAGCAAGAAGCATTTTATATGTCAGGCACATCTCAACATAGACAGCAAGTGTTCTTCTTTCAGAGCTGAAAACACCCCTCCAAGTCTCAATGCACGTATGTGTACTTCAATTTTCTGAAGTGTTTTTCAAGTCTCTGGAATAATCTCACATTTTATGAGTCACATACAGTCAGCCCTTATGAGTCAACCCTATTATTTGTAAGCACCATTCTTACGCTTTTTCATTAGGCTATAAAAAGAGAAGAAAGGTAACACTGTTGCTACTGCTGCCCCTCTAGCAGACATTACTGAGCTTTCTTTTAAAAAACAAAAGGTAGGATTTGTCTTTGGTCACTAGGAGTGAAATCTGTTCCCAAAAGGGGTCTTATGGAGCTTCAATCAGGTCAAAGGTGAGCTTGAAAAAGTAATCTGCTTTAATAAGAGTTTGATGTGATACATCTTGAATACCTCACTTGCCAGGATACATTTACCTGCTCCTTTCAGAGGCAGGAATCTAGTGCTGGGATGTCTCGGTTGGGATATAGTCCAAGCCTCGTTAGATGTTGTGTTGGTAGTGCTAAGGTCACAGAAGTATGAGTTTAGCCTCCTACGTTAGGTTTTCAGTCCATGTACCTAGGAGAAAGGTGTGCTCCCTGCCCTCCCCTCCACGTGGTCGCCGAGCCCTTAGGGAAAGGACACAGAGACCACACAGCCTGGAGAGGGTGCAAACAGAGAGCTTTATTCACAAAACAGGGGGTTTTATAGACCTTGAAGGGAGTTCAATGAGGGGAAAGGGGAGTGTCTGGCTGTGGGCCAATAGGGATGAGGGAATTTACATGTAGGTGGGCCAATAGGGATGAGGGAATTTACATGTAGGTGGGGAAGGGTTTCAGGTAACAAGGTGGACCCCGCCCCTCTGCTCACAGAGGAGGCTCTTGGGAAGACACAGAGGATTTCTGGGAAGGACACAGGGGATTCTGGGAAGGGGAACACATGGCAAAGGTAAACATACATTTTAAACAACATTAAAGCATCAGTGGTCAAAATATTCAGTGCATTTTGAATCCATTCCCACACTGGGAGTCATCTTGCCCTGAGCAGTCCAGAAGAGGAATTATTTGGTTCATGATGGGTCCCATGAGTATTTGATGGCGAGATGGCCCTGCTTAGCCATGTAGCTTCAAGTAAGTCGGAGACTAAAAATACAAGGAGACCAGGAGATGACTAAGATGCAGCAAAATGAACAAGCACAGCATAGAAAAGTGGACATGCATGAGGGCTCAGGCGTACCAACAAGGACTTGGCTTCAAGGCCATGGGAGGACAACCCTGCTCTGAATCCCAGGCTGTCCCTGATGCCTGCCATTGCCCATCCACAGAACCTTGTAAGCAGGGTGCTCTCCCACTAAGTACCAGCTACCCATAAATTCAACATGTCAGAGCAGTAAAACAGCTTGAGTTTTTATACAAGAAGGAAATCTTATCCCCTTTTTGCTCTGTGCTCCCCCAGCAGAGAACTCAGATCACCTCTTCAGCTGTGACAATTTTGACCTGGTGTCCACCCAATGTGGGCCCCACCCCTTTACCAGAAGGAAAAGGCGAAAAGTGAAAAAAAAAGAAATCTAAGGGAGAGAACAACAAAACAAACTCAGAGTGGCTAAAATACTTAAATTTATTACTAACAAGACAAGAACTAAAGAGTAAGAAATAAAACAGTCTTAAAAACGCTTTCCCCCCCCACTCCTCCCTCTTTCCAGCGGTGCAAGGGAACAGGGAATGGGGGGTTTGCACTCTGTTGTTGTTTCTGCCATTGCTAATCTGAAATCTACAGCAGTAGATCTCAGACAGCAGTTCTTCTCAATTTGCTAATGCTGTCCTGTGGGTCACTTCATAGGGTGCAGTCAGGTCTGTGCACCCCGATGGTCCTTCATGGGCTGCAGCAGGACAGCTGCTCCACCACGGGCTGCACCATGGGCTGCAGGAGGTCCACAGCTCTGAGTCCTTCCCCTGCTCCCATGGGGTCCCTCCCACAGGAGACAGTCCTCGATAGGCTTCTCCAATGTGAGTCCATCCCCCAGGCAACATTTCTACTGGGGGAAAAACTTGCTTCAGCGTGGGTCTCCTCCACAGGTCACACCTACAGGTCTCTTGCAGGCTCCATCCTCAGCCTCCCACAGGATAACAGCTTCCTTCATGCATCCACCTGGTCCTCCATGGGCTACAGGGGGCTCTACACACTCTGATGCTTCTCCATGGGCTGCAGGGAGGGAATAGCTGCGAGTCCTTTCCCACCTGCTCCAGCATCGGGTCCCTCCTCCTCCTCCTCCTCCAACCTTGGTCTCTGCATTGTTATCCCAGGGCTGGAATTTCCAATTGTGCCACACTCCTAAATTCTTAAATATGTTATCACAGACTATGGTTCCTAATTGGCTCAACTTTGGCCGGCAAGCAGGAAGGCCCTCCTGGACCTGGCTATCAATGGCTCCACAGGACAGGGGAAGCTTCTAGCAGCTTCTAACAGAAACCATCTTGGTAGCTCCCCCTTCTACCAAAATTCAGCCACAGAATCTTGTGACATCAGCCTACTTTCACTTTTGCAAGGCAGAGTAGTTGGGCCTTGTCTTTCAGCAAATCTATTCAGAGAGGTACTGTGAACATCTCTACACCCAGAAGTTCCTGTGGGAATACCACAAAAAATTGTCTTTGAGACAGAAAAGCTCTCCAGCACAAATCTGAAATGACGACCTGCATAGACTATGGTGTATACATATATTCTAATTTCATTTGAATTACAGGAGCCCCACTGCACTCTGATTGATTTCCTGAATGTGACTAATGAAATCACTCCAAACAGGTCCTTCTGTGAATTATGTATCTTCCCTCCTTTATATGTTAGCTACCTGTCAGATTACAATGACAGCTCCATTAGTTCAGGATTCTGTTGGACAAAACAGGAACAAATGCCTTTAACAGCAGAAACCTCCAGTGGCCTGCATTCAAGCAAGGTGATCCTTTATTAATATTTGACTTTACACAAAGCTGTAAACCACATACATCTAGATCACTTTTGATATAGATGGAGTAACTACTGTAATTTATGCTCCTCATATCCAAATACCACATAACCTTTCCAAAAACCATTTCTACAGTTCACACTAAAAATAATCCCATGTGACCTATGTAGACCAACCTTACTAAGAATTGCTAATCATTCGTGCACTTAGTTATTAGGGTTTTATAAGAAGCTGATAATAATTTATATACTGAGAATGTCTGTTACATCACCTCAACATACTAAAATTACACAGTTTTCCCTAGGAAGTGAGATGTGATGTAGGCCAAGTCATTTATGAGTTGATTGTGCTGGAGCCCAGCAGCAGGAATCACATTAGCAGAGAAAATGTACTTAGGCAAAAGAAATAAGGGTTTGGCCTTTCTAGTGGCTCAAATTTTGGTTTCATTTTATGGTATGGCATTATAAGTATAATGGCAAGTACACCCTTCTCTCCTCCTTATAGCACATAATACAGACTTTCAAATTTTTTCAAGCGTCCTACCATTGCCTGCATTAAAATCCATCACTCCTCTCTCTGGCCCTGAAGAGTTATTAGGCTACAAAATGAGTTTTATGAATAGATGACTTTGAACACCTACACTGCAGACTTGAGCTCAGGGTAAAATGGAAATACAGTGTCATCATCTGGGAAGCATGCAAAGATGAGAGCTGGTGAGCCGTGAAGAGGTATCTGAAACACAGAGGTGACTAAAGCCTTTTCTGATCAGTTTGTTTTTTATGAGACCATTTTAAAAATGTGGTCTCCTGGCTTTATATTCTGAGCACACTGGCCAGATTTACAGACACCTCACACTACAGATTCCACATCCATTTGAAAATCCTGGCTTTTGAGAGGTCCCTCAGCACTAACATTGCAAGTTTTATTACTATTTATGCATGCAGCCCTCAGTGAGAGCCTTATGAACCCATGTAAATACAACATCTGCAATTTGTAATCATTTTATTTCCAGGTTGGGATTTCTTCAAGACACTTACATAATTTGTGTGTTACAGATTAGCACACCATGGTACCCAGTTGTGGCCTAATTCTCCTTAGGTTTCCCAGCACCTGCTCTCCAGAATGGTCTCTCTCAAGCTTCATTGGCCTGAGACCAACCAACATCCTGTGGTTCTGCTGGCAAAGTGCAGGGGAATCACAGTATTGACAATCCGGACTTGGATCCTGTAGGAGTAACAGATGCACTGCCAGTGGCCAGGGAAGCAACAACATATGCTGCAGTCATTAGTGACTGTTGAGCAACAAGAGTCTGACGTCTGATTTGCTTTGTCTTCCACATCAAGAGCAGTCGTGGCTCTTCACAGGACACAATGCAATGGACTCAAGTGAAAAAGCATGAATAAATGATATGATCAAACTGCAAAGCCCCCACTGCTGCTCCCCACAGACCAGTGGCTCGCACCTGAAAGCAAAAGGCAAAACCCAGCAAGGAAACATTTTGGAGTCACTGTAAAAAGTACACATAATAAAGAGCAATAGACACTCAATCCCAACCATGCTGTCACCTTCTGACTGGAATCTATGTCCAGTGTTAGCTGGAAGGCCTCACTCTCAGTCAAACTTTGTTCCAGCTCTACTGCAATAGGTCTGAGCAGCCGAACCCTCAGGTATGGGACTGCATCTCTGTCAAAGATTACATTTTGCAAAACAATGCAAAAACAGCATCTCACATTGCACTCCTGTCATAAAAATTCCTTGCAGAAAACAGAGATAATTATGCCCTTGTAAATGACTCATTGGGAGGAACAACTTTTGTGCCTTAAACCTCATCTCTCCATACCTGATATATGTCTCCTTTATTTCAACACTCTGGCAGTAACTACATAAAGAAAACAGCTGAAAATGTATTGCTTTTCTTTCCATTTGGCTTTTTTGAAAAAACAAAACAAAACAAAAAAAAAACAAACAAACAAAACAAAACCAAAAAACCTGGCAAGCCAGACTACTTTCAGAAGTATAAATCAACTTGGGGATTAGCTGGTTGTTTCCTCCTGAATGTACGTGAAAACATATCAGAGGGCTGAACTCTTATGTGGCACTATGACAAATATATTTCTTCATAGCTTTATTTGTATTTTTCCTAACCCGCATTGATTATAACTCTCTTAAAAGCAAAAAGAAAGAGCAACAAAAGGCAAAAAAAATATTTTTTGCAATTTTATGACATATTTAATGTGAATATTTCAATTTTTCTTGTTCTTTTCCAGATATTTAATTCTAGGAAGAGCAAAAGTATAATGGTATTTTTGTAATTAAACACACATTTTTTTTCTTTTATGTTCTCAGAGGTGCACAGAGCTGACACCCCAGATGCTATCTTCAAAATTGAGCCCTAGGAACACTTACAATCACACTGTACCTACAAAAATATGAAAAAAATTAAAATTACAGAAGTGGGCTATCAGTGGGCTTTGGATGAGTCCAATTGTGCTTAAAATCAAGGTTTAGGTGAAATTTCCCTCTTGTACAGGCAGATGGCCCATGTTGTAACACCTTAATAGACATCTGTCCAAAAGTAGGGATGTTTATGTGGTCAAGATAACTCAAATGTATTCCTGGTCTCCAAGAGGTGTTTCCCCATAGGACTCCAAATTAATGAGCTTGTTTTGTTATGCCTCAGCTTCTAGCCATCATGATTTGCTTCCTCTCCCTGCTCATACAACACTCATACAACACTTCCTCTTCCTGCTCCTCATCTGTCACATCTGTTTGTGATACAATTCTTCAAGGCCAGAAAACTAGTGCATCTTACATTGCTTGTTCCATACAAGTAGAACTAGAATTAACACTCACAATGTGGGGCTTTGAATCCCTGCCTAGAAACAATATTGACAGCTCTCCAGTTTAATTCCTTGTGATGTTCTCAACATGAACATTTTATTCAGTCCATGTCACATCCCAGCCTGGATTGGACTCTGTTCTCTGCCAGGTGTTTGGTTTGTGACACTCAGACACTCATGACAAAGCAAGGTACACAGCTCTGTGTGTTTGTGTATACACACATGCACACTCCACCCTCTCCTACATTTTTATCAGTGTTCAACAGAGGATCATTTGGCTTTGCACTCTTTATCAACAAATAATTAACACTTAAATTCATTTTCTAGCCAAAAGGATTTTGTATTCATTTTGTTGATAAACTGACCTGAAATCATGTCAAACCTGTTTGACAGTCCTGGCACATACCTGATTCAGTGAAGAAAATGCATTCAGCTAACTCCAATCAGTTCTGTAGACAAAATGAATTTCATCATAATTCTGTCAACAAAATGCTAACTTGCTTAAATTACTCTCAGAGCAAAATAAATTAATTTTAAAATCCTTTTGTCCACAAAATAGATTTAAGTGTTTAGTGAAGCCTTGTAAATATTACAATTTGTTATCTTAGCTTGCACTCAAACATATGGCTTAGCTGACTCAGTGGTCCTTGTCTTATCAGGCAGGGCTAGTCTTGACTAGTCCAGCTTTGTCCTTTTCTGTGAGGTCAACCCGATAAGAAGACCTGTCAGCTGGGATGCATCATATAATAAAGTCAACTAGGACTATGGTGGTGAATCTTTTCCCTGGTGTTATTTCATCACTAGCGACTAACAGGAAGAATCTGACAAACTGTAGCAAGCCTCAACAAATCAGTCTGTTCCTCAAAAGAGAGGTTTCATCCTCACAGCTGAAGTTTGATTTGGAGATTTTGTTACAAACTCTCTAATTAAATAGCAATTTAATGAGGGACTGAAGCTGAGATACCACAGCAGATTTCACATTTTGAGCATGAAAATGTAATTACTGTGCTTTAGATATTGTCCTGGTTATAGTAGCCAGGATCAGTTTGTCAATGTGTGTTCTAAACCCTCTATGTCATTTTCTCATGAACTGCTCACAATGGCCCATTGGCAGCAGCTGCCCAGGGCACATCTGACCCCTCAGGCTACAAACTGGGTGTTTAGGAACTTCTGTGAGATAAAGACGTTTTCCTGTCTTCACACCTATGAATCAGGTGTGATAACTCCCCACCAGGGAGCCATCAGCACCTTCACACTCACCTGAGGGGTCATGTCTCCTAATGGGCCATCAGGGATGCCAAAAATATGCCATGATTTACCTCACAGAGTAAATCACCCATTGTGAAACTCCCCACCCTGGGGGAGGGACTGGGCATTCCCATCGGAGCTGAAGCAGATATAAGCTTGGGGTTTTGGGACTGGGACCTCTCTCTTCAGATCCAGAGGAGGACCAGAGCCTCAACCGGACTGAGACTGCCACTAGACTGCAACCTTCATTTTCACCAGCAGGTTTCTTCTTTTCTTCATACTTTGAACTTAAGGGGCCCCCATGGTATTCAGCACAGGTGTTGGTGAGCTCTATTCTGCTCATGCCCCAGTGTGCTGGGCTGTACATCTGTTTTTTTATGGTCAAACAGATTTCCCTTCTGTATCAGTGTATTTTGTGATCTTTCATTAAATTGTTATTCTGACTTGCAATCTCATTCTGAGTTGGATTGATTTCTCTTGCTGGTTTAACTCTAAACTAGCACATATTTTGGTGCCCAATATGGGGCTAGAGAGGAAAGTCAGAATAACAATTTTATTTTAATCATTTGTGGTTTTGAGTCAAGGACCCTTTGATCATCATGTTGATCAATGTATTTACATGGATGTTGTACCTAAGCCTGTTCCTATTTCCACAAATGGGGAGTCAGCTGATTCTCATGAGGCTCTCTTTAATACATGGGAGAGGCATAAAGGTTGCTGTGTTCATATGGTATGTTTATATTATCATGACACCAGAAGTAGTAAGTTTTATTTTTAACGTATACTCAATCTGGTTTTCCTGTCCTTGTTTGGACTTCTACCTCTGGGGACTCAACAGAAGTCACAACCAGACAGTGGGGGAAACAGGAGGGAATAGTTTTTTCCAGCCTTTCACCTCCTTCTCCCCCTTCAGACCTGCTACAACAGTTTTTGAAAACACTGAGTTCCCTTTTAATGCTAAAGACGGCATAATGTTACTGTTAATGTTTCTGTGTTTCATGTGTACTCTCTATACCACGTTTAGAGTCAGAACAGGGCCTTCTAGGGAGGGCATCTGGAGGCCTGCCTTGGGAGTGGATAATGTTGAGTGGTGTGGGAAGGGGTAGGACATGGGCCAGTATCTGGAGAACTTCTCTCTTCAAATGATCTAGAAATTCACCCCTGAACAACTGCAGGATCCTGTTTGTGTAATTAGCTATGTGAAAGGAAAATGCTCCGGCAGCTCCAGAGATGGGCAGCTCACAGGAACATGTCAGGCCCTGGCCACTGCCTACCGGACCCTGCTTGATATGATAGCAGCAGGAGGACAAAAGAAGTAAAGCCACAGGTACCATGTCCACCCAAACCACAGCTGAGTCGGAGAGAAAAAGAAACAAAACAACCAGCAAGCAAAACAACCAGCACCGTGTCTACAGAAACCCCTGAGGAGCCAAAAGGACAACCGAAGCCGGTAGCAGTTGACACTGTCCAGAAAAGAAAATCAAAGAGTAAATCAGTTCATATAGTGAATGATGAGGAAGAGGTAGGACCATCACATCCAGTGGAAGAAACCGAACCAGAAATAATCACTCAGTCCCTGTCCCTGGGTGAGCTGCATGAGCTGCAGAGAGAGTTCACATGACAGGCAAATGAATCCATTCTGACCTGGTTGCTCTGAATCTGGGATGCCACGGTCAATGGTACAGTTCTAGATGGGAGTGAAGCAAGGCAACTGTCTCAAGATGTGGTCATTGATCAGGGGATTCAAAAGAGGCAGGAAACTCTCAACAGACTCTCTGGTGACAACTGTTGTCAAGTGTGAGGGAGAGATATCTTTGTAAGGAGGACCTCCATGTACAACAAGGACAATGGAACACCATGGAACAAGGTGTCCGGTTCTTAAGATAATTTGCCATACTGGAGATAATCTTTGCAGAGGACGAAAGATTCCTCAAAAGTCCTGACGGTGTCCAGTGCACATCCCAGGTGTGGTTGAAGTTTGCACGGCTTGGGCCAGAAATGCATTACTGTTACTTAGCAACACTTCAATGAAGGGTGTGAGATGACAAGGTGGGTATCTTGGTTAGCAAACTCAGGATCTATGAAGACACTGTCACTGCCCCATTACGAGCCCATGTCTCATCTATGGAAACAAAACTGGCTGAACATGTCCGAAGCCTGGAAAAGAAGATTGAAGAGGGCCACCAGAGGCTAAGAGAGGAAATTAAGGAAGGAATTTTCCATATCTCACCAGGACAGATGAGAATTTCTGCTATCAGGAGCAGGCATCCCCCAGCTAAGGAGAGAGGATACACTCCACGTGGCAACTTATGGTTTTACCTCCATGAACATGGAGAAGATACAAGGAAGTGGGATGGAAAACCCACCTCTTCCTTGGCAGCCCAGATACATGAATTGAAAAGAGGAACAACTACCACAAGGAGCTCTTCACAGATAAATGCTGCTCCAGTCTCTCGTGGGCAGGACTCCAGACAGTATAGAAGTAACAGTGACATGTCTGATCCTCTTGAAGGGACCTCCAGGTCATATTTATGAGAAGAGAGCAGTGAGTACTATGACCAGCACTAGGGGTGCCCTGCCTCTAGCCAGGTAGAGGAGAGGGACAATCAGGTTTACTGTGTGGATTCAATGGCCTGGCAAGTCAGAGCCACAAAGATACAAGGCTTTAGATGATACTGGTGCACAATGTACTTTGATGCCATAAAGATATGTAGGGACAGAATCCATATCTATTTCTGGGGTGACAGGGGGATCCCAACAGCTGGAAGCTGAAGTGAGTTTGACTGGGAAGGAATGGCAGAGACACCCCACCATGACAGGTCCAGAAGCCCCGTGTATCCTTGGCATAGATTACCTGAGGAGCAGGTATTTCAAAGATCCAAAAGGATTTTGTTGGGCTTTTGGCATAGCTACTGTGGAGGCAGAGGAAATTAGACAGCTGAACACCTTGCCTGGTTTCTCAGAGGACCCTTCTGCCGTGGGACTGCTTAAGATTGTAGAACAATCAGTACTGGTGGCCACAGCAACAGTACACCATCGGCAATACCGCACTGACCGAGACTCCATGACCCCTATGCATAAGATGATCTGTGAGTTGGAGAGCCAAGGGGTAGTCAGCAAGACTCGTTCACCCTTCAACAGCCCTATATGGCCAGTGAGCAAGTCCAGCAGAGAGTGGAGGCTGATGGTATATTACTGTGGCCTCAATGAAGTCACACGACCCCCGAGTGCTGCTGTGCTGGACATGCTGGAGCTTCAGTACGAGCTGGAGTCCAAGGCAGCCAAGCGGTATGTCACCACTGACATTGCTAATGCCTTTTTCTCCATTCCCTTAGCAGCAGAGTGCAGGCCACAGTTTGCTTTCACCTGGAGAGGTGTGCAATATACTTGGAATCGACTGCCCCAGGAGTGGAAACACAGTCCCACCATCTGCCATGGGCTGATCCAGACTGCACTGGAGAAGGGTGAGGCTCCAGAATATCTACAGTACATAGATGACATCATTGTATGGGGGAACACAGCAGGGGAAGTGTTTGAGAAAGGAGAGAAGATAATCCAGATACTCCTAAGAGATAGTTTTGCCATTAAACAAAGTAAGGTTAAGGGACCTGCTCAGGAACTTCAGTTCCTAGCAGTGAAGTGGCAGGATGGACATCAACAAATTCCAATGGAGGTGATTAACAAAATAGCAGCTATGCCCCCACCAACCAGCAAGAAGGAAACACAGGCCTTCCTAGGCCATGGGCTTTTGGAGGATGTATATCCCTGAGTACAGTCAAATTATAAGTCCTCTCTACCTTGTGACACAGAAGAAAAATGATTTCCAGTGGGGCCCTGAACAACAATTAGCCTTTGAACAGATTAAACAGGAGATTGCCCAAGTTGTAGCCCTTGGGCCAGTCAGAAATAGGACAGGATGTGAAGAATGTGCTCTACATCGCAGCCAGGGAGAATGGCCCTTTCTGGAGTCTCTGGCAGAAAGTATTTGGAGAGACCCAAGGATGACCACTGGGGTTCTGGAGTTGAGAATACAAAGGATCAGAAGCCAGCTATATCCGCACTGAGGAAGAGATCCTGGTGGCTTATGAAGGAGTTCGAGCTGCTTCAGAAGTGATTGGCACTGATGCACAGCTCCTCTTGGCACCTCGACTACCTGTGCTGGGCTGGATGTTCAAAGGAAAGGCTCCCTCTACACAGAATGCCACCAATGCCATCTGGAGTAAGTGAATCAGTCTGAACACACAGCAGACCCGGATAGGAAATCCTAATTGCCCTGGGATTTTGGAAATCGTCACCAACTGGCCTGAAAATGAGAGTTTTGGTCAATCCTCTGAAGAAGAAGAGGAGCAGGTGACAAGGGCTGAGGAGGCCCCACCATATAACCAGCTACCAGAAGATGAAAAGTGGTATGCTCTCTTCACAGATGGTTCTTGTCGCCTGGTAGGGACAAACTGGAGATGGAAAGCAGCTGTATGGAGTCCCACATGGCAAGGTGCAGAAGCAACTGAAGGACAAGGTGGATCAAGTCAGATTGCGGAGCTTAAAGCTGTTTAGCTGGCTTGGGATATCGCTGAATGAGAGAAGTGGCTGCAGCTCTACCTAAACACTGACTCGTGGATGGTGGCCAATGCTCTGTGGGGATGGCTAGAACGATGGAGAAAGGCCAACTGGCAGCGCAGAGGGAAACCCATCTGGACAGCTGAGATGTGGAAGAACATTGCTACTCAGGTAGAGAAGCTGAGGGTGAAGATCCGCCATGTAGATGCTCATGTACCCAAGAGTTGGGCTAATGAAAAGCATCATAGCAATGAGCAAGTGGATAGAACTGCTAAGATTAAAGTGTCCCAGGTGGATTTAGATTGGCAGCACAAGGGAGACCTATTTCTAGCTAGATGGGCCCGTGATGCCTCTGGTCGTCAGGGGAGAGACGCAACATACAGGTGGGCTCGTGACCGAGGGGTGGACTTAACCATGGACAGTGTCTCATAGGTTGTCCTCGACTGTGAGGCATATGCTGCCATCAAACAGGCCAAACGGGTGAAGCCGCTATGGTATGGTGGACGGTGGTCGAAATACAGGTCTGGGGAAGCTTGGCAAGTTGATTACATCACATTTCCCCAAATCCGCCAAGGCAAGCACTACATGCTGACCATGGTAGAGGCGACCACCAGATGGCTAGAGACACACCCCGTGCCTCACGTCACTGCCCGGAACACCGTCCTGGGCCTCGAGAAGCAAGTTCTGTGGTGACACAGCCCCCCAGAGAGAATAGAGTCAGACAATGGGACCCACTTCAAGAATGGCCTCATAGAGACCTGGACCAGAGAGCATGGAATAGAGTGAGTGTATCATATCCCCTACCATGCTCCATCTGCCAGGAAAGTTGAGCGGTGTAATGAACTTCTTCAAACCACCCTGAAGGCACTGGGTGGAGGGACTTTCAAAAACTGGGAGCTGCACCTGGCAAAAGCAACATGGTTGGTCAATACTCGAGGCTTGATCAATTGAGCTGGCCCTGCCCAATCAGAAGCCTTGCACGTAGTAGACGGAGATAAGGTCCCTGTGTTTCATATGAGAGGCATGTTAGGTAAGACTGTTTGGATTAGACCCTCCTCAGGCAAAGGCAAACCCATTCAAGGTATTGTTTTTGCTCAAGGACACATGGTGGGTAATGCAGAAAGACATAGAAACACACTGTACCACAAGGAGATCTAAGCCTGAGTGAGAACAGTCTGTGATGTTTTGTTGTATATATGTAATATATACATATATGTTTATAGTTTTAGAAAAGGAATGAATTTCAGCATGACATAGATGGCATAGAATAAGGAGTGGATAATGTCCTGGTTATAGTAGCCAGGATCAATTTGTCAATGTGCAGGTGGGTATTCTAAACCCTCTAGGTCTTTTTTTCTCATGAACTGTACTCAATGGGCCATTTGCAGAAGCTGTCTAGGTCACACCCAACTCCTCAGGCTACAAACTGGGTGTTTAGGAACTTCTGTGGGATAAGGAAGTTTCCCTGCCTTCACACCCACCTGAGGGGTCATGTCTGCTAATGGGCCATCAGGGATGCCAAAAATATGCCATGATTGACCTCACAGAATAAATCACCCATTGTGAAACTCCCCACCCCGGGGGAGGGACTGAGCATTCCCATCGGAGCTGAAGCAGATATAAGCTTGGGGTTCTGGGACCGGGACCTCTCTTCAGATCCAGAGGAGAACCAGAACCTTGACTGGACTGAGACTGCCACTAGACTGCAACCTTCATTTTCTCCAGCAGGTTTCTTCCTTTCTTCATACTTTGAACTTAAGGGGCCCCCATGGTATTCAGCACAGGTGTTGGTGAGCTCCATTCTGCTCATGCCCCAGTGTGCTGGGCTGTACATCTGTTTTTTTATGGTCAAACAGACTTCCCTTCTGTATCAGTGTATTTTGTGATCTTTCATTAAATTGTTATTCTGACTTGCAATCCCATTCTGAGTTGGATTGATTTCTCCTGCTGGTTTAACTCTAAACCAGCACAGTGCTTACAATGGAGTTAATTTCCAGGTGTGAGTAAAGTGTACAGTAACACAAGAAAAATACCATATTAATATTTGATGTAACACTTTTTATGATCATGAAAAGAACAAAACCCTTCAAATACAAATGCAGCCTGCAATGAGAAAGTTCTATGTTCTTCCAGCAATATGTTCATTTTGGTCAAGACCAACTTAGTCTTGAGTCAGCTATGAACACTTGTGTGTGTGCAGTTCCAGACACTATATAATCTGCCTCTGGTCAAACTGTACTCAATATTTGAGACACTTCTGCAATACTACCTTGTTACAATTACTCATTGAAATAGAATGAGCTTTTTAATCCCTTCGTAACCACATGTTGTAGCCTAAAACGGACGGAGCCTGCTGCAGTGTCTATTCTGCCTTATGAGACTTTAACAGAGCAGCCAAAACTGTGGGATTGTTCCCTACAGCTCTTAAGGATAACTTTTTTTTTTTCTGTGACATGCTCTGAATACACCAATCATAAAAATGGTCAGCCTGGGATTTTCAATTAAATTCCTGTGTTCTAGACACCTAGCTCCTTCTGAATTTCTGTAGATCTGGGTCTCCCATGAAGCTCTTTTGACATTTCCAGCCTGAAAGAATGCATTTTGAACTTATATTTCAACCAAATCATAACAGTAACTAATTAGGGAAGCTTGGAAACAAATACTTGCAACAAAAGCCTAGAAAAGAAGCAAAGCTTAGAAGATTTCCTGGCAGACACTAGCAGATATTTACAGAGTGTGTGGCAGGGAAATTGGGTGTTTTTAACTGGTGTCACTTCTGACTGTCAGAGAATTATGGTTGACCCACTCCATCCTGTGGAGCACAGCATGGGCCAAGGCCACACCACTGAATCAGCTTAAAACACTTCTTAGGCTAGTTCACATAGATTTCTTCCTTTGTAACAGCTCTGCATCATACGTGTCACTACCTTGTCTTCCAAATAGGTCCAGAAGAAGCAATGCCTTAGAGTGAGAGAAATAACCCTGCAGTGAAAGATGGGAATCATGGTAGCCAAGTTTGACACCTGAAGGCAGCACATACCTTGGAGTTAATTTGAGCAGGTTGCATCACAAGGTTCACTTCACTTCCTGCCAAGCTTCAGGGTCTCTACAACACTGCTCTCTCTAGGGTTTAATAACAGGATTTTGCCTCCTGCTCCAGCCTGGTTTTGCATTAGACCCTCAGCTCCTTCAGTTTTACTCAGATAAAAGCTTTTGCTATATTGTCCAGGACTAGAGAAAGGCTCTAAGACACATAACACTGCTGTTCCAGGGGTCATTACTAGTTTCCTCTCACCAGGACAACCTGCAGGGAATCCAGCACTTCTGACTCTGCACCAGTCCTTGTTGAATGAAAGCAAAAGGGTCAAAGACCTTGGATTGCTTTGGCCTATGCTCAGACTTTGGTAATGTTCCACACCCAGACCCTAAGTAAATTGTTACTCGAGTCAGAAACACAACTGCAAGGAGTCACAGAATAGTGATCTGACAAGGAGAGAAAGCAAGCACTGGGACAGCAAGGAAACAGGGGAGTTGGAAGGCATATGGCTTTTTGTTTGTTCTTTAGCTCAGGTAAAGTCCAACACCTTAATTTGGGAATTCCCAAGGTGAACTTCGAAGGACAGAAATAAATGGAAATTTATATGGAAATAAACATCCAAATATAGGAGGAATATAGAAATACTTAGAAGGAAAGGAAATACAGAAGGAAGAAGAGGGAAAGGAGTGATTCATTATTATGGCTTAAATATCATTATGCATTCATAAATTCCAATGTTATATATTTTTCTTCATTGCTTGGATAATAAATCATTATTTGATTACAAAAGGGGAGTACCTGGAAGGAAGAGCAGCATTTCTGAGAAATATTCCTGGCAGATGGATGATAGGAAAATTTATGGGGAATTCAGTTGCTGGACTGCCCCCAGTATCTAAACTTTTCCTGACAATTCACACAGCAGACACTGTCCTTGATGGAGGGAGGTTTACAGATTCCCTTGGCTTTATTTTTGTTAGACCTCCTTTGGCAGCCTGCAGAATATCTAATAGTGGTGAAAAAGGCTTAAAAAAGAGCCAGCCAAACTGCTACTGAGCCTGTGCTAGCAGACCTGTCTCTGGAATATATGACAAATATACTGATGTGTTCCTCAGTTAGCTGTAGTTGTCAAATCAATCAAGATATCCTTCAAGGGTCACTAGTATTTTTAAGAGCAAAGAGTCTTCAAGAACAAAAAAATTACTATACAGTCTACCAACAGCTGGATGTTTTCTATTATATCTTCATCACCTAGCCTTTTTTTCAGACCAACTCTTAAGCTCTTTCTCTCTGTATAGGCAGAGCTATATCATTCTTCAGTTGGTGCCTTTGAGTCATACATCATTTTTCTCCCAGTAAACTCAAAGGAAGGGGTAAGCGTGAAAATCTGGTAACCCAGGCAAAACATCCCAAGCAAGAAAGAGAGAGGGCAGACAGCTGAAGGAAAAAGTTTGGCAGAAGGCTTCCATGTGCAGAGGTGATTCTTGCTGCAAAAAGGGCAGACAACCATGAGTTAAGCCGCAGTTTTTCTTTTCACACCCACTTCTGAATGGAAATCACTGTCTCCTTTTAGAAGCAGCCAAAGGGAACCGACGTCTCACCAGGCCTGGGCTCCCACCTTGGCAAAGGGTAATTCATTCCTTGCAGAGGGCAATGCTTCTGTCAGAAAAACATCAACAAGCACTTCTTCCAATATGACCAAGCCTTGGAAACATATGGGTTTTCATCTGAGAATTGCCTGTTCAAAGCTGGAAGACAAATTACATCCCTGCATTGGCTTTTTGTTTTTGCACTGCTCAGTTGCCAAAAATTGCAAATAGCATTTGACTCAGAAAATGACATTTTCTTTAGGAGGGCCAACCAAGACCTTCAGGGGAAGGGCCTGAACATATGGGCTAGGATCTCTGTCTGGAAAAATTGGACACCTACCTCTGAAGTAGGCATAGAGATGCTCCCTTCACAGGTGGCAGAGATAAGCAGTGCATTCCACCCTCTGATGATGGATGCATCTGAAACACATCAGATGAATCACACTCTAGAAATGCCTGTTTCTTAGCAGTGAGTGTAAAGAGAGAGCCTGGATGAGTAGCTCATCTGCTGCCATCTAAAGTAAAAGGAAGCGGATGCATTACTTTGAAAGCAAAACGAGAAGGATTTATTTCCTGCTGGTTTCCAGTTTCAGGTGGAGAAAAAAGCCAGTATGGTGTTTAACTTTCTGTGTGGGAGATGTTTTATCTCCTAGTCCAACATTTAGATTTTGAGGGGCTACACAAGATGCAATGCTGTGAAAAATTAAACTCAAGATTCCTTCCAAATTGTGTTCCTATCGGGCACTATCCAGCACTGTACAACCAAAACATTAAAGACCCACAAAGGCACTCTACACAAAGGAATTGGAGACATTTTCCAAGGGAATCTTACAAAATACCCACAACTGTAACAAAAAAGTCATTTGTTAGAAAGGAAGACATTTGAGCAATAAATGCAATAAAGTAACTTCATCTGTAATGTGAGCACAACGCTCTGATGGGTCACATTAGTCTTGCAAAAATCTCAGTCTTCCAGTCATGTTGCCATATGGAGAGATGCTCTCCAGGGCCCATTTTACTCACTAACTCTTGCTGTACTTGCCCCAAAAGTTCAACAGCCATAATTACACAGAGACAATTATAATGATTTATACCATCTGAAATTCTTTAACTAGCCCTCTCCACTGATGTTCATTTGGGGTCCTTGAATTCCCTGGACTGTTTCCATCAGTGTGACCAGCAGGGCTGGGGAGAAAAACAGGGTCTTAACCTTTACGACCCTGTATTGCATGCAGACCTTAAAATCTGCATTCCCTGGGTGTCAAACAGCATTTTACAGCCACCTTGGCCTTCCTGAAATTCCATATAGCTTAAGGATATATATTTCCCTTGCCCTTATCCCCAGATAAAATCTCTTCTGTGGAATAAACAAACCTTTCACACATCTCTCCATTACTGTATCATTTGTCAGTATTAGGACCCAAGTGTGTTTCACACCTGATGTGGAAAAGTATCTGCTTTGATAGTTCACCCAGCCATGATTTGTCAGTGGATAGAAATATCATCTCTGAAGCCCTGGGACCACAGCTAAGTACAGAAATGTAACAGACCTTTTTTTTTTTTTTTTTTTGGCAGTTTCAGAAACGTAATCTAACACTAGACTAGCATTAAATGGTCCAGCAAAGTAAACATATGAAGGTGTTTGCAAGTATCTTCCCATGCCCTTGGTAGCAAGAATATATTTTTTAGGCAAAGAGACAGTATTTTATTTAGATACCTTAAGGAACCAATTTGCTTTATATACAAACTACTGAGTGATTAATGTCTTGATGAGCTCTTTTCCTCATCAAAGCTAAAATGACCTGAAATATCATAACTTGCTAATAGATGACTAGATAAAGTTCAATTGTAAAATGATCATTGCGCTTTGGTCTCTTGCTGAATACCTGGGTTCTCTTATATGAGAAATGTGATCAGGAAATAATCTGCTAGTAAAATGGCAATCCAAGTCCCCTTTGAGGAACAGGCTGCAGGGGTACAGCAGTGAGGATGATAAATTAGCATTTCAAGAAGAGCCTGAAATCAACACAGAGGATGTCACAGTGAAATAGCTAAAATTGCTTTATCTTTATCTGCTGGTATTTCTGGGAAAATTGCAATATTGAGAAATTGCAGAAAGACCGAACACCTTGCTTATACTGAATTGGATCTGCAACTGTGCATTGCCTATTCAAAGCCTACAGTATGTCATATTCTCCAGTTAAAAGTAGAAATTTCAGTCCAGGATTTGTCGATGCTACTCTTACATTTGAAGGTAGAGACATCAGGGTCAGTATTTTTAAAAGGAAATAGTGACCCACTGGAGACCCCTTATAGTGGTATAATTTATTACAAATGGACCTTCCACTTCTTACCTATCATATCTCTGAGGGATTGAACAACCTCAGCAACTTTGTCAAAAAATGCCTCCAAATTTTTTGGTTTAATGTTTTTGTTGTTGTTTTAATGTGCAATATATGTTCTTTATGTGGTATTCCAGAAGTTTCCTCCATGAAAATAGAACAAGTAATTACAAGGATCTGCACTTGTTTTTTATAACAATGTGTAGTTGTAGAGACTTTATGTGTAGCATAAAATACTGCATAATAGAGAATTTTAGGATAGTAAACAAAAGAGCATAGGCAACTTCCTAACAAGATTAAACAAGTTATAGATTCTTGGGCTCTAGAGACCCACTTGAAACTCTGATGACTTTCTGCCATAGGCATAGCTAATAAAATTTGAGTTTCCAATCTTGGGTTTTCTGAAATGGAAGTTTTAACTAATCAAAACATTCAGTGGATATATCAAAACAAGTACTATTGAGTGCTCTGAATACCCACAAAATAACAGACAGTTCATGTTATACAGAGCCATTTGAAAACACAGCAAAAGCAGGTACCAAACTGTTCTAATTTCACTTCTGAGAGACATGTTCTAGTCACTTGGCATATGAATAAGTCTCTTGCATGTTATACAAGAAAGAAAATAATCAAATACACCCATACAGTCTTTAAAGCAGAAACAAACATCAAGAAAGAAATACTTTGGGGGGAAAATGAAACTTTTTAAAGGTTTTGACTGTATTTTCTATCGCAACATTGCCTTATGTCCCAATGCAAATTGCAGAGTGAGCTTTGGCATATGCATATGGTGATATATAGGTCCCTGAAACAGGCTCAGATTTGAACAGACAAGACACAGAATGACTTCATGTAGAAATGCCCCTGAGGGCACTACCAGGGAATAGGCACTGGTAGAGCCCTAGCCAAATGCTTCACCGGCCTGCCCACACCCCATGCTCAGCTCTCAGCATCTATTTTGAACACACTGTCTGTGCATGCTGGCGAAGCAGTCAGCAGAGCACTACATCCCATTTAAACTATTATTTCCTAACTTACAATGGACCTGGGGCCTCACCCAGGTGGGAGGACCCTTTTCCCTATAAAAATTTGCTTCTTAAAAATCCCCCAACATCCTATCTTACTGCATATTTAACAGATTATCTCCCCCCTCTCATTGATACATACCTCATTTGACACAAAAATTTATTATTTTAGCAATAGACAGCTGCAGTAATTGGCCAATAAGAATAGCTAAAACTGTAGCCACTTTGCCTAGCAATTATACATGTGACAGATTCATTTATCTGCTAGTCCAGCGGCTTAATTTACATCCCCACTTAACAGTTAATTGAGGAAGTGCAAGTTCACTTCAACACCAGGAAGGGAGAGCAAAGGCTTTCTCCTTGAAAGAAAAAAACCCTTTTTAATAAATACCTGTGCAATTAATTAAGCAACCAAAATGTCCATCAGCAAGCAACAATAGTAAAGAGAGAGAAGACATCATAGTATTTACATGTGGAAATAAAACATCACTGTGGTAAGAGGCAAATGACGTAGATGACATACAAAATGAGACAGAAGTTAAGCCAATATTCATGGGAATTCAGGTGAAGGAGACTTAAAACAATAATTATTATGAGAAGGCTGATGAAAATTAATTGGAAGAGATGGCAACACTGCTTCTGCATCAGGACAGCAGAATTTTTCAATGTCTGTATGTGGCGGTTTTTACCCACTGTCCACCCAAACCTAAAGGACCGCCCCCCTTTCCCAGAGGGAAAGGAAAAGGAGAAAAGGAAAAAAACCAGCTTAGAGATAATGGCAAAGCAAACTCAGAGTAGCTAAATATTTAAATTTATTACTAACAAGATAAGAACTAAAACTAAAAGCAATAAAACTAAAAAGTAAGAAATAAATCAGTCTGAAGAACACCTTTCTCCTCCCACTCCTCCCTCTTTCCAGCAGTTCAAGGGAGCAGGGAATGGGAGTTTTGCAGGTGGTTGTTGTTGCTGCCATTCCTCTTGTCCTGTGAGTCCCTCCATGGAGTACAGTTGGGTCTCTGCACCCGATGGTCCTCTGTGGGCTGCAGGGGGACAACCTGCTCCACCATGGTCTTCACCATGGTCTGCAGCAGGGCCGCAACACTTAGTCCATCACTTGCTCCCGTGGAGTCCCTGCCATGGGAGGCAGTCTTCGATAGACTTCTCCAATGTGAGTCCACCCTCCGGGCAACACTTCTACCAGGGGGGAAAAACCTGCTCCAGCATGGGTCTCCTTCTCCATGAGTCGTGGTCACAAGTCACTTTCAGGATCTCCCTCCATCCTGGGCCTCCCACAGGGAAGCAGCTCCTTCAGGCATCCACCTGCACCTCCATGGGCTGCAGGGGGGGCCCTGCACACCAGTGGATCTCCATGGGCTGCAGGGACCAGGGTGGGGTGGGGAAATAGCCGTCAGTCCTTCCCCCCACCCTGCTCCAGCATGGAGTCACTCCTTCACCTCCTCCTCCTCCAACCTTGGTCTATGAGTTGTTATCTTATGGCTGGAATTTTCAACTGTGCAACACTCCGAAATTCTTAAATATCTTATCACAGAGGTGTAACTGTGATACTTAATTGGCTCAACTTTGGCCACCAGCAGGAAGTCCCTCCTAGACCTGGATATCTTTGGCTCCACAGGACAGGAGAAGCTTCTGGCAACTTCTAACAAAAATCATCCTGGAAGCCCCCCTTTCTACTAAAATTCAGCTACAGAAACCCATGACATATTCCACCCCCCGCCTCTGCGAGAGACTTATTTAAGAATTTTAAATTCTATATTCCACACAAAAATCTCTCTTACTTAAAACCTACCAAAACAGATTACAAAAATTCCCCCACTAAAAATCAGAATACCATCACCATAACACCAAACTTAAATGAAAAAATATACACAAAATCTACTCTTTGTACCTTCACCATAATTACAGCAAGTATTTCCTACAATTATTTCATTCTCTAATATTATTCAGCCTGTGTTTTGCCCATTACCTGTCATCTTAAAATCCTCATTACTCGAATCCGAGTCACAGCACCAAAAACTGTGTCGGTTTTCACCCACTGTCCACCCAAACCTCCAGGACCCCCCCCTTCCCCCCGGGGAAG
>VXAU01003173.1:0-27397 GCA_013399695.1 Formicarius rufipectus | reverse complement strand
AGGAAAAGGAGAAAAGGAAAAAAAACAGCTTAGAGATAATGGCAAAGCAAACTCAGAGTAGCTAAATATTTAAATGTATTACTAACAAGATAAGAACTAAAACTAAAAGTAACAAAACTAAAAAGTAAGAAATAAATCAGTCTGAAGAACACCCCTCTCCTCCCACTCCTCCCTCTTTCCAGCAGTTCAAGAGAGCAGGGAATGGGAGTTTTGCAGGTGGTTGTTGTTGCTGCCATTCCTCTTGTCCTGTGGGTCACTTCATGGAGTACAGTTGGATCTCTGCACCCCAGTGGTACTCTGTGGGCTACAGGGATGGGGTGTGGGGGGGCAGAAATAGCTTTCAGTCCTTCCCCCCACCCTGCTCCAGCATGGGGTCCCTCCTTTGCCTCCTCCTGCTCCCACCTCAGTCTATGAATTGTTATCTTATGGCTGGAATTTTCAACTGTGCAACACTTCTACTTCTTAAATATCTTATCACAGAGGTGTAACTGTGATTCTTAATTGGCTCAACTTTGGCCACCAGCAGGAAGTCCCTCCTGGACCTGGATGTCAGTGGCTCCACAGGACAGGAAAAGCTTCTGGCAGCTTCTAACAGAAACCATCCCTTCTATTAATATTCAGCAACAGAAACCTATGACACTCTAATAAAATGATGATTTAAAACTCTATAGTAAAAAAATTTACACACCAACCAAGACTTTAGTAATGTTTAGATCAGGTCAGGGATTTCCTGATCACATTTTGCTTTTGTGTAAAAGTATTGACTCAGTGAAACTGCATCTGTTACTTAGCAGTAAAAGTTTCAACAGTGTTTATTGTTGTCTGGATTATTCAGGCCCTAATTGAAATCTCTGGTCAAAACCAGAGCTATGAAGAGCAGAACTAGCAGCTAAAGCACCTTTCTGCTGAGTAAGAAACAAAGATACTGAGCCTAGGCTGAACAGGCAGGTAGGAAAGTTGAATTTTGTTGTGCCACATTCAGGCAAAGGACACTGGACACAAGACCACAGTGGTGTCTTTCTCAATGTCTAAGTGAAAAAGTGCAATGTCTCACTTCCTCTCTGCATACAGAATTTTCAAACCCCTTAGTAAGTCACAAATAATGGAAAAGCAGGCCCTTGTGTAGTAGTCTTATGCAGGGATGGCCCAAATGCCAAAGGCAACAGCAGATGTACTTCTCCAGTAACTTCTGTAAGTAAAAGATGTGGGGTCTCCATTTCTCTTTTTTCTTTTTGAAGTCATATCTCCCATTTTGTGCGGGCATGCAGCACCAAGCATTTGCTTCTTGCATAGTTTTTTTAACTGTAGACACCTCATAGGCTGCAGCTCATAAAACGCAGGCCAGTGCTAAGATGTTCTTCAAACAAACCAAGTGCAAGAGCCAGATCTGCAGCACGAAGATACCATCTTTTGGAGCATGGATGATGAACCACATGTTTAAAAGAAGCACTGAAAGTGTTTGCTCTGCTATTTTACCAACCTTTGCATTCTAGTGGCAATAAAGAATATATTTTTTGTATACACATGGGACATTATGTCTCCCCTCCTTAAACTAGAATACATATACATGTTGTCACATGATATTGCATACGTATCAGGTTCACTCTCATCACACTGGAGATTCATGAAGAATTTATGAGATCTGTTGTTTTGGTCAAGAGTGTTCAAAGTGAGCTGAAGGAAACCACACAAAAGCCATCAAGGAGAAAGAAAATCTTATGCAGCCAGGGAGACATAACCCCATGATCATCACTGCTGGCCAAGCAGTTGCTCTGGCAGAGAACTTCTCCAACCAACACCCCTGACAGTTTCTGACCTCTTGGTATTTTCATGAGACATTGAGAGTCAAACACGGTAAAGATAAGCTGTACACTGAAACTCTGTCACCTGATAAGAGTAAGAAACATGCTTAAGTTATTTAATCAAAACGAAATTCTCTGATGCAATCTAGACAGCTGATCCCTTCTAGGGCTAATCAGACTTTATGTATTCCTGAGAGACAATTTTAAAGAGAGAGACAGAAAAAGGGTCTTGAGGGGTGGCCTGGTATGACCAAGCCCACTAGCTGTCTCTAAAGATGATAGATATTTGGCCATGACACTGGACACAGGACAGTGCAGATACCCATCTGAATGCTATAGCACAAAATCAGAGCCATCTTGGGAACAAGAACAACAGAAGCCCCAAGTTTCTTTATTTCATGATCCAAAATGTATGGTCTCCCAGCATTACCCTTTCAATTCTCAACTTTGTAGTATCTAAGGATAATTTTTGTCAGACAGTATAAATCCTTTCCTGAATGATTCACAGTCTCTGAAGATATATTGTAATTCCTGTAACAAACACACAAACAAAAAAATCTACCTTACAAGATGAGCCTTCATATTGAGATAAACATTTATAGAAAAAATTCAGATCAGAAGGCCCAAATTTTCTCATGCAGGCAGGTTTGACAGACATTATGTGAGATAAGATCATTGAGAACACATTTATCTCAGGAATTTTATCAACCAACTGGAAATTAAATTCTCCTGAAATCATTCTAATTAGTTTAAGTGGTAATGCATTAAACATTTTGTAGGAAAGCTAGGTTTTTTAAAATAAAAATTATAATGTATTTAGTCTATATAGACTTACTCAGCTGTAAATCACTGATGCATCAGATTTTTTTTTCATTTTGTATTGAAAAATCACAGGTAGAAAATACAATTTTCTTGTGTTATCAGGAGTGGCCGAGGCAGCTGGCTTGCTCCTTCTAATCCTTACTAACATAACTGCATAATCACCTCACTGAGCACTGAACCACAGCTCTAAGGCTCTGTCTTCTCTTGTTAGTTTCTGAAAGCATGGAGAAGATCCTTCCCAAGCAGGATTTGCTTCAATAATTATTATGGAATAATTAGGAAGAACAGATGCTGACTATTAAACTCACTGTACCTGGTAAAGTTCTCAAGGGTTCAGAGTCTTGGAATTGCTGAAATTTTGCTTTCTTTTATGTGGGAGCTGGATTGCTGTCACAATCCTGATGGTATCAGGATTACAGTGACCCACCACTGTAACCAAGGTTACACTGACCGATCTAGATACTCATAATTAATGCATGTCTCTGAATGACCTTTTAGGAAGGCTCTGCAATTTAATGTTTTAATAGAAAATACCTATAAGTCAATAATTGGGCTTTCAAAACATTATAAATGACATAGTTGTGCTGGTTTAAAGATAAACTGGCAGGAGAAATCAATCCAACTCAGAATGAGATTGCAAGTCAGAATAATAATTTAATAAAAAGATAACAATAAATACACTGATACAGAAGGGAAATCTGTTTGACCATAAAAAAACAGATGTACAGCCCAGCACACTGGGGTACAAGCAGAATGGAGCTTACCAACCCCTGTGCTGAACACCACCTGGCCCTACTGAGTTTGAAGTAAAAAGAAAGGAAGAAATTTGCTGGTGTAACTGATGGTTAGAGGTCCGTGGCAGTCTCAGTTCAGTCAAGGTTCTGGTCCTCCTCTGGATCTGAAGAGACATCCCAGTCCCAAAACCCCAAGCTTATATATGCTTGGGCTCAGATGGGAACGCCCAGTCCCTCCCCCAGGGTGGGGAGTTTCACAATGGGTGATTTACTCTGTGAGGTGAATCATGGTGTATTTTTGGCATCCCTGATGGCCCATTAGCAGACATGACCCCTCAGGTGAGTGTGAAGGTGCTGATGGCTCCCTGGTGGGGAGTTATCACACCTGATTCATAGGTGTGAAGACAGGAAAATGTCCTTATCTCACAGAAGTTCCTAAACACCCAGTTTGTAGCCTGAGGGGTCAGATGTGCCCTGGGCAGCTGCTGCCACTGGGCCATTGTGAGCAGTTCATGAGAAAATGACATAGAGGGTTTAGAACACACACCCACACAATGACAAACAGATCCTAGCTACTATAACCAGAACATTAATATTCTTCAAAAATTTTTAATTAATAATTTTTAAAAGGTAGATTTGAATTTTTTTGTAGTTTAGACTGACAAAAATGGAAAGTTTTTAAAATAACATGACCCTTTTGTAAGTTAAGAAAGACATGCCTTAGTGAGTTCTGCTATACTTGGGAATATTATACTGAATTAAGTATGTCTTACATGTATGAATTGCTATTAACCATGTCAATAATTGCCCTGGAGTATTTAATTAAAGAAGCATTTCTAGACTAAGATGAAAAACTGAAGTCAGCGTTGCTTCCACTGCAAACAATGACTAAATCCCACCTGTCTAAGCTACCAGCAGAGTGACATGTTTTCCTCAGAAAAAAACTGATTCCATAGAATCATAGTCTGATTTGGGTTAGAAATGACCTTAAAGATCACCTTTTTCCACCAGCTTGATATGGGCAGGGATACCTTCCATTAGACCAGGTTGCTCCAACCTGGCCTTGGACACTGCTAGGGATGGGGCAGCCACAGCTTCTCTGGGTAACCTGTGTTAGGGCCTCACCACCCTCACAGCAAAGAATTTCATCCTAATATCCAGTATAAACTTACTCTGTCTCAGTTTGAAGCCATTCCCCTTTGTTCTGTCACCACATGTGCTTGTAAAACTTTCCTCCCCATCTTCATGTACTCAAATTAAGATGGGAAATGCTAAGGAAAAAAAGACTGAAGCTTCTCCATGCTAAATTATTTGCTCAAGTTTTCATTTCCTGAAAAAGAAGAGGGGGACATTTTGCTGAACTCACAGGCCCTCCATGAGGGATAACCAGTGCCTGTGCCACTGCTGACAGCCATAGGCACACAGTGGGCACCAACACATATTTGAAGGCCTTTGGGTGGTGACACTTTTGGAAGGTCTCTGCCAATCAACTACTTAGATAAAAGTGTTGAATGCAAACGTAAGAAGGGATCAAGTTAAGGATAAATCTCAATCTCTGTGCAGATTTGGGACTTTTATCGGCAGCTCCAGAAAGACCAAATCAGTTGTTGGGACCAGCAGAGGTCACTGGTACTTATGTGAAAGGAGAGTCAGTATAATTTAAACCTAATACCCATTTGGGCAATATCTGAAGCACTCTCTGGAAGAAAAACATTCAACAAAACTATGTAAACTGAGTACACTGACCTGAAATCCAGTGAGACTGCTCTATCCTTCAGTGATAACTCATGCGAATTCATGGAAAAGCAATACAACAAAAATCAGGAGAAGGTTGTTCTTGGGAGTGTTCACTCAGTCTGGTAATGCTTTCTCTTAGGCTACTTCCATTGTCAGTTGGCAGAAATTTGCTTCTTTCTGCAAACGAATCACAGCTCCAAATTCCCTTCTGAAGGATCCTCTCTCAACAGATTACACTAATAGCCTAAAGAGAAGAGTTTCTGAACCAGTCATAAAGTGGCTGCAAAAGAAGGCAAACCAAGTAACTGTGCACTTCCAATGAAGCCACAGATGCTCTGAAATCAATTTGTCATTGATTAAAAGTGGACCTGTGTGTCTGGGGTGTCTGGCTCAGTAACTCTTGAATCATACTGCTCTAGGGTTCCTGCAAAGTTGCATCTTTTGCGTTTACCAGGCTTTTACAAATAAATACTATGGCTTCTTTGTAATAATTGCACAGCAATTATGAAACTAAGAGTAAAATCTATACAAAGTCAATCCTGATCCTGTATGGGAAACTAACTCCTATCGGCCCCATCCTTATAGTACCTAAGAAACTCCAGATATTTCCAACTCTATCCCTAATCCATGACCACATGCTGCTCCCAGCCTTGATTTTACTCTTAAGCACAACACATATCTTTAGCACATCATTTTTCCCATAAGCCCACCTAAGCACCTGCCTCAATATCCTCATCCTTTACCTGGCTGGCTTTCCAATTCTGTCCCCAAACATAGCAGGTAGGGTACTGATCCCAGCTTAGTTTCTGGGCTCCACTTGTTCCAGGGACCTAAATAAAAGAGTATTTTGCAGGAACACCTCATTTCCATACCTAACAACCATTTTACGTGTGGGCTAAGCCATGCGTGTGTTCACAATCAAGTCAGATAATGGAATCTGTGAAACTAATTTATCAGGATCAAAAGTCCTAATTCCCATTTTAAAATATACAGTTTCTGCCCTGGTTTTATATGCAATTGATCTATGAACAAACAACAATTACCCAAACACTCATATTTCTATCACTCTTTTTAAAATGGTGTTTAATGTTTGCATACCTCCAAAGTTTTCAGTGCTACCTCTAACACACAAGTTTAGATTACAATGATATGGTTCTAGTTGCATCTGCATTTCCTTTCTATGCAGGGGATGTACGAACAATCGGTTTTCTAGTTCAGTTGCTGAACCAAAATAAAAGAGTGAATATAAAAATTACAGTCATGGATCAACCTTTTTTTCTCTGCAGATCAAAATCCCCTCACCAAATCATTTCACTTGACATTCCATTTATTCTGAAATAAAATGCTTTGCTCCACGTGCTTGTGTGAAAAGGAAAGGAAATACTAAATTTAGTAAAAGGGCCAATAGGGAAAACCTGCCTTTCATCCATGTGTTTTAACCTCTCTGTGGGTGACAGGGAGCTGGAAAAGTCTTCACCACCTACAGCTGTCACACTTCTCAGTGCAATAGAAAGAGATCTGAAGAGAGGGCATGAAAAGATTCCCTGCACTGGTGAAAATGATACTTGGCTAGAATCTGGTGCATCAACTGCACTAAATGTCCACTGATGTGCTGAAAAAGCAATGCCAGAGATGGGCTGAGGATACCTTGTTTGAGAAAAATTAAGTCCTCTGCTAGTGACAGCAAATGAAGAATTTAAGCCAAGCAAGAAACCAGCCTGAGATTTGCTAAGGCTGAGTCAATATGCTTACTACTAAACTTCACAGTAGGAACTGTATGAGGTTGTGTGTTTAGGTCAAAGAAAATCAAACTCAGCTTCTGGGGGGCTAAAACTGCACTTAACATTTGCCCCAAACTATGGCATCTTAAACAGTCAGTCACAAGCTATCAACTGAACAGTCTCTTTCCTGGGGAAACTTCATCCTGCTGAAACTCCATAGTAAAAAAACAAAACAAAACAAACAAACAAACAAAAAAACAAACAAAAAACCCCCCCAAAACAAACAAACAAAACCAAAACCAACCAACCAAACAAAAAAAAACAAAACCAAAAAAACCCCCCAAAAAAAACCCAACAACCCACCAAACCAGAAGAGGCAATGTCTAGGGAATAAAAGAAAGCGTTGTCAGGTGACCAGAACATCCAGACAAGGTGCTGACAGCTCCCTGTGAAGCTCATATTTCCCAGGAAACGTCAATCACAGCTCTACCACTTATGTTACAATGACCTTAGTCTCCAGCTGTAGCCACACAGCTGGTATAGGATGGTTTTCCTTGGTGGAAGGAAAAAATAAAAAAGGAAAGCACTTTAAGATTTGCCAGTATGCCAAACACCAGCTGATGTCTGGTGTTTCCTCTGTCCTCTTCTACTGCCTTATTGACAGTCAGTTTTCCTATCCATTGCAGAGGCAGACTTTGTGAGTCTGTTGTTTTTGTTGGCTAGATTGCGTGAACAAAGATTTTGAGATAAGCCTGCGCAATGGATTCTTAGGTGAGGCACAGTGTGTGCAGAACTGGCCCCACCCCCTTTACTCCTGAGGTTCATTTTGCCATGGCCAAGCACGTTCGGACAGTGACAGTGAGTTCCTCGGGATTCAAACTGGCGTCCTCAGAGGAGGGGCTGGCTCCAGAAGCTTGTGAGTCTGTACTATGAGTTATATGCTGTTCTCTTACAGGGAAGGTTGCTCTGTATAGGAGTTGAACACACACAAAAAGTGATCACAGTGAACAGTCTGTGATCCTGACTGCCACAAATTTAGTGCCAGCTCTCAAAAAAGCTTTGAAACTTCAGCTCCGAACTCCTATAAGTAGGAAATTATGTTTTCATTAAAAAGTAGTTTCTAAGATCCATGATGAAGGAAAACCTAGAAATGTAATTATCTCATATCTCAAAAACCCACTTCTTCACCAAAAGGTGATGACACTAACATCAATTTATGTTTTTAAATACTCACAGCACTCACCAAATAGTTACCTCTGCTGTACTTGTAGCAAAGCAAAGTGTCACCACTCAGAATTTCTCTTAGGAGCCTTGTCTCCCAATAGTCAAACCTCTCATGTGGGGAAAGTTGTCTAAATTCCCAAAGCCCACATACAAAACTCAGAAAAATCAGGAAGTGAGAATATTTTTTTTCTTTCTTCACCTACACAAGTACCCATAAAGTGCTGTCTGCCTGCACCAGCAACTGAAGATAACTTTTGGATAATATTTGTAACTCACACAATAATGTCCAATCTATCACATTTCCTCACTGCCTGTTTTTCTGCTGACAGCAATTATTCAGATTATTCTGTCATGTTTTACTAGTTCTTCCTGTGCATACAAATAAAGTAATTAGCAATGCAGAATTCTGAGAGATGTTTTAAAACTCTCATCTCAGCCTCCTCCAGGCAGGTTCCCCCACACACAGATTTGCCCACTATGAAGTGTCTTCTAGCATAACGCAGCACATAACAGTGAACCAAAAAACTGGGAACACTATCTTTACTTGTCATTGTTACTGTTCCTTCAATAGTGAGAATTTAGAGGTAGATCCAGTCAATTCCTGACATGCTGACAATTATACAATCGTTCATCTTAACCACAAAACAGCAAATTTGAAGGTTTCATTTTGTAAAATATGAAGTTCACTTTATGATATTTTTTCATAAAGTGCTGTCAAAAATCTGTCTTTCCAGGACAATGAGACTTCAAAGATAGTTTTGTGGTCTAGTATTTCTCCAGAAAAAAAAAAATTATTTAGCAAAGTTCATTTTTGCTTAAAAAAAAAAAAAACCCACAAAAAAACCCAGAAAGATACTTGCTACAATTCCTCTCTACATAGAGCATTTAGATCAACAATTGAAATTACTCTAACATCTTGGGAAGTACTGTTTAAATTCCTATTCCCTGCAAATGGTACAAGATGAATAAATATTATTGCATATATATCAATTTAGAAATGACATGAACTAATTCAGAAATAGCCTAGTATTTATTAATATATGTATAATCACTAAGACATATAAGCAGTGAAGATCTTTATGAAAAGAAATTAATCCAAACCCACTCCATTAAATCAATACATGTTGCATAGAATTCTCTTTGCTCCAGAAGATGAGCTCCCTATAAAGCGTTTTAAATCAAACTCAGACCAGTGGTACAAAACCTCAAGGGTAAAGGGCTATGTGCTGGTTTAAAGGAAGAAATTAACCCAACTGAAGAGAGATTACAAGTCAGAGTTACAAGTTAATAAAAAGATTAAAATAAATATAATGATACAGAGGGGGGGGGAACAAAACAACAACAAAACACAACAGTTTTAACCCACATAAAAACCCAGACGTATAACCCAGCACCCTGAGGCACAAACAGAATGGGGTTTTGCAGCACCTGTGCTGAGCAACACATGGTTCCCCTGAGTACAAAGTAAAAGGAAAGGAAAACTGTTGGTAAGGATAATGATCACACTCTGGTCAGTGTGGCAGAATGCAGAAAATTGGATATTCTGTGAATATTCTATGAACAATTCATCGTACAGTTCCCAGGAAAAATAGGCCTGTGTTTACAAATTTCAAGAGAGCAGTTCGCAACCTTGGAGTAAGAAGTTATCTATAAGAAGAACATCTGTTGATACTCCCTGAATTCCTCTGGATGAGATCAAGGAGGTGGACCTCAGGAGCACTAATTAACATTAAGACCAATGGTCGACGAAATCTAGGTGGCCTGAGTGTGAACAGTTCCGAGCTGTCCAATCATTCTATATGGTGATGTAATCGAAGGGTACAGATTGTATAAATACAACCTATTGAATAATAAAGTAGATCCTTTTGAGGCTTTTGGTTTTTGATTGATCCACTGCATGAAGTGTGTCTGTGAGTTTGTGAGCCTTAAGGGGCCCGTGCTGCCCTGAAGTGGCTCCGGGATGAGCTCTCATGTGAGCTTTTATATTTATATATTTATTTATTTATTTATTTTACTTTAGGTCAGGAGTGGCATTTGCAGCCCTATTGATGTTCTGGTCCTCCTCTGGAGCTGACCAGTGGTACCAGAAGTCCCAAAACCTGACTATTATGTATGCTTGGGTTCAGGGGGGAATGCCCAGAGCCTCCTCCCAGGGCAGGGAGTTCTACAATGGGTGATTTAACTCTGTGAGTCATGGAACATTTTTGGAATCCTTGATGGCCCATAGGCAGGCATGACCCCTCAGGCTGGGTTTGAAGGTGCTAATGTCTCCCTGGAGGGGAGTTATCACAGGTGAGTCATTGATGTGAAGATAGAAACACTGCCCTATCTCACAGGGTTCTTTAACACCCAGTTTGTAGCCTGAGGTGTCAGGTGTGCCTTGGGCAGCTGCTGAAAATAGTCTATTATTAACAGTTCGTGAGAAATTACATGGAGGGTTTAGAATACACAGTTGTGGTTATACTCACATAGTGATAAACTAGTCCTGGCTCCTGTAACTAGGAAAGTCTAAAAATACTAGACTTCTCTCTTTGTGTTAAATTCAGCACATCTCTGGTAATTTCCACATCCAGACTAAAAGAGAACAACTTTTTTTTTCCACTCTACAGCCTTCATAACATCACAAGACCAAAGTGGTCTGTGTTCTCAGCTTGCTACTTTCTGACTTCTTTTTTGGCTCTGAGAGGGACTTTAGAAGCCTCAGTTCAGCAATGTACTTCTGTGGAATGACCAAACTCTTTCCAACCACCATACAAGCCAGGATCCATCTTTTGACACTTCCCAAGCCCCATTAATCTGAAACCAGTCCTATAACATGCATGGGTGTGTTGCCAAAATGTGTCAGGATGGACACCTGCATTTGATGTGATGCAGACTGATGTGTGTGTTTGAGCCTATACCTGCTCAAGGAGAGCAGACAATCCCAACGCACAACAAGATCATCTGCATAAAAAGGAGGTGAATGCAACTTCTACAAGGGTGAGCAGCAACCTCATTCAGGCCAGCAAACTCTCGCAGGCTGAAAGCAAACTAGCAGCTAAAGAAAGCAGCTTGGAAGCTTCCTTTGGTTTCATCCCACCAAAGATCTAAGATATTCTTGAAGCATTCTGTGGTTGGGATTGGCAGGTATAACAGGAACAAACCTGTCAAATGGAGGGATCTGGTCATCCTCCCCTGCAGTGGCTCCATCCCCTCCATTTCCCTGGAACCTCTTATCCTGGCACCAAAGGGAAAAAGTGAGTTCTTTCCTGTCCACTATTTTATGACTACTGTCCCATTTTTCAGATCAAGTTCAACACAGAAAACCCATCTGAATAAACATCATGGCATAGGATGAACTAATATTAATGTGTGGTTTTTTTAAATTACATTTGTCTCTCTCCTCCCCTTCTGATAGGTCTACAAAGCATAAAACCGATAAGATACAACATCAAGTGAAATATACATGCAATTAAATCTAAATCATCATATAATTCTGAGAGATGATGAAGACCTAGACTGCAAAAAGATGGAACCCCTCTCCATCTACCAGAACCCTACATACTGATATCTATTAGGCCTTGGGAACATTACCAGACAAGAACAATGTGAAAAGTTGTACAATAGAAAACCAGCATCTTGCTCAAAATTTCCAATCAAAATCATTAGTAGAAAATAAAATGTACAACTGTATTAGTTATAGACCTGAATATGTTCCTTTATAGATAATTATAATAATAGATTGAAAGATAAATATCTCTCCAAATGCAAAACCAGAAGCATTATTAGTTTTATTCCAAAAAGATCAATACCAATCATGTACTGCACCCAACAAGGAACAGCAGATAACAATCAGAAGGTGCTAGATTCAATTCTGCTTTAGTGACAGGGCTGGTAGGTCAATATGTTCAAACAGCAGTTTTTAAAAATACCCAAGTTTTAGAGAAGTATATAACAGGAATCCATTTGTAAGTCTAGATTTTACACAGCTATAAAAAGAGAGCACAGCCCTAGTTACTCTTCAAAGAATATTTTTGCTTGGGTTTAGCTCAGCACCAGGAGAGAACATCTGTGTCTAAGCTATCATCATTGACATCTACTTACCATTTGCTGACACACAAAATTTCTCCCAAACTAGAAATATCCCAAAACACTACACTGAAAATTCTCCAAGGGAGGCACATTTCTGCACAAATAACATAGACCACTGTGGGGAAACCATATCCTTAGATGAGCAGCCCAGAGCCTGTCGCAGCCTGGTTTGCTGAGCAATGGGTAGAATCCTTTTGCCCTGCTTGCAGATACACCTGTTGGCACTTCCCTCAGAGACCATCTGGATCAGCCCAAGTCTCCAAGCTACGGCATTTCTCATGCGGTGCTTGAGGTTTGTATTAGAAATTTCACTTGAGTGCAGCATGCAGTGGCCCTTGCACACCAGCATATCTGCATTTGCCATTCTTTGGTGGAAGCCTCCCTGAAGTTGCCCAGGAGGCCTTTGCTGTTGCTGTTTGTCTGCTCACTAGAATCTCTTTGTGCTGAACTCACTGAGAAACTCCTCTGTGGACTCAGACTCCTGTGCCAATTCAATTTGTTTCCATGAAATCTGGCTGCTGCCTCTGTGCAGTAGGAAGCAAGCATGGCAGGAGGGCTACAAGCTGTCGCAGCACCAGCCTCCTCAATACAGAACATTTTGGCACAGTCCAGAAGAAAAAATAAAGGACATTGAGGAAGCAGTAGAAAGCGGAGAATTCTGTGGTTACTGTTCCCACACTAAATTTCTAAAAATTTATATGCACACACTGAGCATAGATAAGATAGGATCTGGCCCCAGGGCACATGCAAATAAAGATGGTACAGGTGAGATTAATGAGAGTGGCAGAGTTCAAGGCACCAGAATCCCTAAGTACATATGTCCACATGCTCACATTTCTGAATGTCTTTCACTTGTTACCTTCCCTATGCATATCTGGATTTCAATGCTCTAAAATTCTCAAAAGCAAGACAAGAAATATATTTGAAAGGTTTTTGTTTGTTTGAAAAGCCGAAGCAGCTGTTCCAATTCTTTGTCACACACAACTGTAGGCAATACTCACTGATCATTACTGTTAGTCAAAATTTTCCCACTGTATGATGATGTTCTGGTTTGACTCTTTGCTCTGTCAGACTACCCCCACTCAAACTGAAGTTTTCCATGAGAGGTGCTGTATAAGGCAGCTTTTTTGTCTGGAGGAAGAAAGGGGATTTCAGTTTTAATAGTTTAGCTATTTTCAAAATTAAGTGGGGTAGGGGTATGAGGAAAGTGTTTTAAGGATTAACAAACAATAGCTATTATTTGGGAGATGGTTCTCTGCCTTGCAGAAAATTCTGTCATCACCACACCAAAGCACATGGATTCAAGGTTGTTTCCCTTATTTCAAACAACCACTGTGGCAAGGACACACAGCTTAATGCCCATCTCAATAGGCAAAGATATGTGAAGTCTTTGAAATAAAGCACAGTTATTTAAGAGCAACCTAACTTTTAACTCCTGACTTCGTAAAAAAACCCCAACTGGCTACATAAGAGACCCAAGTCCAACAGAGATTTTTAAAATAATTTGATGTTACCAATACTGTAACATGAATGATGGTTTTACTAATTCATTTCATCATAAACATATGACATAGAGCTTTATTTGCTAAAGCCCATGTGCTCTAGGGCACAAAAGCCAGGAGCCAAAACCACCTATGTTACTTCAACCAGTTGTTGCAATATGTATGTTGCAATCATGTGAAACTTGTCTTGCTGTACAATCATGACAACTACATTCAGACCAATATATGTTTCTGTCTTTACACCAGACTACCCCCTGGATTCTGAACTGTTCCTTGGCTCTGAGGCTTTTCTTCACAGCTGAGAGATGTAGTTTCCTTTTGTTCCCAGACTGAGATTTAAAAATTGATCATTCACCCCTGGGAGCTGGAACACACAAGGTCATCTGTAAACTGACTTTGAATGTATGAACATACAGAACAATGCTAAAATATATTGAGAAATCAAGAAAGAGATCAAAGCAACAAACCCTGAAATTTTGCCATACATGCTGCAGATTGTACTTCTCAACATAAAAGAAAGTTCTGTCAAGTTTTCTGACAGTCCAGACACACTTCCTTTTCAAATACTCCAACTGGAGAGTGCTAACAGAGCCCAAGTTGGTGGTGCATTCAAAATATCCATTCCACACCAGGCAGTTGTACACAAAAAAACCCCAGCCTATGCTGACTCACCATCTGCAATCATGAAATGGAGCTCTCTGTAAATCACCATCATCCTGCAAGTAGCTTGTCCAGGATGCTGGTGTGCATACAGGATTAGTCATATGGGCAATGAAGCCAAGCACAATTCAAGTGTTTCCATACAGATGAAAAATAAGCAGTAAAATCAGAGATTTGATATGACAGGCCAGCATTACATCTCAGTCACTCAACTGCTCAAAACGCTTATGATGCATGGAATACCCAGTTGACCTTGAAGGGAGGTAGCTGAGGATTTATGCCCAGAGAGCAACTCAGAACACCTCAGCAAAGCTGAATTTTATTTTGACTCAGTGTGCCGGTTTTCACCCACTATACACCCAAACGTCCAGGACCCCCCCTTTCCCAGAGGAAAAGGAGAAAAGGAAAAAAACCAGCTTAGAGATAATGGCAAAGCAAACTCAGAGTAGCTAAATATTTAAATTTATTACTAACAAGATAAGAACTAAAACTAAAAGCAATAAAACTAAAAAGTAAGAAATAAATCAGTCTGAAGAACACCTTTCTCCTCCCACTCCTCCCTCTTTCCAGCAGTTCAAGGGAGCAGGGAATGGGAGTTTTGCAGGTGGTTGTTGTTGCTGCCATTCCTCTTGTCCTGTGGGTCTCTCCATGGGGGGCAGTCAGGTCTCTGCACCCGATGGTCCTCTGTGGGCTGCAGGGGGACAACCTGCTCCACCACAGTCTTCACCATGGTCTGCAGCAGGGCCACAGCTTCCCCTGCTCCTGTGGGGTCCCTGCCATGGGAGACAGTCTTCGATAGACTTCTCCAATGTGAGTCCACCCTCTGGGCAACACTTCTACCAGGGGGGAAAAGCCTGCTTCCAGCGTGGGTCTCCTTCTCCAAGAGTCATGGCCGCAAGTCTCTTCCAGCATCCTGCTCCATCCTGGGCCTCCCACAGGGAAACAGCTCCTTCAAGCATCCACCTGCTCCCCCTTTATCCCGGCTGGGATATACTTTAAGCCTCGTTGGATGCTGTGTTGGTAGAGCTGAGGTCTACAGCGGCATGGTTCTTACTCTCTGGCCTTGTGCCCTCTTAGTCCATTACAAGGCTTTGCCCCTCCCTCCCATGTGGTCTCTGAGAGCCCCAGAGAGATACACACTGTGGTCACTTGGGGAGAGGGGGACCAGAGAGAGCTTTATTCAGAAATCAGGGGTTTTTAAAGACCTTAGAGGGAGTTCAAATCCTCCAATGAGGGACAAGGGGGGGGTGTCTGGCTTTGGGCCAATGGGGATGAGGGAATTTACATTCAGGTGGGAAAGGGTTTCAGGCAACAAGGTGGACTCCTCCCCTCTGCTCACAGATGGGGGATCTGGGAAGAAAACACATGGATTCCTGGAAAGGGACACAGGGGATTCTGTGGGGAGAGGAAACACATAGAGAAGGCAAAAACATTTCAAACAACATTAAACATATCAGTGGTCAAAACATTATCAGTGATATTCTGAATTCATTCCCACACTCCATGAGGCAGGGGGGTCTCCTCAACCCGATGGATTTCCATGGGCTGCAAGGACGAGGGCAAGGAATAGCTTTCAGTCCTTCCCTGCTCCCCCTGCTCTAGCATGGGTTCCCTCCTTTGCCACCTCCTGCTCCCACCTCAGTCTATGAGTTGTTATCTCATGGCTGGAATTTTCAACTGCCCAACACTTCTAATTCTTAAATATCTTATCACAGAGGCATGACTATGATTCTTAATTGGCTCAACTTTGGCCACCAGCAGGAAGTCCCCCCTGGACCTGGATATCATTGGCTCCACAGGACAGGAGAAGCTTCTGGCAGCTTGTAACAGAAACCATCCTGGAAGCCCCCCGTTCTACTAAAATTCAGCCACAGAGCGACATGACACTCAGGAAATATGGCAGATCCCTCACACATGATAGCTTCTGCCTTCTTTAAACACTGCAACAGCAAATAAATAATTTGGCCTGCCATGAGAACCCAGAGGGAGCAATCATAAAAAATAGACCTTTGTTTACTTGTCATCAATTTGCAATGTCATCAGGTTTTGAGCAAGTCAGATCACTCTACATTGCAGCTGGTGTAGGACAGAAAATGATGTAAAAATGGGCTGGAAGACCAGGATAAGAGTCACGGAAGGTGTGTGACCACCCCTGGAGAACCAGCTACTGCTGGTTGCAGGCAGCAGTTTCCCAAGGGCTGTGCAGGCACCTCAGGAAACAAATATCTCACATCAGTCCCCATGCAGACTGGGCAGCTGCAAGCACAAAGCCAGCAGTGCTCAGTCTTTTCATAATAGGGAAGGTGTGTTCCCTACACCTTGGAAACCTTAAAGAAAAGCTGTGGAAGCTGAATATTACATGCAAACAAAGCATCTGCAGCAGCAGGAAAGAGGCAACAACAACATGAGGTGCATCTACCGCTATGTTCTTGATGTTGCCATTTCTTTACAAGGGGGGGCAGCTCTGCCCCAGGAGGGAATCTTCCGGGAAACACTGATGACAAGAAAGCTTCTTCACCTGGTTCCCACCAGCAGGGTCCTCCTAGGAAGAGGTAATTATCTCTGTAGCTTATTTGATACTTAATGGGCACAAGGAAATGTCAGAGGGAGGAAAAATGGCTATACAGAAAAGCCCTTTGAAGACAAACCTCAATAAGAATGTAAGTCCAGAAAACAAAGCCACCTGAGGAGGAGTAAGGGGAAAGATCCATAGCAATTTCCATGCTATTTTTCATTGCTAACTAAAAACATCCCACAGTCAGAACTTTCGAACTATTTATTCAGCTGCAAGAAGAGCTGATCTGACTGAAGATTACACCACAGGAGCCCACCACAGGGACATAACATCTGGCACTCTGATAGTCCAGGAAGGTAGTGCCATCTGCAGGGCTTGGAAAGTGCTCAAGACTTACTTTTTTGAAAGCCAGTAAAACTGTTGCTGCGGTAGAGGAGAGGTGGAGGAGCAGTCTCCTCATGCAGAATGAGAGCTTCCCAACAAACAAACCAGGTCACCATTTTGGAAGGAAATGAGTAGAAATAATAAACAATCTTTCAGTAAAATAAAATAAAAAAAAGATGAGAAATCCTTCAAAGCACTGAAGTGAGGGGAAGGAGTTAATTTTGATCTCAGATAATCTTGTAAGTCACATCATCACCACTTAGGGAAGGGAGAACATAGCACATAGGAGAAAAGGGGAAAACGTCTCTGATGGTTGCAACTGCAAGATCTGGAACAGCCTTCCAGAGAGTGTTAGAAAACTAGTTCATCTCCAGGAAGAGGGACTGCAAAACACAGAGCTTGTACTGCAAAAAGTTCTACTTGTTGACCCAAAACATCTTACCAAGTTTTCTATTAGTATACATGCAATGTATGCGCTGCAGAACAGATTTGGGAGGGGAAGGCATTCCTGGAAGAAGACCCACTTACCATATGGTGTTAGTATGGGGAAAATGACTGGCTATAGGACTCCCACACCACCAGGATGAGTACAATGGTTCATAGAAGAGGAAATATTTATGGATGCTTTTCTTTTCCTGTACTAAACTGTTTGTCTTCCACCAGGCTTTTGTTCCAACTTAATTACCAAACAGTTGTTCAGCCTACAGTGTGTTTTTTTCCCAACTTAATGGAAAAATAGAAATGGAGAAAAGTATGTATTCTGCCATGTTGCTATCAGGAAAAAAAATGCATCTACTCGTTCTGTATTCTCCAGTCCAGACCACTGTCCTGTTCAATTTTGCATTTCAGCTTTTCATCGCTCTTCATAGAACATCTGAGATTCAGAAATTTTGGAATAGTGAATCAGAGAGCAATTTCAGTACACAAATTGATGCAGCTGAAAGCAGTGCAGAGATTGCAGATTGAGCCAGAGGGCTGGAACAATCAATGTTCTCCAACTGTAAGGACTTGAAAAAGACCTCTCCATTAATTGCAGATAAGTACATCGTGCTCAGTATCTCACTGGGCTGTCCACCAGCCAAGTTACTGAATAACTGATAAGACAATGCACCTCAAACCTCTTGCCATTTGAAGCTTTGCCCATTTATAAAAACTAGTCCACCATTTTTAAAAACACATATATGCAAAACCATTTTACTGTAAACTGAAATACAGGTGCTTAGCTGAAAACCAGCAATGAAACAGTTCAATTGCTGTACTGTGCAACAGCAACCCACAGTAACACCAGTTTGTTAATTCTGGCCTACAATGCTTTTTGAAGTTGCAGAAAACCATTGCCTGAAAATGCTATTATTCTATTGAAATCAGCATCTGTTGTTTTCAGTGTAAGCTATTCACTATCACAAAACAGAATTCAGCCATCTCTGCTGTCTGTTTACGAGAGAATCATCACTCCCAAGTTAACATTTGTTTATTCCCAATGCCACAGCAACTGTGGCAGGAAGAGGTCAATACCCTGCTATAACATCAACCACCCTCCTTTTGCTGTATCTCACACTTCAGAATCACTTAGGACCACTTCTTCATCATCCAAGGGTTGTTTTTTTTTTTTTTTTTTTTTTTTTTAATTACATGTGTTGAAATATCTGGCATATCAAAATAAAAGTAAAAAAATAATCCTAATATGAAAAAATTAAGCAAGGTGACTCATGACAGACACCAGATACAGCCCTGTCATGCTGGGTTTGCACTGGGGTAAACATACTTGCAGCTGTAGAGACTCTCATTATCCATATTTATGTTAGCAATATCGAGACAGAATGGAGCATATGCAGTTTTCAAACTGACATTTTTCAGCCAGTTCCTCTCAGCCACATTTAACTGGATCCAGAATGAAGTGTTGTCAGACACAGTGTCAGACACTCTTCTAAAGATGTGCTAACACTAAAGCAAGATAACAAGCTTCTAAATGACTTAGAGGTGCATTTATGGGATCATTCCTGTCTATCAAAATATTTGGGAAGGCCTCTTCTCCTGCACGACAATTCACACAAACACTAACACACACAGATAACTTTACTTTCAGGACTAGCTCTAATAAAGCAAATAATGCACTCAAATCGGAAACAGAAAAAACAGTACAAGATGCAGGGTCAAAAGCTGAGCCTCACTGCTTGTCTATCACTTGTTGAAATCACCAGGCACACATGGGTTGAATGTTCATGCTGTGAATCAAATGTGTATGAAGAGAAGACAACTTGTGTATTTGCACTTTTTGTTTGGATGAACGACCAGCTCCTGAACGAGAGTCTCCAAGGCACAGTCAGTAACAGAGAGATAACATGCAAACCTTACTGTGCAGGCCCCTGTCATTAACTCAGCAGGACTAAGGGTTAGAGTCTTACCACCAGCACATACTGCATCCAGTGCAGAAAAATGTGCAGCAACACCTAGTTCTTCAGAAATATGTAAGTCTGAGGCTTCTGCTCACCGCATAACAATTAGTGTCAGCCCAATCCATCCAGTCAACTCCAGCTGGGGAGCGTCTTAGTTCAGCAAGACAAAGAGTGGGAAAGAACCTTGCTACTTATAATTTCCATGCAGCAGTATTTCTAGAAAGGCCTGCTTTATGTGGCCCCATCAGAGAGTTTTTGCTTTTTGCAGGATCTGAATATCACAGGAGAATCAACAAGTAATAAATGAGCACATGCCAGATCCTCAATTGGTGAACATTATCCAGGCAGGTGGGTGGTCTGATTTACTTCAGGAATGCCAAAACAAGCAGGATAAGGCAAACGAGGCTATGCTTCTCGACATATAACCACCAACATCTATAAAACTGAATAAAGGTTAAATTTAAAATCAACAAAACTGAATGCCACCTGGGTTTTCTACACATCTTCACTTCCAAACAGGGATCCAAAACATTTTCCGAGGTCCAAGTCATTCTAGCTAGTATGTAAGATGTAGAAGACGTATGCACGTGCTTTTCTTTGCTACCAGCTTTCTGCTCCTGTATCCAGAAAAGGCAGGAAAAAAGGAACACAAATCCACAGCATTGCTTTCCTAGAAAAAGTAGTCTCTTAGCAAAAGTCATTACAACTGCTTAGGCTACTAATCAACTTGCCATCTGGCCAAGAAGCAGGAGCTATGAAACTATGCAGAGGTAAGGTGGCAGTAGGTGATTTTGGGCACATATCCAAATTTTTTAAGTTTGTATCCTCTTCTTTGGATAACCAGCTACTTTTCTCACTTTCTTCCCCCTCCTGTAACTAAACTGGGCCCTTCCACTTCAGTAGAAAACCCATCGAAACCCTAGGCATTAGCCTAGGGCAGGGCCACGTCCCTACTCAATGTGGAGTACCTGTGCGTGAACATAATGGGAAATCTGGAAATCTAAAAGCTATAGATTTAATAAGCATGAAAGATCCTCACTAATTTTATCCACACAACGCACACAAAACCCACCCACTGCTGATGGTGGTAGTCTCCAAGGTGGTGAAGACTGACAATATAGTCTAGAGGAAACACAAAAAATTATGCATGGCTCCTAAATCACTTAATATACTTGAAATCCTATCTTGTGATCCAACATCATTTAGCGACCTTTAAAAGTCAAACCATGTACCATACAAATGTTACTTGCCCTGTGCCTACAAGCAATTTGTGCCGTGGGGTCAGGAAATAGCACAGGGCAGACACAGCAACCTCACAGCAGATATGCAGACATGCTTTCAGTGGGTGCTTTCTCACCGTCAGCTGCATGGCCCAGACATGTCCTACAAATGGCTCACAGACCTGCTTGCTTTTTTTTTTTTGCTTTTTTTTTTTTTTCTGTAAGTTTATCTATTTCACCTTCAGAGCCTGCAGCTAATGAGTAGTGCCACTCTATCATTTTTATAGAGGGACTTTCCTGTGGGCCATTAAAGTCACCCAGTGGCAGTCTCTCAACAGCTTCCAGTGGGATCTGAAACCACTGCAGATGTCTGAAAATATGATACTTGATTCCACACTCATTCACTGTGGATTTACTTTATTTAAGTTTACTGATGCTGATGAACTGCTACTCCAGATTCACATGGAGCACCAAGTAAGGCCAGCTCTGTATGGCTTTTCAGACAGTGACTCACACTGAGTGAGTCCACTTAACTATGAAAACATCTATTCTAAATTACTAATTTCCATACCAAATTAAAAGCTGTTCATCTTAACATATCCTGGCTCAAAAATCATCAACTGTCTTAGTCATAACAGCAGAAGCTTATTCCTAAGAGCCATACTTCTTCTTCACTGAAATAGCAGGAGACTAGGAAAAAGCATCACCAGTGATAGGCTGCCTTATTATGAGATATTTGAAATTAAAGACTTTCCCCTGAAAAGTTTTGGATTTCATGACAGATCATAAGCAATGTCCCTCATCTTCTGCAGCTGCAGAGTATCCTCTCAAAATTAAATTGCTGCCAGGGAATTCAGAAGGTTGGACTGCAAAGGTCAGATACTCAGCTGGCATAAATCATCACATTTCTGCTTACTTTTATTGAATTACAGGTGAAAATCTTGTTGGAAGAGATGTCTTTATGAATTGCAGAGAATAGTGCTCAGGAAGCAGAATGTCAACTGGCTAAAAACAAATTTGTTCCACTGAAGTCACTGCCAGATGCCTCAGAAGTTGATGGCAAAACTGACAGTGACTGCTATGGACATGCTCTGAACCCAGCATGCTGTGGTTTCAGAAGTGAGGGGGTTTTGTGACCATCTATTGCTGAGTGGCAATTTGTAATTTACTTCCTTAAGCTTCTGGGGTGGCAGAGGAACAGCAACAGAGGAGTAAGCAAACATGCAGGCAAGTTTATCTGCACAAATATACTGAAATGAGAAGGCAAAAGCTGTGCTTACCCAAGGTTGCCCCCAGTCAGGTTTTGCAGGATCCCTTCAGCTTTACTGTCCTGGTACCCAACACTGTATGGTGCCACTAACAGCCACTGATTTCAGCCCATTACACTGGGTCGTTCTCTCCTCACCTACATCAGGCAACAAGGAGGCAGAATCAGATGAGATGCATTTAAGCTCCTCTATAACTTTACAGCCCCAAGGGTAAACTCAAACCAAAGGCACCATTTCCAGAAGACATCCCCCATCCTGTTAGAAAATCTTGCTCTAAAATACCACTATAAAGTAATGGTGCTTGGCCAGGAATTTTGTGCAGCTAACTAGCAGAACCCGAGATTGTAATAGGGGGCCTGATTTTAAGAAAGTCCTCAGCCACATTTTGAACATTTCAAACCAAGCACACAGAATTCAAAGCCCTTAATATTTATCAGCCACTTAAAAATGCTGGCCCTTGATTATGGAGTATAGCTGTACAGCTGTACAAGAAGATGCAGAAGCTCCTCATGGGAATGATTTGATCTCCAGTTTAAAAAGGCAAGAGCCCAGCAATATTTACTTATTTGGCTTTTAAAGAAAGTAAAAAAAAAAAAAAAAGGCAGGGGCCATGGCTAGCAGGGAATAGATTTCTCAGTAGTGGGCTACGTCAGATTCTTTACCTAAAAATAGTCTGTTCAGTAGCTTTGAAAAAACACCTTCATGTTTAATTGAAATGCCACAGTATATGCAGAAGAAAAATCAGGACTATTACACCTCTCTTCTGCAACAGCTGTTGTTGTTAGCTAGACTTCGCGAACGAAGATTTTGGGATAAGCCTGTGCAATGGATTTTTTAGGTGAGGCACAGTGTGCGCGGAACTGGCCCCGCAACAGCTGTATTTCACTTGCTAATTGCCAAATCTGGTCTGGGTCTAAAATCACTTTGCAATATTAGAACTAATGGGCTAAGCTGAGTGAAGAATTTGAAGATGTGAAGGGGTTTCTGCTCTCCTCTTCTTTTCTGGAGTGTCTCAATAAAAAGTAGAATCAGCAGCAGTTAATATTAATTTACAGAATTAAAAAAGGAATCAGGTAATAGGAATAGAAGGTAACCAAAACAAGAACCTTACAAGAGCATATGGCAAAGGTTGAGTAAATCTAGGTCTGTACTAATAAACCCAAATAAAGAAACCTCCCAGTTTCCTTCTTAGAGCTACTCCAGTGGAGAGTACCACAGGTATTCCTCAACTCTTAGAGGAGTTGCTGCAGGAGCTGGTTATTTCTATGTTATAGTAATTTGTAAATTATTACTTCCTTTGTGGGTACAGAGGCTGATGTAAATAAAAATGTTATTTAACTGCACCTTTCTGAGAGCATCAATACTTTGCAACATTAGGTTGAAGAAAAACTGCAGGTCATCCTTTAGCTGAGCAGTCTTTTGCTGACATTTCTGTCTGTGTTTCAAGGAAATTAGGGAATTTGTTGCACCAGAAACCGAAGAAGGAGACAAGCCTCCTTTAAAGTCAAAACAAAATTTAATTAAGGTATGATAAATGAAAGGATAATAGTTCTTAACTACTATATCTATATCATCTATATCTATATCTATATATCTATTCAAGAGAAACAAAGCAACCAGAACTGAACGATCAATTTTTGTGGGTGACCCCCCCCTGAACACGATGCAGTCTTTGCTCCTATTGGGCACAGCAATATTTACGGACAGCAGGTGGCAATGTTGCTCCTCAGCCGGTGCTGAGCTGCCTCCCGGGAGTGGATGAAAAGGTTTCAGTGTGTCTCTCTGAGATGGTCGGTATGGAGTTGGTGGAAGATGCCGTGTAGAGAGGGAAAGAGCTGGGATCCTTTTCTGTGGGCAAAAACTTTCTCTTAGTCTGTGGCTGGAGGAGGAATGTTACCTGATCTGGAGGCTGCTGCCAATGCTGTGGAGGCTCCTTGCGCCCAGGCCTGCACCCGTTGGCCCTCTCAGGAAGCCTGCCACAAAAAGCCCTGGTTAGCAAGTCTCTCTCTCTCTCTCTTAAGGACCGGGAACTCCAAAAACTTCAGGGATTTGAAATGGGAGGAAAAAGGGAAGGAGACCAAACCCATAGGGCAGAGGTTCCCTGAGCAGTGTCTCTCTCCCTCTCTCCCTAGTAGTCCTTCCCTCCTCCCCCGGCAAGCTGAAAACCAAGTGCCCTTTTCCCTTACCACACCCAACCAGTGATTACAGTTGCTAGGTGACACAACTTCACTCATCATCTGCCCTTTTCTTATTTAGCAGTGTAGAAAGATAGGGGCCATTAGCAAATCGTTTGGTGGTAGGGGAAAGAAAAATTCCATGAGATTCTAAGACTATAACAATTTCCCAACTCAAGACTCCAACAGACAGAAAGTGAAGGGACCTTTCATGTATCTGTTGCTGGAGTGAGTTTTTGTATAGAGGATTTCAGGATGCCGCATAAATGTTGCAGGCTCTTATTGATTTGTAGAATAGGAAGTATATGTGCAGAGAGCGAAGAAAGTCCATTTACAACAATAAGGCCTGGTATTGTTTCTCAGCTGGATTAAAGTGGAGTCACTCAAAAGAGAAAAAGCGGTTTAAGTCTTTATGACATAATTGATTAAGCATTTTAAGGAAATTATATATTTTGTCATGCATGCACACCAGCTTGAATCTCTAGAAACTCAGCCTATCAATGTACACTTAGTATTACTCTGTACACCCCAGTTAGTAGTGTATCTGCCAGGCACATATTTTTGACTCTGAGGATAGGCATTGGGTAAAGTACCCTGTTAGAGTTAGGATATTCTCCATGGTCATTTCTGATACAGCGGCTTTTTCCTAACCTTTATTTTCCCACTAGCCCAGTGACTTCCTAACAGAGAGTATTCCACAAACCTGCACAATAGCGCATCTATCAGATTAGTCCAGCAAACATGGGACATAATTAGTTGGTGGACTAGCAGGAACTTCCTACAAGAATCGCTGTCCTGTACCCCTGGCTCATAAGGTTTCCCATAGGAAAGGGTAATATGGCCTGCCACAAACACGTGCCAGCCATAGCAGCGTTTTCCAGCTAATTGAATTAAACTCCTGCTATAAACATTTAAACCAGCTTCACCAGAGCATTTGTGTTCTCAGTAAAACCTGAAGTACCTTCAGATATCTGGAGCTTATGTGATTTCATAGGCCTTCCTCAGGTGACATGGATCACAGGCTTAATTATGAATAGGGGAAGATCTATTTTCTTCTGTAAATTCTAACAAGAGAGGTGGCTGGGACAAGTAACAATTGAAAGGAGATGGGGGGAGGGGATATATGGGGATACTAAATATTTGAGAAATATCCCAAATACATTTGTGCAATTTTTGACCTTCAGGAATGTCATCTGTGTAAATGCCTTTATAACATTCCTGAAAAAATCCAATGTATCATTTTTGGAGCAATACACCCTACCACGTGAAGCACTGTCTACCAAAGAGCAGATAGTAATGTACTAAAGGCATGTAACATCCCACAACAAAGGGTTTTGTAAATGCATAGAAGTGATTTGTTAAGTGGAAAAGAATGACCAATTTTTGGTTAAAAATTCCAGGCTCATTTCTAGCACAGCACTGAGATGGCATATCTCCCAGTTCTGTTTAATCTAGTTCTTTATTAGGCTGTGGGTATACTGTAATTAACCATTATACAAGATATTATCTAGTTAAATTCCCCCAGCCCCTGTTTTCTGTGCTCGCTATATTTTTGATGTTTCTTCTGCTCAAATGAATGTCCTTTTCCAGGGCACCTGACTCAGGCTGACACCCAGCTTATTGCTCAGAAACCTGGGATCTCAGGGCTTGTGATGCCGAAACGCACGACATAAATGAACTGCTTAGAGCCAATTTGATCTTTAAGCAACAAAGGTATTTATTGCAGCGCCAGGAAGCGAGACAGTTTGCACTGCACTAACTAGCTTCAAAAGTTTCAGCAAGAAACGTGGCAATTTATCCAGTTGACATTCAAGATTACATCATGTTAACATACATATTCATAAAGTTGTGATAGCTAATTATCATATTCATAGGAGGTGGAGTTAGGGCGGAGCTTGGGGAGGAACCTTCCAAGATCTTCTCTTGGCACAGTTTTTAGGTGGTCTTTCTGCCCTTCAGCCTCTCTTCAGGGGTCATTTTCTCCTCTTTCTCACCATGACCTCTTCACCTTTCTTTGTTCAGTGACCTAGCTAGTAAAGCTTGCAAAACGCCTTGGCTCGAGGCCTTCCTAACTTATTCAAATGTCCATGTTGCCCTGATTTATGACCACTAGGCCCTAGGTACAGCACTCCCAGGTTCCATCTAAGGTTTTGGTATAGTGAACAGAACGAGGCAGATCTTAAGCAGAACAGTCATTTAGCAATTTTCTAATGGGACAGGATACTCTTATTAACGCAGTTAACTCTTTTTAGGCCTTACCTTTGCTTCATCAGACCCTCCTCACTCAGTTGCCTTCTTTGCACCAGAAGTGTTAACAGCACTGCAGCATCTGCCTCAACTTTGGTGAGTGTGCTGGTTTAAAGGTAAACTGGTGGGTGAAATGAACCTGACTCAATAGAGATTACAAACCAAAGTTACAATTTACTAAAAAGGTTAAAATTTACTAAAAAGATTACAATAAATATAATTATGCAGGGAAAAAAAAAAAAAAGAGTTTTAACCCAAAAAAACAGATGTATAACCCAGCACCATGGGGCACAAACAGAATGGGGTTTTTCAGCACCTGTGCTGAGCAACACATGGTTCCTCTGAGTACAAAGTAAAAGGAAAGGAAACCTGTTGGTGAGAATAATGATCACACTCTGGTCAGGAGTGGCACTCACACTCCTGTTGATGTTCTGGTCCTCCTCTGGAGCTGACCAGTGGTACCAGAAGTCCCAAAACCAGAATACTGTATGTGTTTAGGTTCTGGGAGGAATGCCCAGTACCTACCTCCGGGGTGGGAAGTTCAAAGGAAACCTGTTGGTGAGAATAATGATCACACTCTGGTCAGGAGTGGCACTCACACTCCTGTTGATGTTCTGGTCCTCCTCTGGAGCTGACCAGTGGTACCAGAAGTCCCAAAACCAGAATACTGTATGTGTTTAGGTTCTGGGAGGAATGCCCAGTACCTACCTCCGGGGTGGGAAGTTCTACAGTGGGTGATTTAACTCTGTGAGTCATGGGTTATTTTTGGAATCTTTGATAATCTAGGTTGTTGCAACTGCCTGTTGTGCCAATCCCTAAAAACCCTTTAGCAGACATGACCCCTCAGGCTAGGTGTGAAGGTGCTAATGACTCCCCAGAGGGGAGTTAGCACAGCTGAGTCCTGTGGGAATGGATTTCCC